>CM059202.1:9729639-9972848 GCA_030323885.1 Branchipolynoe longqiensis | reverse complement strand
CTCCATCTGCTGCCCAGCAGGGGTTGAGAGACTGGCCTGAGTTGCCAGTCGTGACTATCGTTCCTTGTTCCACACTATTAGGACATATGATATTCTAAATTAATTTAGTGGAACGAGGTGGTCAATGGTGTGGGAGTTGGTGGGTTGACACTGTCCATTTTACACTAAAAGATTTTCTTATGCAGTGTCGCCCTGGCTCTTATTTTATGCTGCATTCTTTATTTTAAAATTACTACTATGGTAAGCGCTTCCAGCAGAACATGATTGACAGCGTGTGCGTCGGCTCCTGTTATGACAGGGGAGGATGCACATGGGGTGTAATTTTCTTTGTAGGAGGCCGGGTTCTTGCTGGCGCCCATTGCTTCTTATAAAATGTATTGCATTCCTGAACGTTGTATCTGCGGAGACTTTCTCAATTGTTATAAGTAACACCGCCCTTCTACTTTCATGCACTCTGCACCGGAGCGGGTCACCGAGCGTGACGGGTCCTGGGTGCGGCGGCGTGACGTGTCCGCGGTGTAATACCGTCTGTGATCTACTGGCCAGGCGACGCGGGCACAAGGAGGACGGACTGAGGAAGCTCAAGGAGGAGCCGCTCCGCGTAGAAGGAGGAGCGCCCCGCTAACGGTTCTTCTGAGATGGGGGGCGGCGGGGGGCGGACTGAGTAGTTCCTTGCTTCCTTCTGTCGAGGGGGTTCCACTTGTGGGGTATGAATTCTCTCCCAGCAAAAAACATTCTATACACCAACTACATAGAGGCTGGGAGAGGTCGTCTTTGTGCGACTCATTTAAAGACTCTTTCTTCACCTAGACTGATAACATGTTTGCCTTGCAGCTAGCTAGATTCATATCGCTATTTCGCTGCAGGCAGGTCTAGGAATTGCGCAAAAGGATACATAGCTTTGTAAGGCTTCTCTCCCTTTCAAGTTAGTTCTCATGTTGACTTCTATCATTTCTCGATTCTCATCGGTTTGCATTCTGCAACCGGTGAGACTCTAAGGGGGGCAGTGTAGTAGTCTGAACATGAGCTCTACTATCACGCGGTAGCAGCGGAGACTACGACGCCACCAGCGCAGTACCACTACACTGCGCTAGGTGGCGGCACGGGTCACCACCGGTCAGACCCCAACTGGGCTGACCTCTACTGCGTGTGGTTGACCCACCCCCCCACACACACCTATAGAGTCGATGTGGGATCTGGCGAGTCAGGGGGCGGGTCAGACAACTACTGACGCCGCGGAGAGCAGAGGGTTCAATAAACCAGGTGAAGCGTACACTGAATTGAATCTTGGTGTTCTTTCGTGTGAGAAAGGGTGAGTCGGAGGGCCGTGGGCCATTACACTATGTAAGACTACAGTAAAGTATGTAGGTCATTAACTTACCCAGCAGGGTGTAAAGCCTGATCCAGACAGAATACAAGCAATAGTAGACATGCCAGAGCCGCATGACAAGCAAAGCATCCAAAGGTTACTGGGCATGGTGGGATATGTGCACAAGTTCATACCCAACATGTCCGAGATAGCCAAACCACTACGCACGCTCCTAGCCAAGGACGTGGCGTGGCACTGGCAAGCCAAACAGCAAGGTGCGTTCGATAAATTGAAAGAGAAGTTAAGAACTGCTCCTGTATTGACATATTACAATGTTAAGAAACCCATTGTGATTCAGGTAGATGCTTGTCAGTCAGGTTTGGGAGCCGTGTTGATGCAGGATGGTAAACCAATCGCACTCGCATCTCGTGCGCTTAATGCAGCGCAGTGTGGATATGCCACTATTGAAAAAGAAATGCTCGCCATATGTTTCGGATGCCAACGGTTTCATGAGTATATATTTGGCAAGGAAGTTCAAATTCAGACAGACCACAAGCCGTTGGTAGCCATAATGCAAAAACCAATACATAAGCTGTCGGCTAAAATGCAAAGAATGCGAATGTGATTGCAGAATGACAATATTCAGTTATGTCATGTGAAGGGCTCTTTGATGTTTTTGCAGACACGTTGTCCAGGGCGCATACCGCCAAAGTAGGTCATGATAGTCTGTTCGATGACACGTTCTGCGTTGCTGCAGTGGACATGCAGTCGTCGAGTCTGTTGAGTAAAATTGTAGCTGAATATGAAAAAGATGTATCTATGTCTATGTTGATCTCACACATTGAAGATGGGGGGGACACTACACGTATTCAGACACCACCGTGTCTGAGACAGTACATTCTGTACAAGCATGAGTTGACAGTTGAAAATAATCTTGTAATGAACGGCAATCGGGTGGTGGTTCCTCCAGCTCTTCGTGGTGAAATGATAGAGGCGTTGCATGAGACGCATTTGGGGGTGACTAAGTCCAAGCAGTTGGCGCGGGACTGTATGTTTTGGCCAAATATTAACAAGCAAATCGAGGATAAAGTCAGTCGGTGTGACACTTGTCAAAACAACCGAAAGAATTTGCATAACGAGCCATTGATAAATCACCCGATCGCCTGTCAACCATATGATAAAGTGGGGGCCGATTTATTTGAGTTAAATCATAAGAATTACCTGATAACTGTAGATTACTACACCAAGTTTCCAGAGGTAACGCTTTTGGGCGATACGTCGTCTGTCACTGTTATTGAAGCGTTAAAAGACAACTTTGCAAGGCACGGTATTCCTAGTCAGGTAATGTCGGATAATGGTCCACAGTTTAAGAGCCATGAGTACAGGGAGTTTGCACTGCATTACGGGTTCAAGGCCGTGTATTCCAGTCCACAGTATCCGCATAGCAACGGTCAGGTTGAGCGGTTCGTACAAACAGTTAAGGACATGTTAAAGAAGTGTGAGAAAACTGGAGCTGATTTTCAGTTAGCATTGCTGAATTATCGCAATACTCCGTTGCCTGTCCTGAATGTATCTCCAGCGCAGTTGCTCATGAGCAGAAGGTTGAGAGGCAAATTACCTATGGCAAAGGGTATTTTGGTGCCTGAAACGCAGGATCCTAAGAAAAGGCAAACAGCTCAGCGGCAGAGTAGTCAGAAAGCGTTTCATGACCGGAAGTGCGGTTAGGCGCACAAGCCCATGAAAGTTGGAGATAAGATAAAGTACAAAAATAATGCTGGGGAATGGAAAAAAGGTGTTATTTTGTGATGGACTGGGATGTCCGGGAGAGAATATCCGATTTTAAACGAGTCGGGCAACATGTTGTATCGTAACCGGGTACAAATGATTGGAGCGCCTGTGGAGGGGCAGCCCAAGTTAGTCGTGCAGACGCAATCTGGGTCAGCGTCAGCGCCGAATGTAAACAGTACGGTTAATCTAAGTAGGTCAGGTCGGCTGATAAGGCCGGCGAGCAGGTTAGATCTATAGTAGGTCAGTGTGCTTCCGACGGTTGCACGGTTAACATGTGCATGTACAGTTAAGTTTATTTCAGCTCTTGTGTTTACTGTTGATACATATGGACAATATGAAATGTCAGGCATTACGGCCGGAGTGTTGAGGACTTAAGTGCATTGTGCACTCAGACATTTGCAAGTTAAGTGCGCATATATTTGATATTGTATATTTTGTGTCTAGTCATTGTTATTTTGTAACATTTCATGTTTCAGAAATACTTTGACGGGGGGATGTGATATATGCGTAATAGACGTCTAGACCTGTGGGTAATATATGTTAACGATATGCAGACTTGGGGACAAAGAGATATGCAAATGAGATGACGTCATGGAAAGTTTAGCCGGTGGGTCAAGCGTGCCCTACGCCGTGAATAAACCATTCAGTAACCAGAAGTCAATGTGTTCAGACGTTGTACTTTCACAGTAGGTGTTAAAGTCGCCGGTTATACCTCACCCAGATACAAACGAATCCAGCATCAAAAGCTCTCCAAACATACCTTTGCTTAGTTTGTTCAGTTCATGCCACTGAACATGTGGGAAGAGAGTTGAGGTCTGTGATGTATGAATGACATCATAGGTGGGATTCCCTCATCACATGACCTAGAGGGGTTCCCCACACACAGGGGAAGCCATGGCAACCACCAAGATGGCAGCCACAGAAAGCTCTAAATTCTACTTTTAAAGTCTATTAATCTACATGATTTAATCAAATATTCACACAAAAAGTAGCTGGTTATGATAAATAAACATTTGAACTTCATATTTATCATTTTAGATTGCAATTTCTAACATTTCTTTCTCTATATGGTTGTCTAAAAGTGTCAGTGCTGCGGGACTAAATAAAACACAACAGGGGCCGTATGCAGGTGTCGGTGTTACGGCTCCAAAACGCGTTTAGCGCAGGATTTCCCGTTTAGTGGCGGGATTTCCAGTTTAGCGAGCAAAATTCCGTATGCAGGAAGCGGTGTTACGCCAACACCGCGCGTTTACCCTAAACCCGTTTCATAGCAGGTTTGCGGGCGGTGTTAGCGTAAGGTCCTACCCAAATCTATTCAATGCCGTCATATTTAACACAATTACATACGCAATAAGTGAAATATGATTAAATTAACCCTAAATTCGAAGCAATATTAACGCTGCCGCCGTAACGGCGGAGATATTAATACTTATATTTTAGAATCGACGAACGTAAAGTAAACAAATCGCCGCCGTTGCGACCGCCGCATCGACGTCGACATCCATACTGGCCGACGTCTACGCATTGGCGGCAATGTATTAGCGATTTGTTTAGTTTACGCTCGTCGATTCGAAAATATAACCGTTAATATCGCCGCCGTTACGGCCGCAGCGTTAATATTGCTTCGAATTTAGGGTTAATTTCATCAAATTTCACTTATTGCGTATCTAATTCTGTTAAATATGATAGCATTTAATATATTTAAGCCTAATATATGGGTAGAGACCCAGAGGGAATTCCCAAATCTATAAATAATTTCACGTTTAGCTAACACTGACCGTTTAGGCGCTCCTGCATACCACTTGACATATTTCGCCCGGTCGGTGTTAGCTAAATGCGTTTAAAGGCTAAACTTAAACTCGCGTAACACTGTTTCCTGCATACGGCCCCAGAAGCAACCAATATCAGCACTCTCCCCCCACATATGTAGTTGCATAAACTGAAAACTGGCAAACGTATTATAATATTTCTGTATGCCCGGCCACGTTTGGGACACCAGATAATACTACAGAAACTCTCCCCTTCATATCACTTATCTATCAACTCATTAACCAATGCTAAGGAAGAATGAAGACAAGACACAGATAAACAGGGGAGAAGTTGTGCTTTACTAACACCAACTCCTGTCTAGCCACACAATATCTCATTACTACTTTAGCCTGTATAGAAAGCAGTGCCTACAGCCCATGGGACAGGAGTCCCATGGCTGTGTACACACTCAATTGGAATAGATGAATTTTGATAGCATCAGACAGAGTGTCTGGGGTTCCTGCTCAAGAGTAGGTGTGTCTCACTCAAGAGCCAGGAGTAGAGTGATCTCTCTCCAGGGGGTCTGAAGCAGAGTCTAGAAAATAAGATCTTGGTTTGAGGCTAGTGTGGTCAGAGGGCCAATGGGATGCAGGTGACTGGGCAGTCCACAGCCAGCCAATCAGGCACCTCTACAGTTCGGGTGGGCGGCACCCTCCCCCAGTGGGGGTGGCTGTCACTCAACCCAGCTGCAGGTGGTGCCCTGTGTGTATATGCAAATTAGGCTGGTGGACCTGCCCAGTGGTCCAGGAAGGGGAGGGGGGGCAGGTAGCCATGCAGTTACAATAGATCTCTGTTAAAATGGTCTTTTCCCCAATTGCACTCTTTATGGATGCATAGAGAAACATTTCAACAATCATGTACTGCCTCTTATATAGGAACATCTCTTCATTAATCTCAGGCATAATATATGAACATATATTTCACACAGCTTATATCATGTCATAATGGGAGTGGGATATTATTACTTTTAGTTTATATAACATCGTCCCCACTCCGTCGCCCAAGACTAATAATGCTCTCTGCCAATATATAATTCTTAACCGAAAATCCGTATATTTTTACAGTATGCTTGGAGAGCATTTGTTGGAGTACCGGTAGTGTCTCATGGGGCTGTCACACTACGGCGTATGGCGTTAGCATATGCCAGCGTATGAGGTTTTCGACCAATACGTCATCATACTCCGTCATAGGTTGGGCATGCGCTGGGCATATGCCGTATACGCTCTTCATATGTTGTCATACGATGAGCCGCCGGGAAAGTTTTGTGCATGTTCATAATTTGCAGCGTATGCTAGCGTATGCCTCATACGTTGCTCATACGCTAGACATATGCTAGGCGTACGCCAGCATAGGTTACGCATAAGTTAGGGGTAGGTCGGCATATATTAGGCGTACGCTGACCCGACACCCTCTGGGTGTCTCTGGCGTACTCACAACGTTTTGTAAATGGGCTGTCACACTACGGCGTATAGCCTCAGCGTATACCAACATATTTGATTTTCGACCGATACACCATCGTACGCCGATGTACGTTACGCATAGTTTCGGCATACGCCATATACGCTCTTCATACGTTGTCATACGCCGAGCCACTGCAAGGTCTTCATCCATGTACTGCCAGTACCGGGTGAATCCTTTATCTAGCTCGGTATACGCCGGCCTACGCTACTCATATGCTGGTCCTGTCGCCTCCAACCATTAAAATACGTCCCAATACGCCGAGTATATGTCGTCATATATGCTTTGAATATGCCGCCATAGGCTAGGGGTAGGCTACACATAGGTTACGCATAGGTTACGCATACGCTTCAAAAGCTGCCGCAGTGCAAAAAGGTTGGCACACATCGAGCTATAATGTTTTAAAAATTATTGCGCCACATTACGCATACGCCGCCACCATATGCTGTAGTGTGACAGCCCTATTAGCGACCTATATCTGGTCCCTTTAAAGTCTCCCACCACAACTTGGTGATGTGTGCCATTGCCGAAAGCCAAGATGATATGGTTGAGGATATAAGTAGTGTTTGTGATATATGCGTAGTAGACGTCTAGACCTGTGGTTAATATATGTTAACGATATGCAGAGTTGGGGACAAAGAGATATGCAAATGAGATGACGTCATGGAAAGTTTAGCCGGCGGGTCAAGCGTGCCCTACGCCGTGAATAAACCATTCAGTAACCAGAAGTCAAAGTGTTCAGACGTTGTACTTTCACATGGTGTCAGATGAGGAAGAATGCCGCCCGCAAATACTTTGCCGGGATTGCGGCCGGCTGGTCAGCTTGTCCTCAGCAACAACGCAAGATCGAACTGGAAAACATGGATCAGAGCATATGATATATACGCCACTGCGGCAGGTGTCATATTGAAAGGAGAACGAGTGCAATGCTGCATCTTCCTTCACGTTGCTGGCGAGGAAGCGCAAAAGGTATTTGCCAATATGACTTTTGCATACGCCGATGAAGACAAGATCAAACCGTTAACTGAAGCGTTTCGAGTTTATTGTGTAGGTAAAAGCAGTCTGATTATCACACGTTGCAAGTTCAATTCACATAATCAAGCGTCAGAGAACATGGCGACGTACATCACAGCGTTAAGGGACAAAGTCAAGGACTGTGAATACGGTGTGGTGGAGGAGTCGCTTTTGCGCGATCGAATTGTGGCTGGCGTGAAAAATGTGAATTTGCGTAACAAATTGCTTCAAACTACGGAGTTAACATTGACAAAGTGCATAGGTATGTGCGAAATGAGTGAGGTCAGTTCAGATCTGTTGGAGGACACCAAATCAGACGTTGAAAGTAAGGACATAGATTTCATTCGGAATTATGCTAATGTAGGTACCGGTGCACCGGCGGTCCGGTCGGCGGCGACGCCATCTTGGAAATCGCCATCTTGGATTGCCGGCGGCGCCGGTGCAGGAGAGTTCAAGATCCGCTGCCAGAACTGTGGATATGAACACCGCCGGGGAGTCTGCCCATCGAAAGGAAAGGCTTGCATTGCCTGCAAGAAGATCGGGCACTTCGGGAAGGTCTGTAGGAGCAGGCTTGGGAGAGTCAACGAGCTTCACGTCGAAGCGCCCGACTCTCACAATGCTGAGCAAGACCCGGATCCGGCGGAAGTCAATGTACTGGCAACGGATCTGTTTGTGGGCACCGTAGATCGCGGTGCTGGTCGGGATGCCGAGTTGTGGCATGCAATCGTTCGGGTGAACGGTTGTCCTGTCAAGTTCAAGCTTGACACTGGGTCGGAGGCAAACGTGCTTCCGAGGTTCGTCTTCGACAGAGTCGCTCTGGGGAGGCTGGCGAACACCAGATGTTCGTTGGTGACGTTCTCTGGTCACCGGATCACGCCGGATGGAGAGGCACTGCTTGATGTCAACGACAGTGTGCTTCGGTTCCAGGTGGTGCCGGATTGCCAGCCCATCCTGGGCAAGCAAGCTTGTGTGACTTTGAACCTGTTGGCACGCGTGGATGAGGTGCACAGGGCCATACCGACGAACATTGGCAAACCGGCAAACATTGGCAAACCAACGAACATTGCCACACCGATGAACAGTTCCAGCGCAGGGGCAGAGAAGCTGGTAAGCAAATACAAAGACGTATTTCAGGGGTTGGGGTTGATCAAAGCAAAGGCTATCATTCATGTCGATAAGTCTATTCAACCTGTCATAGATCCGCCTAGACGGATTCCGTTTGCAATTCAGAGTAAGGTACGCAGTGAGCTTGATCGTATGGTAGAGTTAGGTGTTATAGTGGAACAGGATGAAGCTACCGAGTGGGTTAATTCTATCACGATCGTAAAAAAAACAAATAAAATTAGAATCTGTCTGGATCCGACTAAATTAAACAAAGCGATAAAAAGAGGGCCGTTCCCAACCAAAACTATTGATGAGATTATTGCCAAAACAGCTGATGCTCAGTATTTTTCAGTTTTGGATGCGAAGACAGGTTATTGGCAGATAGAACTAGATGAAGAAAGTTCACGTTTGTGCACGTTCAATACTCCGTGGGGCCGGTACAGGTACACACGGTTACCCTTTGGAATCAAAACAGCCGGTGACATTTTTTTTCAGGAAATGCACCGTGTCATGGGCGACATACCCGGTATCGGGATAGTCACGGACGATATTTTGGTATATGGGTCAACGGTTCACAGGTTGGAGAGCTTACCTCGATCGGGCTATGGTGGTTAGATACTTCATTCGAGCCCCGGTTCAATTTCCAAGGTCGAATTTTATATAAGATTAGGTAGCAGGTTCAAAAATATGCTTATGGCACACTGAGTTTTGGGAAGTTTACATATTGGAATACATCACTAGAAAGCCAAAAATTATATCTAATTTCCTGGATATTCATAGGACATTTAGTTGGGACCGGATTGAGTAAATTAACAGTGAATATTAGGAAATAATTCAGTAGTTACAATACATGGCTACAGGACAGAACTGCCCATTTTATAACTGTGTTGGTATAGCCATAAATCCCAAACAATAGAGGAACCTCCAGCCAACAATAGGGGTATATGCTGGTCTGTGGCCCACTCATATACTTCCAATTGCCACTGGGGGAGGTCCTGTGGGGACTGTTGTGCGTCATGTAGATATATTTTTTGCATACCAATATATATATGCATAATAAATAATTCTCTGTGATTATGCATCTGATGCATAACCACCACAAAGATGCTGGTACAACATTAAGAAAAACCTACCTTAGATATTATTGTATTTGATTTATTTTATTGTTGTGACAGCATATATACATATATACACATATACATATACACACATATACATATATTAATAAACACTTTATCGATTTAAAACGATATGTATAACCTCTCAGCTTCCCAGTTCCGAGGCTCCCTCCACCTCATCCCACATATTTGAATAGAAGTAAAAAGAAATAAACAAAAGTAAAATAAATCAATTAAAAATGCCAACCACTCAGCAAATATATGTTTATATAGGGATACAATACAACCCCATTAAACCAAGCTCGGTTAAACCAAACGATCAGTTAACCCAAACTTGTTTGGGCTAAAGCCAGATCGGGTAAAGTCGTGTCAGGTAAATTCGGGATGGGTAAAGTTGTGTCGGCTAAAGTCGGGTCGGCTAAAGTCGGGTCTGGTAAAGTCAGGTCTGGTAAAGTCGGGTCTGGTAAAGTCAGGTCCGGTAAAGACGGGTCCGGTAAAGTCGGGTCTGGTAAAGTCGGGTCCGGTAAAGTTGGGTCCGGTAAAGTCATGTCCGGTAAAGTCAGGTCGGGCAAAGGAGAGTCGGGCAAAGGAGAGTCGGGTAAAGTAGAGTCGGGTAAAGTAGAGTCAGGTAAACTCAGGTCGGGTAAAGTCAGGTCGGGTAACGTCAAGTATTATTCCATTTTTATCATTATATATTTGTTATTATTATCATCGTTATTATCATTATTATCGTTATTATCCTTATTCTTGTAATTATTATTACCGTATTATTTTAATCATTATTGGCATTATTTTTAGATTTACATATACATGTATGTATACATATAATATATATATATAGATATAAACATACATATGTGTATACATATAAAGATACATATGTGTATACATATAAATATACATATTACATATGCACCTATGTGTATATATGCCTTTATATACATGCATTCACATCTACATATATGTATACATATATACATATGGAGACCTATATATGTGACTACATAATTATATATATATATATATATATGTAGATATATATATATATATATATGTGAATACATACTGTATTTAGAGATGACTGCATCCCATATTGTAGAGTGGTCCATTTGTCACTGGTAAGTTAACCCATGTGTAGTCTGTTTCACTCTCAGACTTGTTGCAAGGGGCTTAAGCTCTGACACTTTAACACTCAGATTTTAACCAAAAACTGCCAAGGAAAGCTTTCACACCTCAGGTTGCCAATGGTTCTCTGGGCTGCACCTCCACTGACAGCTGAGCTCACTGAGTGTGAATGTGTCAGAGCTTATTCCCTTTGAATAGGTGTGAGAGTGGATTGGATTTGGTTTATAAGGGTGTGTGCCACAGTGCACTGCACACACATATTTCTGAAGGCACACACTACACAACAGTCAACTTGGTACTTGCAAATGGATTACCATTGTGAAGGATCTGGCACAGTCATCCTTACATTTAGGAACACTGGTAAGTTATTCTTCACCTGATATTGCAATATTATTTATATATTATATATAATACATACATATGTATGTGCATATATGCATGTATACATATAGCTTTAAAAGTATGTGTACATGTACATGCATAATCAAAAATAAATTAAATATAAATGGAATGTTATTTAGGGTAATGGCAGTGTTTGGTTAAAATCTGAGTGTGAAAGTGTCAGAGCTTAGGCCCCTTGCATTGTTGCAATAAGTCTGATAGTGACACAGACTACATATGGATTAACTTAGCAGTGACAAATAGAGGACCACTCTAAGATATGTGATGCAGTCATCTCTAAATACAATATGTATTTATATGCATGTGTGTAGAGTCATGTATATATGTCTGCATATGTATATATAGATATGTATGTATGTATATGTATGTATATGTATATATATATATATATGTATATATATGTATATATATATATGTATGTTAATATGTATGTATATGTATGCATATGTATGTATATGTATATATATGTATGTATATGTGTGTATGTATGTATATGTATGTGTATGTATGTATGTATATGTATGTATGTATATGTATAACATTTATAATAGGCATAGCGGGTTTGGATTTCCGTGGGTGTGGGAGAGGAGATGGCAGCCTATCGGCACCGGGAATACCGGCTTCCCGGCACCAGGGTTCCTGGCCTCATGGCGCCGAGACTCCCGACACTAGGCCTCAATTCAAATAATATAAATATTAATAAAATGTGATATATTTGGTGAGTGGTTGGCATTTTTATTTGATTTATTTTACTTTTGTTTATTACTTTTTACTTCTATTCAAATATTTGGGATGTGGTGGAGGGAGGCTTGGAACCAGGAAGCTGGGAGGCTATACATACCGTTTTAAATGCAATAAAGTGTTTATTAATATATGTATATGTGTATATATGTATATATGCTGTCAAAACAATAAAATAAATCAAATACAATAATATTTAAGGTAGGTTTTTCTTAATGTTGTACCAGCAAGACAAGCCATCTTTGTGGTGATTATGCATCAGATGCATAATCACAGTGAATTATTTATTATGCATATATATATTGGGATGCAAAAAATATATCTACATGATGCACAACAGTCCCCACAGGACCTCCACCAGTGGCATGTGGAAGTATATGAGTGGGCCAGAGACCAGCATATACCCCCATGGTTGACTGGAGGCTGCTCTATTGTTTGAGATTGATGGCTATACCAACACAGTACTGTCATGGGCAGTTTTGTCCTATAGACATGTGTTGTAACTCCTGAATTATTTCCTAATATTCACTGTTAATTTACTCAATCCGGTCCCAACTAAATGTCCTACGAATATTCAGAAAATTCAATATAATTTTTTGCTTTCTAGTGATGTATTCCAATATGAAAACTTCCCAAAACTCAGTGTTCCACAACCATATTTGTGAACCTGCACCTTAATCTTATATGAAATTCGACCTTGGAAATGGAACCGGTACTCGAATTAGGTACATTTACCACCATAGCCCGAACGAGGTAAGCTCTCCAACCTGGTTCAGGAACATAACGAGCGGCTCCGAGCTGTTTTGGACCGAGCTAGATCGGTTAATCTTAAATTAAATGATGCTAAATCGTTGCTATGTAAAACTACAGTAAAGTATGTAGGTCATCAACTTACCCAGCAGGGTGTGAAGCCTGATCCAGACAGAATACAAGCAATAGTAGACATGCCAGAGCCGCGTGACAAACAAAGAGTCCAAAGGTTCCTGGGCATGGTTGGATATGTGCACAAGTTCATACCCAACATGTCTGAGATAGCTAAACCACTACACACGCTCCTAGCCAAAGACGTAGCGTGGCACTGGCAAGCCGAGCAGCAAGGTGCGTTCGATAAATTAAAAGAGAAGTTAAGAACTGCTCCTGTATTGACATATTACAATGTTAAGAAGCCTATTGTAATTCAGGTAGATGCTTGTCAGTCAGGTTTGGGAGCCGTGTTGATGCAAGATGGTAAACCAATCGCACTCGCATCTCGTGCGCTTAATGCAGCGCAGTGTGGATATGCCACTATTGAAAAAGAAATGCTTGCCATATGTTTCGGATGCCAACGGTTTCATGAGTATATATTTGGCAAGGAAGTTCAAATTCAGACAGACCACAAACCGTTGGTAGCCATAATGCAAAAACCAATACACAAGTTGTCGGCTAAAATGCAAAGAATGCGAATGCGATTGCGGAATTACAATATTCAGTTATGTCATGTGAAGGGCTCTTTGATGTTTTTTGCAGACACGTTGTCCAGGGCGCATACCGCCAAAGTAGGTCATGATAGCCTGTTCGATGACACGTTCTGCGTTGCTGCAGTGGACGTGCAGTCGTCGAGTCTGTTGAGTAAAATTGTAGCTGAGTGTGAAAAAGATGTATCTATGTCTATGTTGATCTCACACATTGAAGATGGGTGGGACACTACACGTATACAGACACCACCGTGTCTGAGACAGTACATTCCGTACAAGCATGAGTTAACAGTTGAAAATAATCTTGTAATGAACGGCAATCGGGTGGTGGTTCCTCCAGCTCTTCATGGTGAAATGATAGAGGCGTTACATGAGACGCATTTGGGGGTGACTAAGTCCAAGCAGTTGGCGCGGGACTGTATGTTTTGGCCGAATATTAACAAGCAAATTGAGGATAAAGTCAGTCGGTGTGACACTTGTCAAAACAACCAGAAAACTTTGCATAACGAGCCATTGATAAATCACCCGATCGCCTGTCAACCATATGATGAAGTGGGTGCTGATTTATTTGAGTTAAATCATAAGAATTAACTGATAACTGTAGACTACTACACCAAGTATCCTGAGGTAACGCTTTTGGGCGACACGTCGTCTGTCACTGTCATTGAAGCGTTGAAAGACAACTTTGCAAGGCATGGTATTCCTAGTCAGGTAATGTCGGATAATGGCCCACAGTTTAAGAGCCATGAGCACAGGGAGTTTGCACTACATTACGGGTTCAAGGCCGTGTATTCCAGTCCACAGTATCCGCGTAGCAACGGTCAGGTTGAGCAGTTCGTACAAACGGTTAAAGACATGTTAAAGAAGTGTGAGAAAACTGGAGCTGATTTTCAGTTGGCATTGCTGAATTATCGCAATACTCCATTGCCTGTCCTGAACGTGTCTCCAGCGCAGTTGCTCATGAGCAGAAGGTTGAGAGGCAGATTACCTATGGCGAAGGGTATTTTGGTGCCTGAAACGCAGGATCCTAAGAGAAGGCAAACAGCTCAGCGGCAGAGTAGTCAGAAAGCGTTTCATGACGGAAGTGCGGTAAGGCGCACAAGCCTATGAAAGTTGGAGATAAGATTAAGTACAAAAATAATGCTGGGGAATGGAAAAAAGGTGTTATTTTGTGACGGACTGGGGTGTCCGGGAGA
Organism: Branchipolynoe longqiensis; assembly: GCA_030323885.1. Taxonomy (NCBI): domain Eukaryota; kingdom Metazoa; phylum Annelida; class Polychaeta; order Phyllodocida; family Polynoidae; genus Branchipolynoe; species Branchipolynoe longqiensis. Next base: position 9,958,330 of record CM059202.1, on the reverse strand, counting down.
GAATATCAAATTTTAAATGTTATATCGTAACCGTGTACAAATGATTGCAGCGCCTGTGGAGGGGCAGCCTGAGTTGGTCGTGCAGACGCAATCTGGGTCAGCGTCAACGCCGACTGTAAACAGTGCGGTTAATCTAAGTAGGTCAGGTCGGCTGATTAGGCCGGCGAGCAGGTTAGATCTATTGTAGGTCAGAGTGCTTCTGACGTTTGGAGGGTTAACATGTGCATGTACGTTAAGTTTATTTCAGATTTTGTGTTTACTGTTGATACATATGGACAATATGAGATATCAGGCATTACGGCCGGATTGTGAGGACTTAAGTGCATTGTGCACTCGGACATTTGCAAGTAAAGTGCGCATATATTTGATATTGTATATTTTGTGCTTCTTCATTGTTATTTTGTAACATTTCATGTTTCAGAAATACTTTGAGGGGGGGATGTGATATATGCGTAGTAGACGTCTAGACCTGTGGTTAATATATGTTAACGATATGCAGAGTTGGGGACAAAGAGATATGCAAATGAGATGACGTCACGGAAAGTTTAGCCGGCGGGTCAAGCGTGCCCTACGCCGTGAATAAACCATTCAGTAACCAGAAGTCAAAGTGTTCAGACGTTGTACTTTCACAGTGTTGACAGGGTTGTAAATGTTGTATAATCAATGGTGATGTAAACATCAGCATGTAAAGTGACTGAAATTGTATGTTTCTGAGCTCAAAATGCTTAATTATGGAGAGTTGTATCTTAAACATATTCATTATATTATTATATTGCATCCTTCCCTTCATGTTTGTGCCAAATTGTTATGTATTTCAATTTATTTTGAATAAAATGACAGTTTTGCCCTACGTGTATCGGCAAACTCAATGGCCGTATGCCTTTGCTTTGCTCCCAGCCCCATTTTCAGTGCATGCGCAGTCAGAACCGTGATGTAGTCTATTAGTATATGCTAATAGTGCTGCCACATTTTACAATGTATTAGTATACCCTGATAGTGATGCAGCATTTAACTACATATTAGTGTACACTGATAGTGCTGCAGCGGTTAGCTACATATTAGTGTACACTGATAGTGCTGCAGCTTTTAACTACATATTAGTATACACTGATAGTGCTGATCTAGTGCAGTAGAGGCTAACAGGAAAAATCCCAGAAACCCCTGGGAGACGAGGCCAATGGCACCATGATTCAATTTCCCTGAATCCTTAGTAATAAAATTGGGTATACATATTAATTTATTTGATGTATTTGTGCATCTGTAAATAAAACATATTCAATGGTTTATAAAGTAGATTTTAAAAAAGTAGCCAGCAGACCGGATTCAAAGTAATCAGAAAGGGTGGCCAAAAGCATTGAGCAGCCACTTCCCATTTTGGTAGGACACGGGATTCAAAGTCCTGGTTTCGAACCCTGATCAAGTCAAGCCAATGACTTAAAAATTTACACTTTGGCCAAATCAAAAAAAAATTGGTCATAGTCCTTTTGAAATTAAAAGCAGGATCGGGCAGGCGGTTTTTATTTTTATGTATTTATTTTTTAAATAGATGTACCAGGTAACCAGACATGATGGCCGAATGATGTTGTCCCAATAGATATCAACATCATCTCTGTTTTGTGTGATGTTGTTTATATTTTGGTGCACGTGATTTTTTAATGTATCTTCTGAGCAGTTTTTTAGGGACCTGCCCATTTTGTATTCATAGTGATTTGTGCTTTTCCTGGTTACATATACTAGTTTGTGGTCGCTTATACCCCAGCTTCTAGTGCCCCATTTTGTGGCATGGTTTGAGTTGGTTAGTATTAGGTCTATTGTTGAGCTATTATTGCTTAGCCTTGTGCTTTCCGTGATGAGCTGCTGCAGGCCTAAGATTTTGATGGTGGTTTGCAGCATTAGTTTATTTTTTTCATTGCTGTTTTAATTCACATTGAAGTCCCCTAGCACAAAGATTTCTGCATTTGTTGATTTTTGTACAGTGTTTATGCTCTTTTCTAGTTCTTCAAGGAATACTTCAATTTCACCTGAGGGTGGCCTATAGAGGCTCGCTATGGCTACATTTGCTTGTTTTTCATTTTTTATTAGGTACCATAATAGTTCTATCTGCTCATTTGAGAGATTTGTTGGTTTTAGCCTTTCAGTGTCTAGGTTTTTGGTGGCTTTGCAGTAAAGGGCAACACCTCCACCCGTCTTTGTTTGGTTCATTGCATTAATGTGTTGTCTGTCATTACGTACAAGCCAATATCCGTCTATATTGAGGGTGTTGTTTAGGTGTTTGTCAGTGAACCATGTCTCTGATAACGTTAGTACATCGAGATTGTCTCTTTTAAGATGCATTTTTATTATGTCTATTTTATTGAATGCGCTCTGGCAGTTTAGGTGGGCGAAGTGTGTGCCGTTCTGCATACGTTCTGCATACGTTACTTACGTTGTGTGTACATTGTGTATATGCCCATTTTCATCCCCCGCCACTGAAAAGTTTGACGAATGCCGACTCCCGTGTTGGTAGATCGTGGGGTCATGGGTTCGAACCCCTGTCGAGTCAAACCAATGACTTTAAAATTGATACTTGTTGCATCCTAGCCTGGTGCTCGGCATTATTAGGATAGGACAAGGACTGGTTGGCTCAGTATCAGGATAATGTGACTGAGTGGGATATCAGGTCATGGTGCTGTCGGCCTGGTATCCAGTGGGGCAGCACTATAAAGTCGCCATGAGAGCGCACTGTCACAAGTCGGTACCTGTCCTGATATGACCTTAGATGTTGCTAGGATGTAAAACAACAACAAACAAAACAAACAAACAAATGGCAAAGTTTCTAACGTTGAGCACGCGCTGACGCCGTACGTCATAGTGTGACAGCACCTTTAGATATGTAGAATCAAATCCAGATAATTGTTTGGGTTTTAAAGATTTAATGTTTTCATCCCCCTATGCAGCTTTTAATCACAGGAATAGAAGATTCATTAATTATATTAATAACGCTTGCAAATATTTAACCAACTAACAATTGGTCGAAAGAATTGGCCAACCCTGGTCGAGTCAAACAAATGACTTACAAATTTATACTTTACACTACCTATCCTGGCGCTCAGCATTACTAGGATTGTACACGGAGGTGGAAAATGAGGAAGACCAATTGTCCGTGATTGGAATTTCCTTTACTTAATCAATTTATGTGCCAAATAAAACAGAAGAAATTTAGTCAAGCGGACTCAGGCACTGGTTACTTTGTGTGCGCATGCGTCTGGTTTGGTCTAGGCGCGACCCCTGGTGAGAACAAATGGCATTTAAGTGCTAATGCTTCTTGGTTCCTGTCTATTTGTCAAAGTTCAGAGTTGAGAATGGGATTCCCCTTTTAGTAGTTCGCTAAACTTACAAGTTTATTTATTTAGTTTAAAAATAATAATTACATAACAACTGTGGAAGTGCTCCACCCTTCGATTTGCATCCAGGTCAATCAATTTCTGAATGCTTTTAACGTTACATAATCCCATGGCTTTTTAGGGGATTTTTTCCCATATTTATTCACATTAATCTCTACCAGGTTGTTCTTTTCTTGAAGATTTAACATAATGCCATCATAGATAAGTCTGAGTCGTCTTCTTTTCACATTTAGACAGTTGGTCAAAAATAGAAAGCCCGGTGTTGCGGTTTCCCAGGGACACCAGTTTGCGAGGGACACATTGCTTCTGCACATGCATCAAAATCGAACAGCATCGTCACTAACCTTATAAATTTAATATAATGTTTTTGGTAAAGATGTTTTCTATATGTGTACCAAACGATTTGTTTCTAGATTGTGTAATTTGAGAGATATTTGACTTCTTCTGTATTTTCTGTATGAACATTGCTCACGACTATTGACAATGCCTTGAATTTGACGGTATGCGCAGTGCAAAATGTTAGCTTTATTCAAAATTAATAGAATTCAAGAACCCTAACCTTATAAATTTAATATAGTCTTTATGGTAAAGATGTTTTCTATATGTGTACCATGCGATTTGTTTCTAGATGGTGTAATTTGGGAGATATTTGACTTCTTCTGTATGAAGATTTGCTCAAGGCCGTTAACAATGCATTTGAATGGAAGTGTCCCTGGCAAAGTGGTGTCTCTAGGAATCCGCATCACCGGCCCTACACTTTTACCATTGAATGGAATGCTGAGCCAATTTAATAGAACCCATTACTGCAGAAGCCTTTGTTGTCAGTTTAAAAAAAAATGTTTTAAAATTCTTTTTATTGAGGCTGTATTTAAACTGTCCATAGCATATAAGCCTGGGTATTCAGGTTTGTTTTCAATGCTGGCCAGTTGTAGTGTTGGAGTTATCTTATCACACAGTAGTGGCTGATAAGGTATTTGATTGCCTGCATTTCCGTCAGTAGCAGATAGCTAGTTGGTTGGATGGTTAGTAGCCTAGGTTTTTTTTGTTTTTTTTCTCGGCATATATGTATTTCATTTTTTTTCTACTCTTATTACTAGACTAGCCTACTCCTATTTACATATCATAGGCTTGTACGTAGCTGTGTGGTGTGTTATCTGGCTACTTTTGGCATGGTTACCTTCCATTGGGCGTCCCACATTAATTTACCATGTTTGCACTTCAAATATCTCAAAAGTTACCCATTTAAAATAAAAGTTTACTTCAAAGTAATGTAAGATAGATTATACTAATCAATTTAATATATTTATCTCAGAAATCGGCAGAAACTCAACAGCATCGGCCTTTGTAACTTTAATGAGTCGTCTATTCCTGTGATTAAAAAATAATCCACATTGTTCATATTGCTGCGGCAATATGGGTAATTCGAAACTGAGGCGGACACCTCCCCCGCCGGCCCCTCCTTCTTCTTCTTCTCTCCTGCTCCTCCCTCCTTACCCCTCCTCCCCATCACCTTCCACTCCCTTCCTCCTCCGCCTCCAGGTGACGGCACCGCTGCCTCCCCCCTTTCCTTCCTCCTCCTCCTCCCACTTCCTCCAGGTGGCGGCACCGGCACTGACCGCTGGTGCCGCCGCTGGTCCCCTGCCTTCCCCTACTTCCCTTCCGCTCCCCTCTCACTCTGCCACTTCTCCACCACACGCCTGACCACCAACACCTATTTTCCACCAGCCCGCCCGACCCCACAATATCATAAGGGTTGAGGCCCGGGTCACCCAGAGACTTCCTTATTTACCTTACATTTGATTATTTACTCCTTAACATTACTGCTTATTTCCTTGACTTATTACTACTTGAACTTTTGACCTCAGCAGTCACGTATTACTTTATTGGCATTTGCTTATTTACTCGATTAACCTTATTTGATTCTCACTGCACCCATTGTTCACTATTACTTATTGATTAACTACTACTGAATAAATTTCCACATTATGTACTTCCGCCTCGTGTTTTGAATTACCTGAAATGTAATGTATTATAAAATTGCATGACGAGATGAATTTGAGTTTCTCACTTATACAAAGTTGAAAGTTAGAATCTACTTTACTTTAATTTGGAGTCAATTTTATCTAAATGATTATCTTTGAAGATAATTGAAGTGAAGCAAGAAGGGTTGGCCGAATGAGTTAGAGCGTCCGTCTCTCATGTTGGTAGATCTTGGGATCGTGGTTTCGAATTCTGGTGGAATCAAACCAATGACTTTAAAATTGCTACTTGTCGCTTCCTAGCCAGACGCTCAGTATTATTAGGATAGGGCAAGGAGCAGTGGCATGAGGAAGACCAGTCGTTTTCGACTGAAATTTCCCCTGATTAAGCGACTAATGTACCAAATAAACAACAAAAAAACAACAAAAAAACAAATAAACAACACAACATAAATTTGGTGTGTGTACCGAACTGCAGGCTTATTAAGGCTTGTATGACTTGCAGCAATGACAGGGTCTATTGAATTGATTTTAAATTTGCCTAATGTGATGATTTTGAGTTTTCCTCTTTTTTAACAGGTAAATACAATAAGGTTAATCGCTTTAATCTACCTTACTTTAGATTAAAATAACATTATTTGAAATTGTGAACTTTGATTGTTTGTTTGTTGTTTTACGTACTAGCAACATCTAAGCTCATATCAGGATGGGTACCGACTTGTGACAGTGCGCACTCATGGCGACTTTATAGTGCTGTCCCACTGAGAATCCAGGCCGCCGGCATCATGACCCGATATCCCACTCAATCACATTATCCTGACACTCAGCTAACCAGTCCTTGTCCTATCCTAATAATGCCAAGCGCCAGGCTAGGAAGTGACAAGTATCAATTTTTAAGTCATTGGTTTGACTTGACCAGGGCTCGAACCCACGACCCGACGATCTACCAGCATGGGAGACGGGTGCTCTAACTCATTCGGCCATCCCGTCTGGTCTGTGTGAATTTGAAGATATTTGAAGCGAAAATTGATTTTGGCATGCATCTCAAAGTACTGAACACTCCTGGCTTCAGTAAGAAGGGTAATATTAAAGTTGTATAATGGGATGGTTTTGAGTTTCTATCATTTTTCTGAGGTACATATTTAAAGAGTTCAGGTGCAAAACCACTGTAAAATTTTCCGATATAATGGCATGAGGATCTATGTGAAATTACTATAATAAATTGCAACTTGTCTATATAATGATAAATGGTGATATATAAAAACCAAAGGCATATGAGGGATATGTGGAGTTGGTAAACTATTACTCATTAGGTATAGAAATTGTATAGTAAAATAGTCTTTGGAGGAGTGTCACTTCCTAGAATAGTCTTTGGAAGAGTCACCTCACATACCCCCTCCCCCCATGGTGTTATTTATGGATCATTGGCCACCACAAGGCACTGTAGCCAGCATAACAAGGCCTTGGATTGAACTCTGATTGGTGGATTGAACCATGTGACCACTGCCATCTTGGATTCTAGAAAACCTATATAAAGTGATTTCCTTTGGCTTGTCCACACCACCCACACCACCAGCCGGCGACTTTACACCATGTTAATGCCAATCAAAATAAGAAGATAAAAATTGTAATCAAACGATACAACTTTGTTTTTGTAATATTCCTACTCTTTTGTTTATTGCTCCATAACCATGTTGTAAAGTCGACGGCTGGTGGTGTGAGTGGTGTGGACAGGCTAATAAGAAATCAATACAGGTAAGGAAGGAAAGTAGAGAAATAGTGAGACTCTCTCATTTATTACCTTTATAGGTTCCAGAACAAGATGGTGGTGATCACATGATCCAATCTTCCAATCCCTAACAAGCATTCCTCTAACACACACACACCCCAACAAAACCCAACACCCCCCACCCCAACCCAACCAACCATTTCATGAAAGCTGCCTGCAAAAGTGTTGAAGTGCTGCTGGCTTTTGCAAGTTACCAGCGGCACTCTCTCGGGGAGCAAATAAGGTTTACACCGGCAAGAACATGTCAAGACAGGCGCAAAACTATTTGTCCCTGCAGTGGCTGGTCGGGAGATGTTAGGAGTTCCATACATCAACTGCCCTTAATGCTGCCACAGTGGCATGGTTTTCTGTTTAGGGTTTGCTCCCTTAGCCTTCAGTTCTGTCAAGAACCTGTACCACAAGGCAGTAGTTTACAACTCTGCAGGGCAGGGGCGTCAAACTCCCTGAGGTTTTGCTATACCTGCAATACCTGCATACCTACCCACCAATGAGGGTTCAATATCCCTGTTGCCAAGGCATGGTTAGGTCTGTCTCTGGGGCAGGGATCCATAAATAACTCTAGAGGGGAGGGGTATGTGAGGCAACTTCTCAAAGACTGTCCACCTAAGAAGTGACACTCTCTCTCTATACTATTTTACTATACAATTTCTATCTTTATGAGTAATAGCATACCAACTCCACATATCCCTCATATGCCTTTGGTTTTGATATATTACCATTTTATAGACAAGTTGCAATTTATAATAGTACAGTTCATATATCCCATATCTCATAATATCGGAAAATTTTACAGTGTGATCATATGAAAAGTAGAATTAGTGAGAATTAAAATTATATTCAGCTAAAAATCTTGTATTTAAACTACATTTCTTATTGGCGTTTACGTGGTTTTGCGCCTGAACTCTTCATTTTAAATTGATTGTTATAATGTACATTATTACCATTGAATAAACGTAACTTTTTTTGTTTTTGTTTTGTTTGTTTAACGACATCAAGCATACAAAGTAGAGAGAGGAATAAATGTAGCAATAAAACCAATCACCCTAAAGGTCCAAGAAACGAAGTTAAATATATGGGTCATTCTCCAAAACTGGGCACCACATATTTGGTCTTCACGTTACGATGCTGATAATTAAGGCTTTGTTTTATTGATAGCAAGTCAAATAATTATTGTAGCCTGTCTATTAGGTATGTTAGTAGTTCTACATGTATTGAATTTATCCCACAAAAGATATCAAATTTATAATTGTATGATTTTGCGCTAGAGTGAAAATGTGAAAATTTACACATTGACACCATACATGTAGCCAAACTTTCTTTCAACTTATTTTTCAACTTTTTTCTTGTAAGTCATAACCTTGTCTGCTTAACAGTAATCAATAACATCTTGTTTGATTATGTTGTATATGTTAAGATGAAGTTCTGGATGTGTCTTTGATTTCCATGTTACACGAGTGATATTAATGTATTGCTCAATTTGTATCAGATCTAATTCAAAAAGTGAAACTAATTCTTTTCAACTCTCACGTATGCTCAACATACATACCTTCATAGGACATTGCATTAGGCTATTATTTGGAAGTTTGTTTGCTATTATTTGGAAGGTTTTCACTTTTGGTTTCCATGTCACACTTTTGTGCCCAGTTTGAGAGAATGACCCACATATATATTTTTTTAATAAATGTATTTTTATTCAGCGAATAATTCCTTCTGTCAGCGCCAGCGCACGGGTCTTCCGGCCGCTCAGTATAATTTGTTGGTACATAAATGAAACTATCAGTTGCAATAATAACCACATGAAAATCCTGTTCAATAATTGAAGCATAATATAAATGCACTATTAGTTGTAATAGTTACTGCATACAATTCCAGTTCCACACAAAGTAAAATATATCCAGGTATCATTGCAAGGTCCAGCACTTGATATTATAAAGGAACCTTATCTTGTTTGCTGGTGATAGAAGTGTGCCGATACGGGATACGCTATCAGTATCAGTACGCGTCGCACATCTAATCAATAGACCGCATCACTGTTCCGACTGCGCATGCGCTGAAAACGGCTTTGGCAGCAGAGCAAATGCGAATGGCCATTGAGTTTGTCGATACGCGTAGGGAAAAACTTCCATTTGATTCAAAATGAATAGAAATACATAGCAATTTGGCGTAAACATGTATGCACACATGCAATATAATGATCTGATGAATGTAGCTAAGACAAAACTAGCCATAGTTAAACATTTTGAGCTGAGAAACATACAATTCCACACAAAACAATCAGTGATATCCACATCACCATTATTAATTCTTGTTCTAAATATTAAAATGCCAAATGTGTCAACATACACTTGTTTCAGAGAAATATATAACCAATATCTGATTACCCCTACTAATTTTCTAGTTCCACATATGTCATTAACCATAGGATATATATAAAAACATTAATAAAATAAGTAAAACTGACTCTGGCTATGGCTCTAACACTAGTCTGAGTGCCCAGATTTGTCTAAATCTAAATGCAAATGGCATAAGATGTGCATATTATATTGATGTAAATGCAATGCTGGATAAAAGATTAATATCTTAATTTATTATATATATTTTTTTAGTTGGTATTCTATGTCTCAAACAAGAGCTGAGGTGAGCTGAAACTAGCACATTTCATAGCTGCACCCAGCGTATTAGCATGTGCCATGTGCTTCTCGTGGGTTTGTTTTGCTCTGACGCATCCCACAATGCAACACGCTGCTGGAATGGTGATGTAGTCTATTGGATACACGTGTGGATTGGAATCATCTGCCGCACTACGGGGTATCATTGACCCCGTAGTGCGGGGTCAATGATACCCCCGTATCATTGACCCCACACGGAGATAAAATAGGAATGTATTTGATCTCCGTGTTAGTGTGTGTGTCTGTCTGTATATCCCGAAGTACGTAGTAGGTTCGTTTGTCCGTATGCACCCAGTCCATGTCCACCCTTGCCACCACCCTTAACCATCAAGAACAAACAATCAACACACCAAACATCCTACTCAAGTATCAATCTGTTTAAATATATTGAACATTATATAAGACAGACTAAATGTCTTGTCAACTATAAACTTAACTTGTTTTATCAGAGATAAAATGTAACCCACAGCGATTGTTTGAGTTGCCCCGAGTATGCACTTTCTACTCGGTGATGCTCCCCGTTTTTGTATGAACTACAGTGACTTGTGCTGTACATTATACAGCAGGAGCCACTCCCTTAATGCCTGGTACACACCTACCGTATACGATTCGTGCACTAAAACTCACGACTTGACCCGACCCGCTTAAAACTGAAAACGGGCCGATTCATTTTTCGAATCGCGAATCGCAATCGTAATCGGCCTGTTTTAGCCCTAAAACTGAGTTTTTATTCGCGAATCGCAATCGCTAGGTGTGCACGGGGAGCGCACACCTAGCGATTTTTGTGCACAAAACGGGCAGTTTTAGATCGTATACGGTAGGTGGGTGCGCACAAACAGTAGGTGTGTACTAGGCATTAGTCTACAGGATCGGTGCTGTAACTAATACAGCACTGGTCAAACTTAGATTATTTAGACTGTCAATTCCAATAGTAAGATGGCCGGAAGGCCAGTACTCCGGCGCTGACAAATGTTATGTTCAGATGAATAAATACTTTACTAAAAAAACAAACAAAAATTCTCCCCCCCCTTACCCTCCCCTCCCATGCCTCAATGTTCTTCAGTCCCCGCATTTCCCGTATTCCCCACATTCCCGCATCCCACCATCCCCGTATCCCCCACCGGGAGCAGTGGCCGAATCGGCAGAACACCGGCCTCACTAGATAAAAGATTCACCCCGTACATACAGTACAGGGGTGAACCCTAGCATAGTCTAAATACGGGCGAAAATAGTTTTAGTATGGAACAGGAACTAGAAACTGTGGTTCCAGTATCCAGTGGCTATCTATATCGGCACAGAGTTGATGAAATGGGAGAGAATGCAAAAAGACACGATAGCGGCAATAAAACACCGTCGGTTTTATTTTAAAAAATCCTTAAACTACATGTTTTATTATATATTTCAAATCAAAAGTAGCGGGTAAATATGAAGATTTATGTGAAGAATATATTTTGCTTCTTCAATTAAGAATTTACCAGCTCAATTAATTTCCCCGCCATGTCAAAATTCTTCGCCTGTTTTTCTAATATATTGGTTTTCACCCCTGTACTGGATGTACGGGATGAATCCTTTATCTAGGGCCTCGCATGCGGGAGATTCCTGGTCAAGTAAAACCAATGACTTATCAAATTGATACTTGCCGCTTCCTAGCCTGGTGCTCGGCATTATGAGGCTATGGCAAAGACTGGTTAGCTCAGTGTCAGGATAATGTGACTGAGTGGGATATTGGGTCATGGTGCCAGTGGCCTGATTTCTCAGTGGGACAGCACTATAAAATCACCATGAGTGTACACTGTCGCAAATCAGTACCCACCCTGATATGACCTTAGATGTTGCCAGGATGTAAACCCCAACAACTAACCAACCAAGACAAGCACCTTGGCGAGGCTGAGTGCTCCCCCGCTGGTAATGCACTCAAAGCCCACCAGGTGGCAGCACTGCGGGGTGGATATCAGTCTGTCACAGCTTTAACCTGTTAATCTTAAAGTCTGGTTCCCAGCCGACCGACCGTCTTGTCAGGCCATGTCCGAAATATGCAAATAGTGTTCTTAAACTCCACGTCAACTGTTATCTGAGACAGTGACAGAGAAGGACATGTAAGACACTGAGAGGGAGGGACATGTCATGTATGGAGAGGGGGGGATGTGAGACAGCGACAGAGAGGGACATGTGAGGTCAGAGTTGTGAGGGACATGTGAGAGAGTGACAGAGAGGGACATGTGACGTCAGAGTTGTGAGGGACATGTGAGACAGTGACAGAGAAGGACATGTAAGACAGTGACAGAGACGTCAGAGTTGTGAGGGACATGTGAGACACTGACAGAAAAGGACATGTAAGACAGTGACAGAGGGAGACATGTGAGACAATGAGGGGGATGGACTTGTGAGACAATGACAGAGAGGGACATGTGAGACAGTGACATGGACGGACATGTGAGACAGTGACAGAGAGGGACATGTGAGACAGTGACAGGGATGGACTTGTGAGACAGTGACAGAGAGGGACATGTGAGACAGTGACAGGGATGGACTTGTAAGACAATGACAGAGAGGGACATGTGAGACAGTGACATGGACGGACATGTGAGACAGTGGCAGAGAGGGACATGTGAGACAGTGACGGGGATGGACTTGTGAGACAATGAGAGAGAGGGACATGTGAGACAGTGACATGGACGGACATGTGAGACAGTGACAGAGAGGGACATGTGATACAGTGACGGGGATGGACTTGTGAGACAATGACAGAGAGGGACATGTGTGACAGTGACATGGACGGACATGTGAGACAGTGACAGGGACGGACATGTGAGACAGTGACAGGGAGGGACATGTGTGACAGTGACAGGGACGGCCATGTGACAGTGACAAGGAGGGCCATATGTGACTGTGACAGGGATGGACATATTACTTAAGGACTGGGATGGACATGTGTTACAGTGACAGGGAGGGACATGTGTGACAGTGACAGGGAGGGACATGTGTACCAGGGACAGGGAGGGACATTTGATACAGTGTCAGGTAGGAACATTTGAGACATGTGATACAGTGACATGGAGGGACATGTGAAACAGTGACAGAGAGGAATATGTGTGACAGTGACCGGGAGAGACATGTGAGACAGTGACAGGGAGGGACATATGTTACAGTGACAGGAAGGGACATGTGGAACAGTGACAGAGGGGGACATGTGAGACAATGCCAGAGAGGGACATGTGATACAGTGACAGGGAAGGACATGTGAGACAGTGACATGGAGGGACATGTGAGACAGTGACATGGAGGGACATGTGAGACAGTGACATGGAGGGACATGTGATACAGTGACAGGGAGGAACATGTGTGACAGTGACAGGGAGGGACATATTAGGTAAGGACTGGGATGGACATGTGTTACAGTGATAGGGAGGGACATGTGTGACAGTGACAGGGAGGGACATGTTAAGTAAGGAATGGGAGGGACATGTGTTACAATGACAAGGAGGGACATGTGTGACAGTGACAGGGAGGGACATGTGTACCAGGGACAGGGAGGGACATTTGATACAGTTTCACGTCGGTACATTTGGAGACATATGAGACAATGACAGGGAGGGACATGTGGAACAGTGACACAGGGGGACATGTGTGACAGTGACAGGGAGGGACATATTAGACAGTGACAGGGAGGGACATGTGATACAGTGACAGGGAGGGACATGTGGGACAGGGACAGTGAGGGACATGTGTGACAGGGACAGGGATGGACATATGAGACAGGGACATGGAGGGACATGTGAAACAGTGACAGAGGGAGATATGTGTGACATTGACAGGGAGGGACGTGTGTGACAGTGAGAGGGAGGAGCATGTGAGACCGGAACAGGGAGGGACATGTGAGACAGTGACAGGGAGGGACATGTGTGACAGTTACATGGAGGGACATGTGAGGTAAGGACAGGGAGGGGCATGTGTGACAGTGACAGGTGAGGACATGTCATGCAAGGTCAGGGACATGTGTGACAGTGACAGGGATGGACATGTGAGACTGATAGGAGGGGGACATGTGTGACAGTGGCAGGGAGGGACATGCGAGACAGGAACAGTGAGGACATGTGTGATGGTGACAGGGAGTAACATGTGTGACAGTGACAGGGAGGGACATGTGTGACAGTGACAAGGAGGGACATGTGTGACAGTGACAAGGAGGGACAACAGGGCAAAACAACCTGTAACATGGTTTTAAGTTGGATAGTCTGATGTTTTTCAGTTTCCGTCATTTTCTGAAATATATATATTAGCTTGATTGTTATTATCTACCTTACTTAATTAAACATGCAGAATTAAGCAGTAACGTGTTCTATTAAATTGCTACAGTACTGCCTTTTTATCTGGTAGCAAATATAAGTGCATTATACCCCAGTCACACGAGAGCCAGCATCTGCCTCCGACCTCCTTACGCCCAAAAGGACGCCAACCTCCCAGCGTCCCATTCGGTACATTGATTCAAATACGTTGTAGGCGCCAGATCGGCGCCATGTCGGCGCCAGGTCGGCGCCGACCACATGGGGACTGCAGCATCGCATGTGTTGGCGCCTCCAGGTCGGCGCGAGATCGGCGCCAGATCGCCGGCAACTCGCCAACCCAGGGTGGTGCTAGGTCGGCGCCATGTCAGCGCCAGATCGGCGCCATGTCGGTGCCAGGTCGGCGCCGACTACATGGTGACTGCAGCATCGCATGTGTTGGCGCCACCAGGTCGGTGCCAGATCGGCGCCAGATCGGCGCCAGATCGCCGGCAACTCGCCAACCCAGGGCGGCGCCAGGGCGGCGCCAGGGTGTCGCCAGGGCGGCGCCAGGGCAGCACCAGGGCGGTGCCAGGGCAGCACCAGGGCGGCGGCAGGGTGGTGCCAGGGCGGCGCCAGGGCAGTGCCAGGGCAGTGCCAGGGCAGCACCAGGGCGCCAACCACTGTTTAATGGCGCCGCCGGAACAGGACGCAAGGAGGTTGCACATGCAGCAGCAGCAACTTCCTTGCGTCCAAAATTCCCGAAATGGACGCCGGGAGGTTGGCGTCCTCGTGGCGACAGCACTCAATCAGGGCATAAGGAGGGCGCAAGGAGGACGTTTTGAGGTCACGAATCGATCGTTAGCGAATGTAGGCCTCGTGTGACTGGGGTATAAGTCTCTTAGTTACAGGGATGAAAGATCTCAGCGATTTTGCGGATTTTGCGGATTTTTCCTGTAGCTATAAGTGTATACTAATAGGTTGCGCCCGTCCTGGTATGACCTTAGATGTTGCCAGGACGTAACACTCTTTTACGCTGCAGCACCATCAGCGTATACTAATATGTGGTGCAAACGCCGCAGCACAAGCAGCGTATACTACTAATGCCTTCAAACGCCGCAGCAGGGTCAGCGTATACCGATATGTGGTGCAAACGCCGCAGCACTAGCAGCATACCCTACTAATACGTGCTTCTAACGCCACAGCACTATCAGCATATACCGATATGAGGTGCAAACGCTGCAGCACTAGCAGTGTATACTACTAATACATGCTTCAGACAGCGCAGCACTATCAGTGTATACCAATATGTATGAAATCCGACTTCCGGGAATTTTCCGCGATTCCCTGACAATGCTAAGCCTATGGGAGAATATCAGCATTTCCGCTTTTTTTCCCAGAGACCACTTTCATCCCCGTAGTTAGATATGTCGGATCAATGTGGTATGCAGGTATTGCAATACCTCAGGGAGTTTAATGCCCCTGCCCTAGAGAGTTGTAAACCACTGCCTTGTGGTACAGGTTCTTGACAGAACCGAAGGCTAAGGGAGCAAACCCTAAACAGAAAACCATGTCACTGTGGCAGCATCAAGGTTGTTTGATGTATGGAACTCCCAACATCTCCCGACCAGCCACTGCAGGGACAAATAATTTTGCGCCTGTCTGGACATGATGGTCTTGCTGGTGTGAGACCTCTATTTGCTCCCTGAGAGAGTGCCGCTGGTAACTTGCAAAAGCCAGCAGCACTTCAACACTTTTGCAGGCAGCTTTCATGAAATGTCTCATGGACATCACTCTCACAGCAGAGAGCTAAATGGAGAGCGATAGTCAAGTGATGAAGGCCATCTTTGTCGCACCGCGACCGACAGCATGATGATTATGATGATGAGGATCAAATCTAGATAATGGGGGACCTCCGACTTTTTAGTTCAAATTCCTGCCGTTCGCATCGCCACTGAACCAGTGGGCCTATTCGGCACACTGTCACACTGCAAACCCAATGGCTATGAGCAATCTTCATACAGAAGAAGTCAAATATCTCTAAAACCACATGACCTAGACACAAACCACTTGGTATACATATAGAAAACATACAACGAATACATTATATTAAATTTCTAAGGTTAGGGTTCTGTATTTCTATTAATTTTGAATAAAATAAACGTTTTGCACTGGGCGTACCGCCGAACTCAGTGCATTGTCAATGGCCGTGAGCAATCTTCATACAGAAGAAGTCAAATATCTCTAAAACCACAAGACCTAGAGACAAACCGCTTGGTATACATATAGAAAACATACAACGAATAGATTATATTAAATTTCTAAGGTTAGGGTTCTGTATTTCTATTAATTTTGAATAAAATATACGTATTGCACTACGCGTACCGGCGAACTCAGTGCATTGTCAATGGCCGTTTAGGACCACTGGTACCGATGCGCCATCTAGTGTCAACAAATGAACTACCCCGGATGTCTCCCATTGACTTGGTTTTGAAGATTTGATGTTTTCATCGGACTATGCAGCTTTAAGAATAAACTGCGCACTTTGTCTCATGGATAAATCTTCTGGCTTATTCCCAGTTATATCCAATCAAATACGCTAGATGGGTCACATGACATACGTTATGCATGATGTGATATCCAAAATGGCAGTCTCCGCAGAAGCGGAAGGAGCACAATTGCAAAACGAAGCATTGAAACTTATTGATCGCTGCTGATATCATTTATATTGTCAAAACATTAAATTTGTCATGGCTTATCCAACATCTTTAAACAAATAGAGGATCATGTAGAGATGATATTAGAACCATTTACCCCTCATAGCCATATTTAGCTGATTTAGGGGTCATCGAAAGTTATGTCCTGGGAACATCTAAGGTCAGATCAGGATACGTACCAACTTGTGACAGTACGCACTCATGGCTTTATAGAGTGCTGTCCCACCAGGCCATCAGCACCATGACCTGATATCCCACTCAGTCACATTATCCTGACACTGAGCCAACCAGTCCTTGCCATATCCTATTAATGCCGAGTGCCTGGCTAGGAAGCAGCAAGTATCAATTTTTAAGTCATTGGTTTGACTCGACTAGGGTACGAATTCCACGATCTACCAAAATGAGAGACGGATGCTCAACTCATTCAGCCATCCCGTTTGGTGCTATGTGGGGTGGGAGTGTGTGTGTGTGTGGGGGGGGGATGAGCGGTGATCTGAAGGTATTCCCCTACAAACCAGGAAATGCGTTAATCTACAGGCTATGAAATGTCATTTGCAGACATTTCAGGGAGGCTACATTTAAAACGTCAATATCAATAACCGTAAATTGCCACATTAGTTGTGTTGAAACTTAATGTGAGTTTTGCTGAGGGGAAGGGGAGGGGCAACTGACATTCTTTCCACTCTCCCCTCCCCCCTCCACCTTTGAGCCTCATTATTTGTGCAATTACATCTATTCCTTCCCTGCCTAACATCACAGCACCGGGCGCGGTAGAGCGCATCGGTAGAGCGCAGGCCTCCCGTGCGGGAGATCGGGAGATCAATTCCCGGGCGAGTCAAATCAATGACTTACACAATTGATTCTTGTCGCCTCCTAGTCTGGTGCTTGGCATTAATACGATAGGGCAAGGACTGGTTAGGTCATGGTCAGGATAATGTGACTGAGTGGGATATTGGGTCATGGTGCTGGTGGCATGGTCTCACAGTGGGGCAGCACTATAAAGTCGCCATTAGTGTGCACTTCACAAATCGGCACCTGTCCTGATATGACCTTAAATGGTGCCAGGATGTAAAACCCCAACAACCAACCAAGCATCAATCAACCAGTGCTGTGATGTCTGCGTTTTTTGGGTGTTTTTTTTTTGTACATTAGTTGATGGAGGGGAAAATTTCAATCGCAGATAATTGGTCTTCCTCATTCCAGTGCTCCTTTCCCTATCCTAATAATGCCGAGGCACCAGGCTAGGTAGTGACAAGTATAACATTGTTAAACCATTGGCCTGACTCAGCCAAGGCTCGAACCAGTGAGTTCGAATCCCACACACTACCAGCACCAGAATGGGAGGAGGATGTCTCAAATCATTCGGCCATTGCGTTGACCAATGAGAGCGCAGCATTCGCGTCACATGACCCAATTATAGCCATTGCTAGTTCCTGGACGATGCTCACACTGTCACAGCCTGCTGGTGTGGCGGTTTAAAATCTCAGTGTGTTTAGAGTCTACTATCGGGGTTCTGCGCATGTGTCAATGGGTTATGTGCACATGCGTATCCGATTATCATGAGTCGGACGACTCAGGTCACCCGAGTTGCTAGAAATTCAAATAGAACACCGCGAGTGGAGTTGACAAAAACAAGTGCCGTGTGCGAAAAGTATTTTAGCTCAATAATATATATTTAGCGAATTGAAGAGCCTTGAACACATTTATGCGTCAAAAAGTTGCTCGGGTCACCCAAGTGGATTAATCGAATACGCTGAAATGTCGTTCAATTTTGACGCATGCGCAGAACCCCGAGCAAAGACTCTAAACCCACTGAGAATCTAAACTGCCACACCGGCAGTCAGTCAGTCAGTCAGTGCGCAGCCGTGAATGGCAACGCATGCGCAGTGCGCAGTTCCGGGGTGGACCGCCGTGCGCACTGGTGGTTGCACTGCCTCGCGTTGGAGCTCTTCATATTAGCTGCTGAGAGGCGGGAATCCTATGCTGGCTGGGGCTTGGCGCTGGTACCGGGTGTGGTGTGTTATCTGTAGAGATTAGTGAGTCCCCGGAACAAGCTGCAAGTTCAAGGAAGCCCAGGGTGCTCTGAGGTGGGCCTCCCCCGCCCTCTCCCTCCCCCTCCCCCCTCCCTCCTCCAGCCACACGCGCTCCCCTCCCCCTCCTTCTTCCCTCTCCCGCCTCTCTCCCCCCCCTCTGTCCCCCCTCTATCCCACCAGACACTCTCCCACCTTTGCCCCCACTTCCCTCCCGCCAGAGAAACTCCCGCCCCCTTTCTCCCGCCTCTCCCCCCATCTCCCCACCTCCCTCCCCTCCCCCCCCTCCCGTCACACGCTCTCTCCCCTCTGCACCCACTCTCCTCTCTCCCCTCCCCCCCCCCCCCCCCTCCTCTCCCCACATCCAGCCACACGCTCCCTCCCCCACCACCCCCCACCCCACGTCCCCCTCACCTACAACCGCCTGGCTCTCTCACACTCACAGCAGTACACACGGAGAGACCCTCGTGACAAGGACCACGCATGCGCACCAGAGACTCACTCACAAAGAGCTGCTCACGGAGCCACTCTACTCAACCCGAGGTCAGTAATTTATTTCATTCAATTTGTGTGGTTGTACATTAGTTGAGTAACCAGGGAAAGTTCAATCACGGACAATTGGTCTTCCTCATTTGACTGCTCCTTGCCTTATCCAAATAATGCCGAGCGCCAGGATAGGAAGCAAGTAGTATCCATTTTTTAGTCATCGGTTTGACTCGGTCAGTGTTCGAACCCATGGGTTCCATCCTGTCGTGTTTGTGTGTAAAATTCTCCGATTCTAAGGCAAAGTACAAGGAAGGGTTATGGGAACCACAGGGACAGAGCAGGCAGAGGGTTATGGGAACCACAGGGACACAGCAGGCAGAGGGTTATGGGAACCACAGGGACACAGCGGGCAGAGGGTAATGGGAACCACAGGGACACAGTAGGCAGAGCGTTATGGGAACCACAGGGACACAGCAGGCAGAGTGTTATAGGAACCACAGGGACACAGTGGGCAGAGGGTTATGGGAACCACTGGGACACAGTGGGCAGAGTGTTATGGGAACCACAGGGACACAGTGGGCAGAGGGTTATGGGAGCCACAGGGTCACAGCAAACAGAGGATTATGGGAACCACAGGAACACAGTGGGCAGAGGGTTATGGGAACCACAGGGACACAGTGGGCAGAGGGTTATGGGAACCACAGGGACACAGCAGGCAGAGGGTTATGGGAACCACAGGGACACAGCAGGCAGAGGGTTATGGGAACCACAGGGACACAGCGGGCAGAGGGTTATGGGAACCACAGGGACACAGCGGGCAGAGGGTTATGGGAACCACAGGGACACAGTGGGCAGAGGGTTATGGGAACCACAGGGACACAGCAGGCAGAGGGTTATGGGAACCACAGGGACACAGTGGGCAGAGGGTTATGGGAACCACAGGGACACAGCAGGCAGAGGGTTATGGGAACCACAGGGACACAGTGGGCAGAGGGTTATGGGAACCACAGGGACACAGCAAACAGGGGATTATGGGAACCAGAGGGACACAGCGGGCAGAGGGTTATGGGAACCACAGGGACACAGCAAACAGAGGGTTATGGGAACCACAGGGACAGAGCAGGCAGAGGGTTATGGGAACCACAGGGACACAGCAAACAGAGGGTTATGGGAACCACAGGGACACAGCAGGCAGAGGGTTATGGGAACCACAGGGACACAGCAAACAGAGGGTTATGGGAACCACAGAGACACAGCGGGCAGAGTGTTATGGGAACCACAGGGAGACAGCGAGCAGAGGGTTATGGGAACCACAGGGACACAGTGGGCAGAGGGTTATGGGAACCACAGGGACACAGCAGGCAGAGGGTTATGGGAACCACAGGGACACAGTGGGCAGAGGGTTATGGGAACCACAGGGACACAGTGGGCAGAGGGTTATGGGAACCACAGGGACACAGTGGCAGAGGGTTATGGGAACCACAGGGACACAGCAAACAGAGGATTATGGGAACCAGAGGGACAAAGCGGGCAGAGGGTTATGGGAACCACAGGGACACAGCAAACAGAGGGTTATAGGAACCACAGGAACACAGCAGGCAGAGGGTTATGGGAACCACAGGGACACAGCAAACAGAGGGTTATGGGAACCACAGGGACACAGCAGGCAGAGAGTTATGGGAACCACAGGAACACAGCAGGCAGAGGGTTATGGGAACCACAGGGACACAGCAAACAGAGAAACCACAACACAGCAGGCAGAGGGTTATGGGAACCACAGGGACACAGCAAACAGAGGGTTATGGGAACCACAGAGACACAGCGGGCAGAGTGTTATGGGAACCACAGGGACACAGCAGGCAGAGGGTTATGGGAACCACAGGGACACAACAGGCAGAGGGTTATGGGAACCACAGAGACACAGCAGGCAGAGTGTTATGGGAACCACAGGGAGACAGCGAGCAGAGGGTTATGGGAACCACAGGGACACAGCAGGCAGAGGGTTATGGGAACCACAGGGACACAGCGGGCAGAGGGTTATGGGAACCACAGGGACACAGCGGGCAGAGTGTTATGGGAACCACAGGGACACAGCGGGCAGAGGGTTATGGAAACCACAGGGACACAGTGGGCAGAGTGTTATGGGAACCACAGGGACACAGCGGGCAGAGGGTTATGGGAACCACAGGGACCCAACAGGAGGAGGGTTATGGGAACCACAGGAACACCGCGGGCAGAGGGTTATGGGAACCACAAGGACACAGTGGGCAGAGGGTTATGGGAATCACAGGTACAGAGTGGGCTGAGGGTTATGGGAACCACAGGAACACAGTGGGCAGAGGGTTATGGGAACCACAGGAGGAGGGTTATGGGAACCACAGGGACACAGTGGGCAGAGGGTTATGGGAACCACAGGGACCCCAAAGGATTATGGGAACCACAGGGACACAGCTGGCAGAGGGTTATGGGAACCACAGGGACATAGCAGGCAGAGGCTTACCACCGACAGATCAGGATATCCCCAGCAAGCACCCAGGCGTGATACTTGATATGCAGGTGGGGTGGAGGCGGGGCTGTCTCTCCCAGTCCCCGCTAATGTTTGTGCTATCTCTCCAACTACTGTGTTTGTGCTGTCAATCACCCATGTGTGAAGCTCTACAACCAATAGGAGAACAACCAACCAGGGCAGGGGCTCGACTGTAGACACACAGATATTTCCGTACTAGTATATATTGCCAAATTAGTGATTATTAAAGGATTCTCTACCAGGATACCGTGTTGTCAGGTATGCATGTTGTGTCCTGCTGGACTGTCACTATCATTCGTAAGCGGTGTCATAGCCATGCACCCTCTACACTTTTTGTTGTTGAAGATTTATACTGCCTATCAAGCATAAGCCTGAATAGGCTTGTTTTCACCATTAGACAGTTTGTCGATAGAAAGCCCGAGCCTACACTTTTACCGACCCAAGGGATTTTTAACCTCCCACACCACATAGACATGGTATGAGAGCAACTGGCCTTTGATGAGGCTGTAAGTTATACACAGCGGTGGAAATCCAAATTGGCAGAGATGGGGGGCACGGGGAATCGAACCACCGATCTTCAGATTAGGAGTCTGACCTAGAAAAAAGTCAGACACTCTAACCACTCCGCCACAGAGAACACCACACTAATGAGAATAGCCATAACTATCTTGCAACTGTTGGTAGGATATGATAGGATAGGACACTGACTGGTTAGGATAGTATCAGGATAATGTGACTGTGTTGGATATTGGGTCATGGTGCTGGTGGCTTGGTCTCCCAGTGGGGCAGCACTATAAAATCGCCATGAGTGCGCATTGTCAAAAGTCAGTGCGCGTCCTGATATGACCATATGTTGCTAGGATGTTAAACAACAAACAAATAAACATAAACAAACAGAAACCATGCCTACCTGTGCATGTGTCATTTCTCCTGGGGAGGCGACTGTAAGTGAAGCTGTTTTATGTTTGCCAATTCCATCCTTTCCAATTTTAATTTTAATTTTTAATTTTTTGGTCCATTAGTTGTTTAAGCAGGGGAAATTTCAGTCATAGACGACTGGTCTTCCCCATTCCACTGCTGGTCGATAGAAAACCCAAGCCTACACTTTCACTGACCCAAGGGATTTTTAACCTCCCACAACACATATACATGGTATGAGAGCAACCGGCCTTTGATGACGCTGTAATTATACACAGCGGTGGAAATCCAAATTGGCAGAGCTGGGGGCATGGGGAATCGAACCGCCGACCCTCAGATTAGGAGTCTGACCTCGAAAAAAGTCAGACACTCTAACCACTCCGCCACAGAGAAAGCCATGGATGTGGGTGGTCAGTCTTTTTTCTTCGACCAATCATGACTCATTTATTCCCAAACATTGTTCAGACCAGGTGGTTTGTTGCTGCTTGTTCAATGTGAGTCTCTGTTTTCCCCTCTTTTTTTAATGATGTATTTATTTACCCTGCTCATAACGGTGGTTAGCACTAATCCAATTTGATTGAAATCCTTTGAATTTTGTTTCAGTAATAATTTAGTTTTTCTTGCTTCTTATTTATGGTTTGTAACTGTTTGTAGATTGGTCCACAATTGTTTCATCAAAGGTTCTGGTATGTGCTGTCTGTCCTGTCTGTGGGAATGTGCATATACCCTTGCTGCTTATCGGAAAGAGTAGCCGATGTGGCGGCAGCGGGTCTCCTCCAAAGAAATATGTCAGAATGACCATATGTTTGATGTCCAATAGCCAATGATAAAAATCAATGTGCTCTAGAGGCGTCGTTAAATAAAACAAGCTTTACTTTGTACATTTCAAATAGTCCAAAATCCAGCTTTTACTATACTTTGTGATGAGCCGTGTTTACACGGGGAATTGTAAAACGATCTAGACAAAGCGATTTATATGAAGCGTTTTAGTGGTGCGTTTACACGACCGAGTTTGAAAGTGTGTCGGTGCTGGGAACCAGCAGCCTTAGTGGGGAGCCTGTAGCCGGCGAGTACTGCTATTTTACACTATCGCCGCCCGGGAACCAGGTAGATCATTTCATCTATACTACCTCGCGAGGTGGTTTACATGTACCGATTTATATGAATCGATTCAGCCCTAAAACGCCACAGTGTCGCGTTTACACGACAAATGTAAATCGATCTAGACAAGTGGTTTTATATGAAGCGTTTTAACTCGCCCGTGTAAACACGGCTTTAGTCCATTTAATGAGAACATTATTTGTTGTTGTCGGTACATTAGTTGTTTAAGCAGGGGAAATTTGTGTCGCAGATGACCGGTCTTCCTCATTCCACTGCTCCTTCCCGTATCCTAGTAATGCTGAGTGCCTGGCTAAGAAGCAACAAGTATCAATTTTTAAGTCATTGGATTAACTCGACCAGGATTCGAACCCACGATTTATCGATTTGAGTTTCTGCTGTATTTTTTAAATATAAAGTCAGTTGTATGATTCGTTTGTTTGTTTGAGTTTTATGTCCTGGCAACATCTGAGGTCATATGATGATGGGTACCGACTTGTGACAGTGTGCATTCATGGGGACTTTATAGTGCTGCTTCACTGGGAGACCAGGATAGTGGCACCATGATTTGGTATCCCCCTCAGTCACATTATCCTGATAGTGATCTAACCAGTCCTTGCACTGTCGTAATAATGCCGAATGCCAGGCTGGGAAGGGGCAAGTATCAATTTTGTAAGTCATTGGTTTGACTCGACCATGGTTCGAATCCCACGATCTACCAAACCGGGTGATGGACGCTCAACTTATTCAGCCATCCCGTCTGGTCAAAAAGAACGATTTAGATGGGATGGTCATAGTGGTCGGATTACATTTGGTATTTCATGCGATCAATTCCGGGTGGAGACAAACTAAACTCCTGCAAAAATTGGCAGTTGTCGCTATTGTCATTGGGAGTGATGCAAATGAAATATTTTGCACCTGAAGCAGGTTTGAACCCACACCTGTGGATCTGGGCTAAGGCGTTAATTATTATGATGATTCATAGCCATTACAGATTTCTTGAAGATTTATACTGCCTATCATGGATAAGTCTGAATAGACTTGTTTTCACCATTAGACAGTTTGTCGATAGAAAGCCCGAGCCTACACTTTTACCGACCCAAGAGATTGTTAACCTCCCACACCACATATACATGGTATGAGAGCAACCGGCCTTTGATGACGCTGTAAGTTAAACACAGTGGTGGAGATCCAAATTGGCAGATTTGGAGGCACAGGGAATCGAACCACCAACATTCAGATTAGGAGCCTGACCTCGAAAAAAGTCAGACACTCTAACCACTCTGCCACAGAGAGAACAAACCTTTGAAGGAAGTTGTTGTTTACAAAATTGAGATTAGATACACTTAAGTATAGATAGTTCTAGAACAAGATAGATCTAGATTTAGAGCTAGATATGTTTAGAGTTACCAATTAAAGATGCATTGTCCGATGGTTTTGAGTTTCAGCAATTTTTCTGAGATAAATATATTAAATTGATTGTTATAATCTACCTTACTTTTGTTTGGGGTAACTTTGACATGAAATGGCCTGGTCTCCCAGTGGGGGAGCACTATAAAGTCACCATGACTGCACACTCTCACATGTGGGTACTAGTCCTGATATTATAAGGTCCTGATATGTTGTCAGGACGTAAAACTTCAACAACCAACCAACCAACCAATCATTCTTTTTTTCTCTTTTTTTTGTTGTTGTTGTTGGTCCATTAGTTGTTTAAGCAGGGGAAATTTCAGTCATAGACGACTGGTCTTCCTCATTCCACTGCTGGTCGATAGAAAGCCCGAGCCTACACTTTTACCGACCCAAGGGATTTTTAACCTCCCACACCACATAGACATGGTATGAGAGCAACCTGCCTTTGATGACGCTGTAAGTTATACACAGTGGTGCAAATCCAAATTGGCAGAGCTGGGGGCACAGGGAATCGAACCGCCGACCCTCAGATTAGGAGCCTGACCTAGAAAAAAGTCAGACACTCTAACCACTCTGCCACAGAGAACCCTCTTTGTGTTACACATCGCCAAGGCAGATGTGTGACAATGAATAGCAAAGCCAGAGCCAATTACCAGACCATAATCAGCTATAAATCACGCCAAACCTGCATTATTACAAATCTAACTCATGAAGGAAATGCTTTCTCATAGAATTGAGGGGAGGCAGCTGCCATTTAAATCAAGGCAATGAGAACATTCAAGTAAGGCACGCCAAGTACACAATGTGTGCCAAGTTGAGGACATCGTAACCCAGTTCAGGTTTGAGAATATTGTAATCTAGTTCTATTTTGAGAACATCGTAACCCAGTTCATGGTTGAGTACATTGTAATCCACTTCTAATTTGATAATATTGTACTCCACTTCTAGTTTGAGAATATTGTAATCCAGTTCTTAGTTGAGGATATTGTAATGCATTTCTAGTTTGAGAACCCCATAACCCATTTCTCGGTTGAGGACATTGTAATCCGGTTCTAGTTTGAGAATATTGTAATCCAGTTAATGCTTGAGGACATTGTACTAGTTCTAGTTCTAGTTTGAAAACATTGTAATCCAGTTCTTGTTTGATAATATTGTAATCCAGTTCTAGTTTGATAATATTGTAGTCCAGTCCTAGTTTGAGAATATTGTAATCCTGTTCTAGTTTGAGAATATTGTGATCCAGTTCATGGTTGAGTACATTGTAATCCAGTTCTAGTTTGATAATATTGTAATCCAGTTCTAGTTTGATAATATTGTGATCCAGTTCTAGTTTGATAATATTGTAATCCAGTTCTAGTTTGATAATATTGTAATCCAGTTCTAGTTTGAGAATATTGTAATCCAGTTCTAGTTTGATAATATTGTAATCCAGTTCATGGTTGAGTACATTGTAATCCAGTTCTAGTTTGATAATATTGTAATCCACTTCTAGTTTGATAATATTGTGATCCAGTTCTAGTTTGAGAATATTGTAATCCAGTTCTAGTTTGATAATATTGTAATCCAGTTCTAGTTTGAGAATATTGTAATCCTGTTCTAGTTTGAGAATATTGTGATCCAGTTCCAGTTTGAGAATATTGTAATCCAGTTCTAGTTTGATAATATTGTAATCCACTTCTAGTTTGATAATATTGTAATCCAGTTCTAGTTTGAGAATATTGTAATCCAGTTCTAGTTTGATAATATTGTAATCCAGTTCTAGTTTGAGAATATTGTAATCCAGTTCTAGTTTGATAATATTGTAATCCAGTTCTAGTTTGATAATATTGTAATCCAGTTTAGTTTGATAATATTGTAATCCAGTTCTAGTTTGATAATATTGTAATCCAGTTCTAGTTTGATAATATTGTAATCCAGTTCTAGTTTGATAATATTGTAATCCAGTTCTAGTTTGAGAATATTGTAATCCAGTTCTAGTTTGAGAATATTGTAATCCAGTTCTAGTTTGAGAATATTGTAATCCATTTCTAGTTTGAGAATATTGTAATCCAGTTCTAGTTTGATAATATTGTAATCCAGTTCTAGTTTGAGAATATTGTAATCCAGTTCTAGTTTGAGAATATTGTAATCCAGTTCTAGTTTGAGAATATTGTAATCCAGTTCTAGTTTGAGAATATTGTAATCCTGTTCTAGTTTGAGAATATTGTTATCCAGTTCATGGTTGAGTACATTGTAATCCAGTTGTAGTTTGATAACATTGTAATCCAGTTCATGGTTGAGTACATTGTAATCCAGTTCTAGTTTGAGAATATTGTTATCCAGTTCATGGTTGAGTACATTGTAATCCAGTTGTAGTTTGATAACATTGTAATCCAGTTCATGGTTGAGTACAGTGTAATCCAGTTCTAGTTTGAGAATATTGTTTTCCAGTTCATGGTTGAGTACATTGTAATCCAGTTCTAGTTTGAGAATATTGTGATCCTGTTCTAGTTTGAGAATATTGTGATCCAGTTCTAGTTTGAGGTCATTGTAATCCTGTTTTCAGTTGAGATCTAAACGCGGTTCTAGTTTAATAACGGCATAACCCAGTTTTCAATTGAGATCATAACCCAATTCTAAATTGAGGACATTGTGCAACCTTCCCTCCATCCAACATGGCGGGTACAAACTCATGGCGGCTTTATAGCGCTGCCCAACTGGGAAATCAGGCTGCCAGCACCATGACCCCATATCCCACTTAGTCACATTATCCTGACACTGAGCTAACCAGTCCTTTCCCTATCCTATTAATGCCGAGTGCCAGGCTAGGAAGCGACAAGTAACAATTTGATAAGTCATTGGTTTGACTCGACCTGTGTGGGTCATCTGGTCGATCTTGCTCAGTGGACCCATTTGCAGTTTGGGCTATTTTCCATTCCAACCAGCGGTCCACAACTGGTTCATCAAAGGCTGTGGTATGGACTTTCCTGTATGTGGGAAAGTGCATATAAAAGACCGCTTGCTGCTTATCAGAAAGAGTAGCCTATGTGGTGGCCACACGTTTTCTCCATAGAAATATGTTAGAATGACCATATGTTTGATGTCCAAGAGCCGATGATGAAAAGCAATGTGCTCTAGAGGTGTCATTAAATAAAACAAGCTTTTTCACTTCGACTTGACTGGGAATCGAACTCCCCATCTGCCACACATGATGCCCATGCTCTATCAATTCGGCCCCCACCCCTGCTCCAGGTGTACAGGAGCATTTTCACATTCCTTAGTCCAAACAAAGCTACATTTATTACTAGTTAAATAAGTTATAGGAGCTACAACATCAGCATAATTAGGAATTAATTGTCTATAATACCCTGCCGATCCTAGCAAACGTCGTACTTCTGTTTTACTAGTCGGTGAAGCCATATCTCTTATTGCAATCATTTTTTCAGGATCCGGTTTTAATCCTGCTGCACATACAACGTAACCTAAGAGTTTTACTTCAGCTACTCCGAATTCACATTTAGATTCTTTAATAGTCATACTATTATCCTGCAAGATACTCAAAATGTTAGCTACATCTTTCTGATGACTCTCTTCATCTGGTGAATAAATTATAATCTCATCTAAGTAAATCAAACAACATTTACCCAAAAATTCGGCAAAAATTACATTCAGCATTCTTTGGAATACAGCTGGTGCATTTGTCAATTCAAATTGCATACACTTAAACTGAAATAGTCCCATATGAGTGTTTATCACGGTTTCAGGCCTGCTATCCTTATCTACCATTACCTGCCAACAACCAGATTTAAGGTCAATAGTGGTAACAATTTCAGCACCATGCACTTGATCAAAAATATCCTGTATCCTAGGTAGAGGATAAGCATCCCCAGTTGCTACTGCATTCAGCCCAGGGTAATCACCACAGAGACGAATAGCACCATCCCTCTTCGGCACTAACGCAACTGGTGAAGCCGAAGGACCACAACTAGACTCTATAATATTGTCGTGGGGGTGATGAAAATGGGAAATATTGCGCCTAGAGCGGGACTCGAACCCACAACTCTTTGCACTCCAGGCCAGTGTGCTAACCATTAGACCACCTAGGCTCCCTGATGTCACCACACTACCCACGCCTACCTGACTATGCGGCTCCTTGCCTGAGAGGTCAGTGCAGACTACTACACTCATCCCCCTGGAATTGTAAGTCTTTTAATGCTTACAATTACATACATACAGGCAATGCACTTACATATACATACACAGGGTAGGTTCAACAACTATACAGCACGTAGCTTGTACGGGATCATGGTCACGGCCACCAGTGTTGTGGGTGTGATGAAAATGGGAAATATTGCGCCTAGAGCAGGACTACAACCCACAACTCTTTGCACTCTGGGCCAGTGTGCTAACCATTACACCACCTAGGCTCCCTAATATCACCACACTACCCACGCCTACCTGTCTATGCGGCTCCTTGCCTGAGAGGTCAGTGCACACTACTACAATATCATCATCCATCATTCTTTTTAGTTCTCCTGCTACAATATTTCTTTCACTTGAAGGTATTCTATAAGGTCTTTGATTTAGAGGATATGCACCCCCCGTATCCACACGCATTTCAATCACCTTAATAGCCCCAAGTTTCCCATCAGAACCAGGAAACAAAGAAGGAAACAGTTATACCGTCTATAAAGTATAAAGTTCCAGTCACAATCTCATGTTGTACAAGGTATTATTAACCGTATGGTGTCAAAACTCATTTGTGGTCACCAATTTGTAAAGTCGTACTAGTCTTTACCTTGTAACCCGTCACGTTGTTTTAATGCGTCGTGTTAACTCATCGTGGTCACCAATTTGTAAAGTCGACGGCTGGCATCTGTGGGTTGTGTAGGCAGGTTTGTAGGAAATCAAACAGGCAAGAAGAGAAAGGAAGAGTATAAAGAGTGAAAGTAGAGTGAGAGCTTGCACCCTCAGGTTTATTATTATATCGTGGTACATGGATCTGATATGGCATACCACCTGATCACTATCTCCAATCAGCAACAAGCATTTCTAGTTCCACCAATGAGCAGTAGTATTCTGGGGTCACCATGGCTACTGTGATCTACCCACCACCACCATGCGGTGTGGCTGCTTGGCCTGCACCTGCCTGCTGTGTGTGTGTGGTGATCCATGACTAACAGTTGGGGGTGAGGTGGTAGTGAGTAGAGCTCTTGGGCCTCCTTACACACTATCACTAGTGCCTCATTTACACTATCTACCAAATACACAATGACTATTGACCATAAGTAAAGAGTCACCAGCAACTACATAAATACATTCATGCACCTGCCCTATACACCATTTACATTAATAGACCATTTGTACTCCTCAATAGGCCATTTCACATTCCCCACCAATGCGTTTTATCGGAATATTTTACACAAAGACAGGGTGCATCATTGACGAGCTGACATCACTTCCAGTTTACTTACACTGAAGGCCATCGCTGCCACGTCATCCTTATTTCACTATTTTTAATCTTTTTTTTCCTTAATAATAATTTAATTCATTTGAATATGACAAGGGTCATCGGTGGTGCATTTATTTAAAAATGAAACAACAAAAGAATCTTATTTCTCAGGCGTCCCCAGTACAATTGCCAATCCTACCCAAGGCTTTGTTTAATAGAGACTTTGAAGGAAAACCTCTAATGAAACAATTCTCGCTACACCGAATTTAACCAGAGGGGATGGTCGCATGAGTTAGAGCGTCCATCTCTCCTTTTGGTAGATCGTGTGATCGTGGGTTCGAATCCTGGTCGAGTCAAACCAATGACTTAAAAATTGATGCATGTCGCTTCCTAGCCAGACGCTCGGCTTTACTAGGATAGGGCAAGGAGCAGTGGAATGAGGAAGACCAGTCGTCTGTGACTGAAATTTACCCTGCTTAAACAACTACCCCCAAAAAATAAATTTAAATGGCTGCTCTGGTCGGTTTGTTACTTGTTTATTTGGGTTTATGTCTGAGCAGCATTGTTTTAGGGTAAATTAAATGACGTAAGTATGTTGGGGTGTTTGCTTGTGTGTGTGTGTGATTTATTTGACCTAAGTTTGTAGTGTTTAATAAGGATATGTCTGGAGATGGTGATTGTGAGATCATAGGATTTTCTTTTTCTTGAAGATTTATACTGCCTTTTATGGATAAGTCTGAATAGACTTGTTTTCACCATTAGACAGTTTGTTGATAGAAAGCCCGAGCCTACACTTTTCCCGACCCAAGGGATTTTTAACCTCCCACACCACATAGACATGGTATGAGAGCAACTGGCATTTGGTGACGCCGTAAGTTATACATGGTGGTGGAAATCCAAAGTGGCTGAGGTGGGGCATGGGGAATCAAACCACTGACCTTCAGATTAGGAGTCCAACCTAGAAAAAAGTCAGACACTCTAACCACTCTGCCACAGAGGACACCAATAATAAGTTAATATTGCCAAACTGCAATGAGACTTTGTTCCCGGTTCTGAAGAAACAAACTGAATGCAAATAAGAGATTTTTGTTGGGGAGGTCGTGATGAAAATGGGAAATATTGCGCCGAGAGCAGCATTCGAACACACATTACTTGCATTCTAGGCCAGTGTACTAACCATTTCACCACCTAGGCTCCCTGATGTTATCAGCATATCCACGCCCACCTGTTTATGTGGCTCCTTGCCTGAGAGATCAATGCAGATTCACGATTGAGGAAATTGTAAGCCAGTTCTAGTTTGAGAACATTGTAAGCCAGTTCTAGTTTTAGAACATGGTAATTCAGTTCATAGGCGAGGAGATTGTAAGCCAGTTTTAGTTTGAGAACATTGTAATTCAGTTCTTAGGTCAGGAGATTGTAAGCAAGTTCTAGTTTGATACCATTGTAATCCAGTTCTCAGGCCAGGAGATTGTAACCCAGTTCTAGTTTAATACCATTGTAACCCAGTTCTAGGTCAGGAGATTGTAACGAAGTTCTAGTTTAATACCATTGTAACCCAGTTCTTAGGTCAGGAGATTGTAACCCAGTTCTAGTTTGATACCATTGTAAGTCAGTCCTTAGGTCAGGAGATTGTAACCCAGTTCTAGTTTGAGATCATTGTAACTCAGTCCTTAGGCCAGGAGATTGTAACCCAATTCTCGTTTGAGAACATTGTAATCCAGTTCTTAGGTCAGGAGATTGTAACCCAGTTCTAGTTTGATACCATTGTAGCTCAGTCCTTAGGCCAGGAGATTGTAACCCAATTCTCGTTTGAGAACATTGTAATCCAGTTCTTAGGTCAGGAGATTGTAACCCAGTTCTAGTTTGATACCATTGTGACCCAGTTCTTAGGTCAGGAGATTGTAACCCAGTTCTAGTTTGATACCATTGTAACCCAGTTCTTAGGTCAGGAGATTGTAACCCAGTTCTAGTTTGATACCATTTTAACTCAGTCCTTAGGTCAGGAGATTGTAACCCAGTTCTAGTTTGAGACCATTGCAATCCAATTCTTAGGCCAGGAGATTGTAAACCAGTTCTAGTTTGACACCATTGTAACCCAGGTCTAAGGTCAGGAGATTGTAACCCAATTCTAGTTTGAGAACCTTGTAACACAATTCTTAAGTCAGGAGATTGTAACTCGCGGAATTCAACCCTCGTCAAGTCAAACAAATGACTTGCAAATTGATACTTGTCGCTTCCTAGCCTAGCACTGGGCATTATTAGGGTAAGTTAAGGACTGGTTGGCTCAGTATCAGGATAATGTGACTAAGTTGGATATCAGGCCATGGTGCTGGCGGCCTTGTCTCTCTGTGGGGCAGCACTATTAAGTCAGCATGAGTATGCACTGTCACAAGTCGGTACCCACCCTGATATGACCTTAGATGTTGCCAGGACATCAAACTGCTGATGTTGCATTTAAAACTAAAGCCCCAGTCAGACCTCACCGGATTGAGGGACCGGACAGAAACCGGACACTATCTGTTGAAATACGGCAATGTCCGGTTGATATATGGTAGGCTTCTGGCCTGTCCATTCTATCTCAGGTGGTGTCCAGCGGTGTCCGGTACAAGTTTTGAACATGCACAAAACTTGTACCGGACACCACCGGACTGACGTGTACGGTTGGTGTCCGGTTTAAGTCCGTTTTGTCCATTTTGTCTGGTTCATGTTCGTTACTTATCCCTTAGATGTCCGGTTTGTATCCTGAAGAGTCTTTTGACGGTGCTGCGGGAATTCGGTCCATCGGTTTTTGGCGCATCCATGAACAGTCCGGTAGGTGTCCGGTTGGTGTCCGGTTGGTGTCTGGTTGGTGTCCGGTTGGTGTCTGGTTGGTGTCTGGTTGGTGTCCAGTCCGTCTGTTAGACATTCGATTGTCGTCCGGTTATCATCTGGTTATCGTGCGGTGGCTATTCGTTAATGTACGTTCCTTGTCCGTTTAGCATTCGTTTCATCCAGTACATTTCGGTACATTTTGACACTGGACACCAACGCAGTAGACAATTTTTTGTCCGGTGGTGTCCGGTACTCAGTCTGGTAAGGTCTGACTGGGCCTTAAAAGACTCCAGTTAGTTCCGCTTTTCCCCACCTCTGATTCAGTGGCGCTTTGCAGCTTTCCCTCAGCCTGTCAGGAGTTAGATTAAATGTCAGGTTTTGAGATTTCTGATTCCTGGTATTCACAGATAGCAGTGGCAAGTACATCATCGCTGTGTGATGTGTGCTTCCTGTGCCTGCACTGACTTGGACCGGTCCAAAAACTTCTTCATTGACAATTTAAAAGCTTTCGATGGACATAAGAGGACAGCCGGATCTGATTCCCGGAAAGCGCTTTCGCGGGGTCAGTGAATTTCGAAAGAAACTGTGCTCATTCCTGGAGTTGCGTAATGGAGCAGGTTTCCCATGCGGTTGGTTGGTTGTTGGAGCTTTACATCCTGGCAACATCTAAGGTCATATCAGGACGGGTCCTTACTTGTGTCAGTGTGCACTCATGGCAACTTTTATAGTGCTGCCCCACTGGGAGACCAGGCCACCAGTACCATGACATGATATCCCACTCAGTCACATTATCCTGACACTGAGCTAACCAATCCTTCCCCTATCCTTTTAATGCCGAGTGTCAGGCTAGGAAGTGACAAGTATCAATTTGATAAGTCATTGGTATGACTCAACCGGGAACCAAACTCCCAATCTCCCGCTCGCGAGGCCCGCGCTCTATGGATTCAGCCACCGGGCCCGGTTTCTCGTGCGGAAGGTCGGAAGTTTGAATCCCGGTTGCGTCAAACCAATGACTTACAAAATTAATATGGGTCATCGATAGAGGCCATCATGCCGGAGGCCTGGTGTCCCAGTGGGGCAGTACTATAAATTCGCCATGTCGGTACCCGTCCTGATATGACCATAGATGTTGCTAGGACGTAAAACAACAACAACACACCCCTAACTGGGTTACTGTGAGTGATGGAGTTATCTGACGATGTCCGCAATTAAATGAAATCATCGATGCAACACTAACCTCATTAACGACTTATTGGAATTCAGAATTACAGAAGCTCATCGAACTGCATGTATAGAATTGTGTCATTGTAATTTGTTTCGAGTTTGAATCAATGGCCATGCATGTTGATCAAGAAGTATAAGTGGCAAGTACAGTGATTCAGAAAGGGAAGTGATATTAGAGTGAAAGACCAAATACGGGCAAAAATTGCTTTAGTATGGAACAGGAAGTGGAATTCCTGGTTCCAGTATCTAATGGCTACTTATATCAGCACAGAGTTGGTGAAATGGGAGAGAATGCAAAAAGACAAGATGGCGATGATAGAATACTGTCGATTTTACTTTTAACGTTAATTAAACTACATGTTGTATTGTATTTTTCAACTCAAAAGTAGCGGGTAAATATGAAGATGTATATGAAGAATATATTTTGCTTTTTAAATTACGAATTCATGTCTTGATTTCATTAACCCAGCCTTTCGCTAATTTATCTAATGGGTTATTTTACACCTGTACTGTAGGTACGAGGTGAACCTTTTATCTAGGAGCGGGACGTAGCTCAGTCTCCACCTGTGAAGGCATGGGTCATCCTATTGATCCTGCGCAGTCGACACATTTGCAGTTTTGGCTATTTTCCCTTCCAACCAGTGGTCCACAACTGGTTTATCAAAGGCTGTGGTATGTGCTGTCCTGTCTGTGGGAAAGTGCATATAAAAGACCCCTTGGTGCTTATCGGAAAGAGTAGCCTATGCGGCGGCAGTGGGTTTCCTCCAAAGAAATATGTCAGAATGACCATATGTTTGACATCCAGTAGCCGATGGTAAAAATCAATGAGCTCTAGAGGCGTGATTAAATAAAACAAGCTAGAATTTAAAAATATTTGATCTAATCCCGCCTTACCCATATCACTTGTTCAAGCTGACCTGAGTCTGTGCAATCTATTGCGTTCATTGTGTTCAATTTGCTCCTATTTGTCCTAATAAATAATGCATTTTAATTAATCGTTAATTCCCAATACTTGAATAATATCCACATAAACTGCGTCCGCTATTCAGGAAGGAGTGGTTTACAGCCTTGCTCTGGTGGTTTGTGTTTAATTTACGTTTGTTTGTTGTTGTTTTATGTCCTAGCAACATATCAGATCATATCAGGAGGGGTACCAACTTGTGACAGTGCGCCCTCTCATGGTGACTTCATAGTGCTACCTGACTGGGAGAGCAGGCCACCACCCAGACAGCACACAGTCGTCGGCCCGACGTCGGCCCGACGGCGGCCGCTCCATCGGCCCGACGGTGGAAAACGCCGTCGGGCCGACGTTGTTTTGTCCAGCCTCCCGCTGTCGGGGCGACGACCGCACGTCCAACGATCGCACGTGTTGTGCTGGCGACTCGAGCAGGCGACTGGAGTCAGGTGGGGATTCGAAGTAAACAAACCGCATCGGATGATTCAAAGCGTATTAACACGAATAATTCCATTAATACTTCGTAATAAATTACAAAACTTT
Organism: Branchipolynoe longqiensis; assembly: GCA_030323885.1. Classification (NCBI taxonomy): domain Eukaryota; kingdom Metazoa; phylum Annelida; class Polychaeta; order Phyllodocida; family Polynoidae; genus Branchipolynoe; species Branchipolynoe longqiensis. The sequence goes on along the minus strand of CM059202.1, from coordinate 9,922,095 downwards.
TACAAAATAATCTAAACATATTACTAAACATATCTGTTAAATAATTCCTTAAAATTCCGGGTAATTCTGGAGTTATTGGTAGAAAAAGAACACTGATCAACAATCGCACGTGTTCCGCTGGCGACTCGAGCCGAAATCCAAATTTAAAGAACTGCGCAGGCGCGGCCCACCACCGTCGGGCCGACGATGGCCCGACGGTATACCAAGTGTGGAAAATGAATGCAAACCTGCGGCGGCCCACCACCGTCGGGCCGACGATGGCCCGACGGTGAATCAAAAGTGGAAAGGGATTGAACCCTAACGTCGGAATACAACCGTCGGGCCGACGGTGGCCCGACGGTGGCTCACAAGTGGAAAAGGATTGAAACCTAAGGTCGGGACACCACCGTCGGGCCGACGATGGCCCGACGGTATACAAAATGAATGCAAACTTGCGGCGGCCCACCACCGTCGGGCCGACGGAGGCCCGACGGTGGCCCGACGGCTCAAAAGTTTAACCCTAACGTCGGAACACCGCCGTCGGGCCGACGATGGCCCGACGGTGAATCAAAAGTGGAAAGGGATTGATTCCCAACGTCGGAACACCGCGGCGGCCCGACGGTGGCCCGACGGTGGCTCAAAAGTGGAAAGGGATTGATTCCCAACGTCGGAACACCACCGTCGGGCCGACGGTGGCCCGACGGTGGAAAGTCGGTGCCGACGGACCGACCAATAGCCGACGTCGGGCCGACGGCTGTGTGCTGTCTGGGCAGCACCATGACCTGATATCCCAGTCACATTATCCTGACACTGAGACAACCAGTTCTTGCCCTATCATAATAATGCCGAGCACCTGGCTAGGAGGCGACAAGTATCAATTTTTAAATCATTGGTTTGACTCGACTAGGGTTCGAACCCACGATCCCATGGTCTACGAACACGGGAGACGGGCACTCAAACTCATTCGGTCATCCCGTCTGGTTGTTTAATTTACGTGGCTACAACAGACGGAATGGCCGAATGAGCTGAGTGTTCATCTCCCGTTTTGGTAGATTGTGTGATTCGAAGCCACGTGTTCTAAGACACGTATTTTTTAATTTTTTATTGACGAGGTATTTACTCTGCCCATAACGTATAAGCTCCTGTCAGGGTGGTTGTTTTCAAGCCACGTGTTCGAAGCCACGTGTTCGAAGCCACGTGTTCTGAGCCACGTGTTCGAACCCTGGTTGAATCAAACCAATGACTTAAAAATTGATACTTGTCGCTTCCTAGCCAGGCGCTTGGCATTAATAGGATAGGGCAAGGACTGGTTAGCTCAATGTCAGGATAATGTGACTGAGTGGGATATCAGGTCATGGTGCTGGTGGCCTGGTCCCACGTACAGCCAGTGTATGAGTACATGGATTGCGTAGACATTTGGGCCCATGAAATTTGAGCCCGTGAAATTCACACCGCCGCTACATCGGCGGAGATATTAATATTTTCGAATCGACAAATGTAAAGTAAACAAATCGCCGCCGCCGCCGCCGCATGGACGTCGATATCGATACTGTCCATCGCCGCCGCCTCAGTAACAAGCACGCTGGTTCCCGGTGGGTATTATATTAGTCCCAACCAGGTGCTCACCGGCAACAGTCTCAGAGAAATTTGCATAATGAATAAATTAATTCACGTTTAGCTAACACTCACCGTTTAAGGGCCCATGCATACGGCTTGACATCGTTCTCGACGCCGCCGATAACCTGTGTTAGCTACCCTGTGTTAGAGGGATAACACCACATGCCGCTAACACTGCTCCATGCATATGGGCCTTGGTTGGTTAGTTGGTTGTTGGAGCTTTACGTCCTTGCAACATCTAGGGTCATATCAGGGCGGGTCCCGACTTGTCCCATCCTATAATTGCCGAGCACCAGGTTAGACAGTGACAACTATCAATTCTTTAAGACATTGGGTTGACTCGGCTGGGATTGTTGTTTTACGTCCTAGAAACATATATGGTCATATCAGGATGGGTACCGACTTGTGAGAGTCTGCACTCATGGCAACATTGTAGTTTTTCCCCACTGGGAGACCAGGCTTGCCAGTACCATGACTTAATATCCCACTCACTTGCATTATCGTGACACTGAGCCAACCAGTCCTTGTCCTATCCTAATAATGCCAAGCACTTGATGAGGAAGTGACAAGTATAAACTTTTAAGTCATTGGTTTGACTTGACCAGATGAAAGGTTTGGATATCTTTTTTCTATATTCCTTATCTACTTATATTCCTTATCTACTATATTCCTTATCCTTGTTGGCTCAGTGTCTGAAACATCCAGAAGAAGACAACATTGTACTCATATGCTTGCTTTAATTCCAACATAATTGCTACAGGCATATATGACGCGCATATATGGCGGGACCAAGTGGTCCTTAGCCGCTGCCGTATTGGCCACTCGTGGCTTACACATGCTTTTCTGCTCAAGGGGGAACCTCCCACTGAATGTATTGGGTGTCAGTCCCCGCTGACACTCAAATACATTTGACTAAGTTGCGTTGAATTTTTGGCCCTGCGCCAACAGTTCTACACTGCAGACAGTATGCATGACCTCTTTACTAAGGTAAAACAAGAAAACATTTTAGCCTTTTTGAAGGCAGCTGGACTGTACCACCTCATATAGTTTACTAAATAGATTCTATCAATTATTAATAAAACTTTTCTTTTTCTATGGGAATTTGTTTCCCTTGACCACAAATATATGATTGTGAGCTTTCTAATTTAATGAGTGTCTATTGGCACATAATTGATTGTCTGCCTTTACATGTAAAAGCGATGGTTTGAACAAAAAACTAAATTTCTCGCCGTGAATATGGCCTATGCTGCCGACACGGCGTAAAGCAACCACCAATCTATGTGACTTGTAACATCATTTATAGATTTAAAACCGGTGTTGCGGTTTCCGAGGCACACCAGTTTGCCAGGGACACACCCATTCAAATGCATTGTCAACAGTCGTGAGCAAATCTTCATACAGAAAAAGTCAAATATCTCTCAAATTACACCACCTAGAAACAAATCGCTTGGTACACATATAAAAAACATGTTTACCAAAAAGACTATATTAAATTGATAAGGTTGGGGTTCTGGATTTCTATTAATTGTGAATAAAACTAATGTTTTGCACTGCGCATACCATCAAACTCAAGGCATTGTCAATGGTCGTGAGCAATGTTCATACAGAAAAAGTCAAATATCTCTAAAACCACACCACCTAGAAACAAATCGTTTGGTACACATATAGAAAACATCTTTACCAAAAACATTATATTAAATTTATAAGGTTAGTGACGATGCTGTTCGATTTTGACGCATGCGCAGAAGCGATGTGTCCCTGGCTAACTGGTGTGCCTCGGAAACCGCAACACCGGGTACCAGTCAGGTGACCTTAGCTTGTAGCTGGCAGCCCATTGGCTACAGAGTACCAATACAGCCAGGTACCAGTCAGGTGACCTAGTGAGCTGGTTCCCGGAAGCCAGTAGGCTGCATAGCACTAAATAAAAATCACCCCAAAATTCCCAAATATTTTACATAGGGTTCAAACTCGTGGATTTGAATCCCGTTGTAAAAAGGCTAAGGCTCAAATCTGGGGCTGTGTAGGCAGGCTATAGTGAAATCAATACAGACAAAGAGAAAGGAAGAGTATGAAGTGTAAAGAAGGAGAGAGAGTCAAGCCCTCTGGTTTATTATATATATGGTTACATGCGTTCATTGTAGAGTATCACCCCACCCCTTCCCCCCAATGGAAAACAGCATTCTTGGCCCTACCAATAGGGATCCAGCATTCCTGGTCCCCATGTATACGAGTGGTCTGCCAACCACCACCAAGCTGTATGGCCCCATGGCCACCACCAATCTTGACCTTTGAGTGTGGTGATCACTATCCCAGCAGAGGGGGTAGGCCCTGAGTGCACTCACACCCAGACCTGCCAGCACCACTATGTCTATTTACATCCCACTCAGGCACCACCAGCCCATACATGTATATATACATACATGCGCCTGGTCATGTACACCGATCAGTAATAGAACATTTGCATTCCCCCCTATGCCGGATATCGGAATATTTTACACCGTGTTCTACCAAGACGGACGCTCAACTCAATTGGCCATCCCGTCTGGTTGTAGCCATTTAGTACGTGGAGCGTTATGTAAAATATTAACCCCCACTCAGAGAAAAACTTGCTTCGCTATAAATCAACTATAACCAAGCTATGCAGGTCCTGGTTACAGCGTGCAGTGTTTATCTATATTGGTGTAAATTTGATGAACTGGGAGAGAATGCACAACAACCAAGATGCCACTTACTGGATTCTCTCCATCCAACTGTTAAAGTCTATTATTCTACTCCATTTAATAAATTTTGCTTTTAAAACACAGCAGGCCAAAATAGATAAGTATGCAAATTTATGAAATTTCTAGCCAATTAGATTATGAATTCTGTGACTACATACATAACCCAGCCTTCTGACACTTTTGTCAATGGCATTGTTTAGCAACCCCATCTTCGAAGCAGGTGTAAAATATCCCGATAATGACACATTGGTGGTGGAATGCAAATGTTCTACTTATGAAAATGGTATATAGGGCAAGGTGCATAGATGTGTTTATGTAGTTGCTGGTGGTACTTTACTCATTGTAAATAGACATTGTGGTGCTGGTAAGATAGTGTGTAAGGGGCACTTGGAGCTCTACCCACTACCCCCTCCCCCCTCTGCTAGTCACGGATCACCACACACTCAGCTCAGGGCAGGTGGTGACCAAAGGAGCCATGCTACTTGGTGGCGGTGGGCAGATCACTGTAACCATGGGGACTGGGAATGCTTGATTCTCATTGGTAGGGCTGTAGATGCTTGATTCTCATTGGGAGAATATTGTCAGGTGATATGCCATACTGGATCCATTTACCATATAAGAGGGTTTGGCTCTCTCTCTACTTTCACTCTTTATACTCTTCCTTTCTCTTTTTGCCTGTATTGATTACACCATAGCCTGTCTACACAACCACAGATTCCAGCCGTAAACTTTATATACTGCAGGAGTAACTAGTAACAAGTGAAACATTCCATACGGAATGAAGTGGTAATGTCGATCTGAAGAGTTCATGCCCAAAACCATTAAAACGCCAATCCAAAAATGGGGATAAACATTGGATCAAACCTACAAAAAGTTATTTTTGTTTTATTCCTACCTTGTTTGTTCATTGTTCCATAACCATATGATCATATAAAAAGTGAAATTAGTGAGAATTAAAAATTATTTTCAGGTACAAATCTTTTATTTAAACTACATTTTTGGATTGGCGTTTATGTGGTTTTGGACCTGAACTCTATGGCTGTTCATGACTGGTTTATTACAGAATCGCTAGAGCGAAGGCTTCCCGTGTGGAAGGTCGGGAGTTCGAATTCCAACCGAGTCAAACCAATGATTTATAAAATTGATACTTGTCGCTTCCTAGCCTGGTGCTCGGCATTAATAGAATAGGACAAGGATTGGTTAGCTCAGTGTCAGGATAATTTGATGGTGTGGGATATCGGGTCATGGTATTGGAAGCCTAGTTTCCCAGTGGGGCAGCACTATCAACTCGCCATGAGTATGCACTGTCACAAGTCAGTGCCCGTCCTGACATGACCAGTGATGTTGCTAGGATGTAAAACAACAACAACACACACCTGACTGGGTTACGGTGAGTGATGGGGCTATCGGAGGATGTCTGCATTGAAATTAAAACATCGATGCACCGCTGAGCTCATTAATGACTTATTGGAATACAGAATTACAGAGCCTTATAGTACTGTATGCATAGCATTGTGTCATTGTATTTTGTTTTGAGTTTGAATCAATGATGCCGCATGTTGATGAAGTATAACTGGCAAGTAGAGAGATTCAGACAAGGAAGTGATATTAGACTGAAAGACCGAAGTATTTATCTTTAATAAAGGCCACAGTCTTACTAGTGGAATGAACCGAGTCATTGGTAGTTTTGTTTTGTTTGTTTTATTTAACGACGCCTCTAGAGCACATTGATTTTCATCATCGGCTATTGGACATCAAACATATTGTCATTCTGACATATTTCTTTGGAGGAAACCCGATGCCGCCACATAGCCTACTCTTTCCAATAAGCAGCAAGGGGTCTTTTATAGGCACTTTTCCACAGACAGGATGGAACATGGCAAAGCCTTTGATGAACCAGTTGTGGACCACTGGTTGTCATTGGCAGTTATGACCTTACTGCCCTCCGCCTCCCCTACACCCACCCTTATATGACGCAGGTGTCCTATTTCAGGAGGCGCTAAGGTAGGCACCGCCTAACTAATCCTATCTTAACTTCACTTCCTCCCTCGGCCTTGATCAAACCCGCTGTGTATATCGGTGCACCACAGGCTTCCTGTGTGGAAGGTCCAAAGTTCAGTTCCTGGCTGAATCAAACCATTGGACGTATTCGACTGGGCCTCTATATTCGCATATCAAAATATTTCTTTACAAATTCTTATTCGACACACGGTGTATTCCGTACCTTCAGCCAATCAGAGCTGTTCTTTTCGATTACAAATGGCTGCCCTCTATGGGGGCAGCCATTTGCAATGGAAATGAACAGCTCTGATTGGTTCTTTTCGATTGCAAATGGCCGCCCCCATACATGTTGAGCATTGGTGTCTGACTCAATTCCTCCACATTAATTCTCTCTAATTATCGGACCTTCCTGGAAAACTGTCTCTGTCATGTGCAAACAAGCTCCTGTACTGCTTCTTTCCAAGTGTCAGCCAGTAACAGATACTCTCCATTGTAGTGGCATTGAATATGTCTGTTACTGGATACCAAAGAGGGCATTGACGAAAACAACGAACTCTCTGTTATGGAGTGGCGTTCTCTGTGGTGGAGTGGTTAGAGTGTCTGACTTTTTTCTAGGTCAGACTCCTAATCTGAGGGTCGGCGATTCGATTCCCCGTGCCCCCAGCTATGCCAATTTGGATTTCCACCGCTGTGTATAACTTACAGAGTCATCAAAGGACGGTTGCTCTCATACCATGTTTATGTGGTGTGGGAGGTTAAAAATCCTTTGGGTCAGTAAAAGTGTAGGCTCGGGCTTTCTATCGACCAGCAGTGGAGTGGGCAAGACCAGTCCTCTGTGACTGGGATTTCCCATGCTTGGGACAACTAATGTACAAAAAAAAAAAAGAAAAAAAAAGAGAGACAAATAAGTGTTCACACTTCCTGTCTACCATTCGCTATATTCGCTATATCGGATAATTGTGATATTTTGCTTAGTTTGTTTATTGGGGTTTTAGATCCTGGCACTGCCTGTGGTACAGGTTCTTGACAGAACCGAAGGCTAAGGGAGCAAACCCTAAACAGAAAACCATGTCACTGTGGCAGCATTAAGGGTGGTTGATGTATGGAACTCCCAACATCTCCTGACCAGCCACTGCAGGGACAAATAGTTTTGCGCCTGTCTTAACATGTTCTTGCCGGTGTGAAACCTCTATTTGCTCCCCGAGAGAGTGCCGCTGGTAACTTGCAAAAGCCAGCAGCACTTCAACACTTTTGCAGGCAGCTTTCATGAAATGTATCTATTCTCAACTGTCTCCAGGTCAAGGATACCATCAAGAGAAACCTGAAGCTAAGAGACATTAAGACCGACTCATGGACGCAACTCTCACAGCAGAGAGCTAAATGGAGAGTGGCAGTCAAGTAATGAAAGCATTCTTTGTCGCATCACGACCGACAGCATGATGATGATGATGATGATGACATCCTGGCAACATCGGGATAATGGTGATGACGCCCCCCCACCTCCCTGCCACCATATTATTAATTCTGCGACTCCTCCATCTCAACCAGACGGGATGGCCGAATGGGTTAAGTGCCCGTCTCCTGTTTTGGGAGATCGGGGGATCGAATCGTGGTCGAGTCAAACGAATGACAATTTATACTTGTCACTTCCAAACAAACAAACCTAAATCTCACTTTCCTTAGCAATGTTCCAAACAATATAAGAAGAATTCAGGCGCAAAACCATGTAAGCGCCGATCCAAAAATGTAGTTTAAATAAAAGACTGTTACCGGAAAATAATTATAATTCTTACTGATTCCACTTTTCATATGAGCACATGGTTATATAGCAATGAACAAAAAAGTAGGAATATAAAAAAAACTACTTTTTGAAGGTTTGATTCCATTGTTTATCTCCATTTTTGGATCGGACTTTACATGGTTTTGCGCCTGAACTCTTCATTATGTTTAGAGTGAAGATAGACATATTTTATTTGTTTTGCATCCTACCAATATTTAAGGTCATATCAGGACGGGTACCCATTTGCGACAGTGCACACTCATGGCGACTTTATAGTGCTGTCCGACTGGGAGACCAGACCATCAGCTGATATCCCACTCAGTCACATTATCCTGACACTAATCCAACCATTCCTTGCCCTATCCTAATAATGCCGAGCGCCCGGCTAGGAAGCGACAAGTATCATTGGTTTGACTCGACCAGCTTTCGAACCCACAAATCCATGGGTTTGGATCCCCAGATCTCCCAAAACAGGAGACGGACGATCAACTCATTTGGCCATTCCGTCTGGTCGTGACTGTAGACAAACGACCATCTGAAATATAAAAGTTGCCATGTACATCATGATATAATGAACAACAAAGCACACCTCCTACACCTGCTAATCAACCTCTATTGTATTTTTTTAGTGATTGTTTGTTTATTCTGCTCATAACGGTTAAGTTCAGACACTTGTTTTCACCGCTGTGCAGTAGCAGTCATAATCCATACGGATTGATTTCCTTTATCAATAATTTCTGCAAACTTGTGTGGCGTAAAATCGGGGAGTTTCCAAAATTGTGGTTTTCGATTATATGTGTATACATACTAAGCAGCTAAGCATCTGTAGTATCTTCTCACCATGCAATTTGTGTTTTAATCTTGTAGTAATTTGTGCTTTAATATTGTAGTAGTCGGCACTGACCTCTCAGGCAAGTAACCACATAGAAAAGTAGGCGTGGGTAGTGTGGTGACATCAGGGAGCCTAGGTGGTGTAATGATTAGCACACTGGCCCGGAATCAAAGAGGTGTGGGTTTGAGTTCCGCCCTAGGCGCAATATTTCCCATTTTCATCACCCCTATGACACTGGTTGTCGTGACCATGATCCTGTACAAGCTATGCACTGTATAGTTGTTGAATCTACCGTGTGTAGGTATGTGTAAGTCCATTGCCTGTATGTATGTAATTGTAAGCATTAATAGACTTACAATTCCAGGGGGACGAGTGTAGTAGTCTACACTGACCTCTCAGGCAAGTAAACACATAGACAGGTAGGTGTGGGTAGTGTGGTGACATCAGGGAGCCTAGGTGGTGTAATGATTAGCACACTGGCCTGGAATGCAAAGAGATGTGGGTTTACGTCCCGGCTCTAGGCGCAACATTTCCCATTTTCATCAGCCCCATGACAATATTATGTTAGTTCTTTGTTTTGGGGGATTTAGTCACACCCTTCAAGGTTCGGTTTGTGTATAATTTGCATCCATTTCAGGTAGGCCTACTCCCCTTTCTTTGTGGTTCGAATCCTACAATCTACCAAAATGGGAGAGGGACGCTCAACTCATTCGGCCATCCTGTCTGGTGTGGTATAGTAAGACAATCCTGCCCAAATTGCCAGGTGTTTGGGGCTCCCCCTAGTGGGCTGTGCAGGAACCTTTTTCTGCGCATGCGTAGCACATTAGGCACTTTGGGCGTACTCGATTAATAAACTTGGGTCACCTGATCCACTGTTTGGCACATGCGCACATCCTACAGACTCGGGTTGAATAAACGAATGCGATTGCGGTGGAAAAAAATGGTGGCTTAATCTAAAACTTAATATATTTTTTTCAATAACTGATATTAGTTCAGCAAAATAGGATTTAAAGAATTTTATTATTGTGAAGCTGACAATCTGGGTTACAAAAAGAGCATTAGAACAACACGGAGGTGTTGTACTGGTAGCTGTTATCCTACAGGTACCAGCACACATGTGACGTCATCGCTCCTAGCAAAGCCCCAGCCAAGAGGTGGGTTACTGGGGTCGGGTCGTTTTGCACATGGCACGTGTATTTGTCGACTCCTCTCGCGGTGTTCGATTTGAAATTCTGACGACTCGGGTGACCCGAGTCGACTGGGTCGTGTTAATCGATTACAACCTTTGTGACTCTGTATAGCGTTCTCTGACACTCTTTCACTACTTACTGGTACTTTGCCAAAATTGTTTCCATTATTTCCATTCTTATCAGCCTTGTTATTGTCGTGGGGGTGATGAAAATGGGAAATATTGTGCCTAGATCGGGAATCAAACCCACATCTTTTGCATTCCGGGCCAGTGTGCTAACCTTTACACCACTTAAGGCCCTGTCACACTACGACGTTTCTCACCAACGCGCTTCGACGCGTGCCGACGGGTCTGGTTTTTGTTCAAAACGTCGGTACACGTCCGGTACGTTGCCGGCGCGTTACCGGCGCGTTACCGGCGCGTCGGTACATAGCAACGTGTGAATGGAAACGTCGGCGCGCGTCGGTGCGCGGCGCGGCGCGTCGAGGTTTTGTGCATGCACAAAACTTTGGACGCGCGGCGACGCGCGCCAACGGGTTGGAGGGCGCGTTACGGACGCGTTAGCAACACGTCGACACGCGTTAGCGGCGCGCTGGCAGAACGCTGGTAGACCGTTGATCAACGCCAGTTAACGTTGGCTTTTTTTCCCCCAAAATGTGACCGTTCCGTCGGCGCGTCCGTAACGTCCCATCGACGGGTAGTGGGCGCGCTATTGGCGTTGCTCCAGCGTATCTCGGCGCGTTGGACGTGTTGCGGGCGTGCCTGGACGCGTTGGCCGTGCAGTGTCGACGCGCTGCGGGCGCGTCCTAACGTGTTGCTGGCGGGTATGTACGCGTTGACACGGTACTAACGCGCCGTCAACGCGCCGTCAACGCGCCGACAGCGCGCCGACAACGCGCCGACAACGCGCCGATGGCACGCTGGGAACCCGCTGGTGGGACGTTGACATGTTGTTCTGCGCGCGTCGAAACGCGTTGGCCGCGCGTTTGTAGCACGCTACTAACACGCTGCGCCGCGTCAAACTTTCTCCCAAAGCGCCGAAAAGTTCGACGTTTCTCGACGGGTTGCAAATATTTTGCGCGTTGCCGGCGCGCCGGCGGAAGCGTCGTAGTGTGACAGGGCCTTTAGGCTCTCTGATGTCAACAGAATATCCACACCTACCTGTCTATGTGGCTCCTTGCCTGAGCGGTCAGTGCATATTGTTACCCAGATACAAGATTCACCCTGTACTTCCAGTGCAGGGGTGAAAACCAGCCTTATATAAAAAACGGTTGAAAAATCGGGCTAATGAAATGAGGCTTTATGAGAGCCTAATTTCACAATCTAACAAGCAACATTTATTCTTTGTATATGTCTTCATGTTTACCCGCTACTTTTGAGTTGGAAAATATAATAAAAGATATACCTTAATGCAATTTAAAAGTGAAAGTGACAGCGTTCTCTGGCCGCCATCTTGTCTTTTTGCATTCTCTCCCATTTCACCAACTCTGTTCTGATAAAAGTAACCATTTGACATTGGTGCCAGGCATTCTACTTCTTGTTCCATACTAATGCTATTTTCGCCCGTATTTATATAAGGCTGGTTTTCACCCGTGTACTACAAGTACCGGGTGAATCTTTTATCTAATTGTTACCCCGTTCTGATAGGACTTTAAATGTTGCTACGATGGTAAACAACAACAAACAAACAAAGCATATTATTACACTCGTCTCCTGGAATTGTAAGCCTTTTAAATGGTTTAAGTCCATAAGTCGTTTTAATGCTTACAGTGAAGCCCCTGTCACACATCACCGGATTGGGGGAAATGGAAAGAAACCAAACAAAGTCCATTGATGTCCGTACAAGTTTTGAACATGCACAAAACTTGGAATGGATACCGCCGGATTGACGTCTACCGTTCTTGTCCGGTTTGAGTTCATTTTGTAACTTGGCTATCCATTCATGTCCGTTTCATGTCTGTTTCATGTCTGTTTCATGTCGGTTTCATGTCGGTTTCATGTCCATTTCATGTCCGTTCGTCCAGCATCCTTTGACCCAATATCGCAACATTTTGACACATTTTAATACATTTTGATAATTATCACGCCAAACACCACCGGACTAGACAATTCTGTCCGGTGCTCAATCCGGCGAGGTGTGACAGGCGCTTTACATAATTATATACCTGTAGGCAATGCACTTACTCATACCCCTGAATGAGTCAAACCAATGACGTAAAAATTGATACTTGTCGCTTCCTAGCCTGGCGTTAAGAATTAATAGGATAGGGCAAGGACTGGTTAGCTCAGTGTCAGGATAATGTAACTGAGTGGGATATCGAATCAAGGTGCTGGCAGGCTGATTTCCCAGTGGGGCAGCACTAGTATGTCGCCATGAGTGTGCACTGTCACAAGTCGGTATCCATCCTGACATGACCTTAGATGTTGGCAGGACGTAAAATTCCAACAAACAAACAAAACTTAGGCTCCCTGATTACCACCGTGTCAAGATAATGTGACTGAGTTGGATATTGGGTCATGGTGCTCGTAGGCTGGTCTCCCAGTGGGACAGCACTATAAAGTAGCCATGAGTGCGCACTGTCACAAGTCGGTACACGCCCTGATATGACCTTGGGTGTTGCCAGGATATAAAACTCCAACAACCAACCAACAGTTGCTAGACACCTTACTCCGTTGGTATCCGCCCTGATATAACCTTGGGTGTTGCCAGGATGTAAATCTCCAACAACCAACCAGCAGTTGCTACACACCTTTCTCTATAGCTCCCCAGTCTCAGACCCCTTGTCAACCTTTTTCTGGTCTCCGGTAACTCCTCTGGCAAACAGCATTCACTTTTGCATCTTTGGTTCTAACTTCCGGAACAGATGCTTTGCGGTGTTCTCTGTGACTGAGTGGTTAGAGTGTCTGACTTTTTTCTAGGTCAGACTCCTAATCTGAAGACCGATGGTTGGATTCCCCATGCCATCACCTCTGCCAATTTGGATTTCCATTGCTGTGTACGACTTACAGCGTCATCAAAGGCCAGTTGCTCTCATAGCATGTCTATGTGGTGTGGGAGGTTAAAATCCCCTTGGTTCGGTAAGAATGTAGGCTCAGGCTTTCTATCGACCAACTGTCTAATGGTGAAAACAAGTCTATTCAGACTTATCCATGATAGGCCGTATAAATCTCCAAGAAAAAAAACCCAACAAATCCTCATCCCATCATTCCCCCACTGAGAGTTGCACTCATGTTCTATCTAGGACTGGTCGCGGTGCCCGAATCAGGAAGAGGCCCGGCTTTCCGTGTGGAAGGTTGGGAGTTTAATTCACAGTCGAGTCAAACCAATGACGTACAAAATTGATACTTGTCACTTCCTAGCCTGGCGCTCGGCATTAATAGGATTAGGACGAGGACTGGTTAGCTCAGGATAAGGTGACTGTGTGTGAAATTGGGTCATGGTGCCAGCAGCCTGGTCTCCCAGTGGGGCAGCACTATTAAGTCGCCATGAGTGTACACTGTCACAAGTCTGTACCCATCCTGATATAACCAGGATATAGGAGCCCGACAAAGAAACAATGTCTGGTGTTTCCTAGTCGCTGTTGATTGATTGATTGGTGGTTGCTTTATGCTGTGTCAGCAGCAGTGGCCCTATTTATGACTAGAACTGTTTTTTTTTTTTATTCTGACCATCGGTTTTACATGTAAAAGCAGACAATCATTTATGAGTCAATAGACACTCATTAAAATAAAAACTCACAATTATATATTTATGGCCAAGGGAAATGAAATTTGCTCTACCTAGGTAGGTTGGTTGTTGTTGTTTTACTTCCTGGCAACATCTAAAGTCATATCACAAATGGTACTCCCTTATGACAGTGTGCACTCATGGCAACTTTATAGTGCTGCCCCACTGGGAGAACCAGCCACCAGTACCATGACCCAATATTCCACTCAGTCAAATTATCCTGACAATGAGCAAACCAGTTCTTGCCCTATCCTAATAATGCAGAGCACCATGCTAGTTGTTGGTTGTGTTGTTGGTTGTGGTTGTTTGTTTGTGTTGCGGTTGTTGATTATTGTTGTTTGTTGGGTGTTGTTGGTTGTGTTGACAGTTGTTGGTTGTGTTGTTTGGTTGGTAATTGGTTGTGTTGTTTGTTGTTGTTTGTTTGATGTGGTTGTTGATTGTTGATTGTTGTTGGTTTAGGATTGGTTGTTGTGGTTGTTGGTTGCGGTTGGTTGTTGGTTGTGTTGTTTGTTAGTTGTGTTGACTGTTGTTGGTTGTGGTTGTTTGCTGTTGTTCGGTTGTGTTGTTTGGTTGTTGGTTATTGGTTGCGGTTGTTTGTTGGTTGTGTTGTTTGTTAGTTGGTTGTGTCGACTGTTGTTGGTTGTGGTTGTGGTTGTTTGTGTTAGATTGTTGTTTGTTGCAATGTTGGTGATTGGCGTTCAACATTTACGTTTGCAAAATTGATTTTGGCATGTTTTTCGCTTCAAAGATCACCGCATCTACCCCAGTTGGGTTGTTTGTTGACATTTACAGTACATTTCAGTGTCGTTATATTGGTTGTTGATTGTTGATTGTTGTTGGTGTTGGTTGTGGTTGTGGTTGTGGTTTTGGACACTGGCATCATCAGGCAATTTGTCAGGCAATTTGTCGATAAAAACACGGCGCTGACACAACACTACGCGATGCTAATCCACAAATGAACGTAACCCAAACCCACGTATCATCCGAGCTACACGGTGACAGGCAGCGTAAGCACCCCCTAACAGTGCACCAGCAGGAGTATGGTGCTACAGTGGCGTCTACAGTGCTACAGTGGCGTCTCCTAGTGGGGAAAGCAAGAGTTAAGGGGTGGGGAGGCGACGACTGGCGACGACTGGCGCCACCTAGAGTATATTGGCAGATGTAAACAAAGACAAGTCAATCATGTGTACCGAAAACAGTGATGGCGATATGAGTCTCCGTAAGAATGGGCAACAAAGTCTGTGTAATCCCATATCACCAATTTCGACCCAAAAGCAATAATAAATAACATTTGAATCGTACGTGAGGTGAGCGCAAGCACAAAAGTGCAAATGTTGTGATGGCGATATGAGTCACCGTAAGAATGGGCAACGAAGTCTGTGTAATCCAATATCTCCAATTTCGACTCAAAATCAATAATAAATAACATTTGAATCGTACGTGAGGTAGCAAAATACGGAGGTGAGCGCAAGCACAAGAGTCCAACTGGGTAAAGTTGTTGTTGATGTGCTATGGGGCCGGGCCGAGCACAGCTTGGTCACCGA
This sequence comes from Branchipolynoe longqiensis, assembly GCA_030323885.1. Taxonomy (NCBI): domain Eukaryota; kingdom Metazoa; phylum Annelida; class Polychaeta; order Phyllodocida; family Polynoidae; genus Branchipolynoe; species Branchipolynoe longqiensis. The sequence continues at coordinate 9,906,706 of CM059202.1, read as the reverse complement.
TAAGTCCACCTGGTGGACGGATACAGTAAGAACAGTAGCTAGTAGCAACCACTGAGCCGTGGATGGCCGTCCCTTTTATAGTATGACTGAGTCGTTATTGATAGTAAGCGTCCTCGGTGCACCCAAATAAAAACATTTCTTGAGGACACTAACTATTTAGCCACCCAACAAAATGGCTTCAGAAAAGAAAGGTCAACAGCTAAGGCCCTTGCCTCATTACTGGATGAATTGTTGATTTACACAGACAGAGGTGAGCTTACAATAGCTGTTTTTTTTATTTCAAGAAAGTTTTGATACAATTGCCCACACAATCCTGCTATGTAAGATCAAAAGAGCTGGACTAGGAAAAATATCATGTACGTTCATATCCAACTACTTAAACAACAGACAACAAGTCACAACAATTAATAATACAGAATCCTCCACTAGAACTGTCAGAACAGGAGTGCCCCAAGGTTCCACTTTGGGACCATTCCTCTTTCTGATATTTATTAATGACATACCTTTGCTGTCTGCCAGTGGTAATTTCACACTTTTTGCAGATGATGCTGTACTCACAGTGCACAATAAAAACATTATTCTGGCAGCTACTATGGTAAACAAGGTGTTAAAAAATGTCAATATTTGGTGTGCTGATAACAAACTTACATTAAACACACAAAAATCAGAATATGTGATATTTGGAACAAAATCTAGAAAAACTCAAGCACAAAATATAGAGCTATCTATAGGCAATGCAGTGCTAAGAGAAGTGAACTCGTACAAATACTTAGGAACCACACTTGACTCTACACTGAATGCGAACCAGCAACTATCGAGGCTGAACCAAATTCTAGGTATGAGAATGGTAACCTTTAGAAAAATAAGATGTTACATGAGTGAGAACGCGGCGCGCAAACTATATAAGGCAACTATACTGCCAATAATAGATTATAATGATCTAATCTATGTCCTTTTAACAAAACAACCAGAAAATAAATTACAGAGAACCCAAAACTAAGCTCTTAGGACAGTATATAGGGGCAAATTTCTCTCAGTGAATGAGATGCACACTAGATCTAATATCACATACCTGAGCCAAAGGAGAGATGCGCATCTGCTATCTCTTACGTCTTACGACAAGGATGAAAACTACATAGACCGTACTACCAGAGTTACCAGGCAGGGGGATGCTACACTCCTCAAAGTTCCTAAACCACTCACAAATAGACTGACAAGAGCCCCTATCTACAAAGGCAGCAAATTATGGAATGAACTCCCAGTCAGAATTAGACATGCACAAACACAACTAGAATTCAAGAACCTGGTAAGAATTCACCAAGCCAATCAGGCCCTTCTACAGGCCTAGTGATGAGGTCGCCATATTTAATTATCTATCTATTATAAGCACCTATGGCCACCCCCTGCTCCGCAGCACCCCACACGCTCCTTTACCTGCTGCCAACAAACCAAGTTAGCCACCTTACAAATTATTTGACAGCAAATTCAGAAAATGTATATCAGTCTGGTAATATTGCTATAAACATAGACACTAATAAAGACTGTACTTGACTACTAACTGAGTGAAATGTACAATCCTCCAAGCATAGTTTATCTCATTATTACTAACAACCTACTTTCTCAAACGACTTCATGTAGTCAAAAACACACCCGAGGTATTAACCTTTTAAGCATAACCCTACAAGCTAACCACACTCTATCTAACAGAAGAAACAAACCATTCTACTAACACTCCATCTCAAAATGTTATATCCAACAACATGATAATTATGCAATTCACAATACAGTAGGCATACAAACCTATGAAGGGAAACTGCACCTAACCACTCCATAATGTAAAGGTCTAATCAATACACATGTATGTATCTAAGTATGTATGAATACAACATATAGCTACTATTTTTATAGGTGAATTGTCAAACTATACCATATGTAAGTCTTGGAATGATTAATATTGTTATTTCAGCTAATTTGAGCTAGCTGCTGATGACTATATCGGACTACATATACATATATGGTAAATAACTGTAATGTCACATGGATGGAATACCAGTGCCAAGGCGCTGACAATAGACTTTATTCAATGAATAAACTATATTTACAACAACAACAAAAACAGGTTGGGGAAACACCTGAAATGAGAGTCTGTTGGTACAATCGGTTCCATTGATGTAATTCGGTACGTTAATTGATATCCTTTACTATAGGAAAATGTGTTATTGATGAATGGCTAAGTTAGGATGTATTTCAGGTGGAACCAATCGAAATTAACTTTGACATGAACTCCAAAATCATCATCATCATCATCATCATGATGTCGGTCATGATGCGACAAAGACTGCTTTCATTACTTGACCGCCGCTCTCCAATTACATTTCATGAAAGTTGCCTGCAAAGGTGTTGAAGTGCTGCTGGCTTTTGCAAGTTTCCAGCAGCACTCTCTCGGGGAGCAAATAGAGGTCTCACACCGGCAAGAACATGTCAAGACAGGCGGAAAACTATTTGTCCCTGCAGTGGCTGGTCGGGAGATGTTGGGAGTTCCATACATCAACCGCCCTTAATGCTGCCACATTGACATGGTTTTCTGTTTAGGGTTTGCTCCCCTAGCCTTCGGTTCTGTCAAGAACCTGTACCACAAGGCAGTGGTTTACAACTCTGCAGGGCAGGGGCGTCAAACTCCCTGAGGTGTTGCAATACCTGCATCCCTCCTAAAATCCCCCTAACCGACCAGACTATTGTACCAGCAGACTAGTCCCTTTGCCACACTACAAGTGCCACCTACTCCAAAATACTGGCCATAATAAGGTTCTGGTAAATTTACACTGAATGCTTTTCGATGCTGCAACAACAGTTTAACATCTGACGGTTGGAAGTTGCATCATCTCCCATGCTTCCCCGCCTTATAACACAGCCCGCCTGCTGCATCCAGCCACTCCTCCTCCTGCTTCGCCACGCGCTACTCTGCCATCAGCCTATTTTCTCCACCCACCCACCCGATTTACATCCTTTCTAGTGGTGGAGGGCTCCTCGGGCCCCCCTCACTGACTTTAATCTCCTAGCCTCCTTATGAGTACTCTTGCATATTTTCTCTTACATGTTCACTGCTCATTACATTGTATTGCTCAGTACATTGCTTATTTTCTCTTACAATGCATTGTGATTATTGATTATATTGTTGTTACTTCATTGACCTGACCTTCTCTGCATCGCACTTCTTAATAAAGCGCTGATTTCTCCACCCCTGCCTCCTCTTCGTTCCTCGTCGCGTATCGGTGGGGAATGTGAACTGGTCTATAAAGGATTACAAATGGTCTATAAAGGTAAATAATGTATAGTGCCAGGTGCATGAATGTATTTATGTAGTTGTTGATGACTCTTTACTTGTAGTTCATAGTCATTGTGTATTAAATAGATAGTGTGAGAGGGGCACTATTATTAGTGTGGAAGGGGCTTAAGAGCTCTACTCACAACCCCCCCCCCCCCAACTATTAGTCACCGATCACCACACACACACACAGCAAGGCAGGTGCAGGCCAAGCAGCCACAAGGCATGGTAGTGGTGGGTAGATCACGGTAGATCAAGAATGCTTACTGTTCATTGGTGGACCTAAAAATGCTTGTTGTTCATTGCAGAGCATGGTCAGGTGGTATGCTATATCAGATCCGTGTACCACTATATAATAATAAAGCTGAGGGTGCAAGCTCTCACTCTTCTTTCACTCTTTATACTCTTCCTTTCTCTCCTTGCCTGTATTGATTTCCTATTAGCCTGCCTACACAACTACAGCTGCCAGAAGACGACTTTACATAGTGATCTGTAGGATAGATTAACGTGGGTCAAACGTGGTGTAAGTATGTTAAACTACATTGAAATACGTTAAGGTATGGATAAATACGTTACGCTGTGGATGCCAGTACGTTCAACTATGTTCAAATACGTTAGCCTCCACTATGTTCACCTACGTCCACTAATGTACATCATGTGACCAGGGCTTCATCCAAGTATGTTAGAGTATGCTAGGGCACACTAGAACACACTAGAGTATGCTACAGTATGCTAGAGTACGTTAGGATCACGGATGCAAATTCAGCCTCTAATGTACCACTCTTTTGAAGATGTCCAAAAATTAAATCGGAGATCACGGCTCACCCACGTTAATACCAAGTTAACATCAAGGACAAGTATGGATGTTGGTACGTTCAACTACGTTCAACTACTTTCAACTACATTAGCCTCCACTACGTTCAACTACGTCCACTAAAGCCTATGAGACCGGGGCTTTATGTGCTACATTTATTAAGCGTCATTAAACACATCAGTATTTACTCATATTTACGGTTGACACTGTCACTGTCACATGTCATTGTCATGTGACCGGAAATGCACTGCGGTTTCTGGGGTTTTGCTACATCGCGCAGTTTTGAGAGTGTAGTTAAATAATTTTAGAGCTCACTAATTCCATTTTTCATATGATCACATGCTTATGGACCAGTCCTTTCCCTATCCTACTAATGCCGAGTGCCAGGCTAGGTAGCAACAAGTATCAATTTTATAAGTCATTGGTTTGACTCAACCGGGAAGCGAACTGCCGAGCTGCCACACGGGAAGCCTGCGCTCTACCGATTGGGCCACTGCATCCGGTGTGTAGTGATGAGTTCCAGCAATGAGTTGAGCGTCTGTCTCCCATTTTGATTGATCATGGGATTCGAATCCATGGGTTCGAACCCTGGTCGAGTCAAACCAATGTCTTAAAAATGTATACTTGTCGCTTCCTAGCCAGGTGCTCGGAATTATTAGGATAGGGCAAGGATGGTTGGTTCAATGTCAGGGATATGTGACTGAGTGGCATATTGGGTCAAGGTGCTGGTGGTTTGGTTTCCCATTGGGGCAGCACTATAAAGTTGCAATGAGTGTGCACTGTCACAAGTCGGTACACATTCTGATATGTCCTTAGATGTTGCTAGGACGTACAACATCATCATCATCATGAAAGCTGCCTGATAACGTGTTGAAGTGCTGCTGGCTTTTGCAAGTTACCAGCGGCACTCTCTCGGGGAGCAAATAGAGGTTTCACACCGGCAAGAACATGTCCAGACAGGCGCAAAACTATGTGTCCCTGCAGTGGCTGGTCGGGAGATGTTGGGAGTTCCATACATCAACCGCCCTTAATGCTGCCACAGTGACTTGGTTTTCTGTTCAGGGTTTGCTCCCTTAGCCTTCGGTTCTGTCAAGAACCTGTACCACAAGGCAGTGGTTTACAACTCTGCAGGGCAGGGGCGTCAAACTCGCTGAGGTATTGCAATACCTGCAATACCTGCATACAACGTACAACAACAAACAAACCAGTGTCAGTACACTCAGAAAAGAATCAGTGTTCTGTTCATATAAATATATTCTAGTTATCTCCTCACTGAACAAAGAAAAACCTCAAACATCAATAAGAAGGCTCTTATGGCTAATGACGTAAAGCTGATATTGCCTCAATAGACGGATTAATATACCATTCCACACCCCAACAATTCTAACAAAATATCTGTAATGGGGTTTCCGTCCCAGTGGATATAAATGAATGACAGAACAAATTGACCAAATTGTGACCCCCAGAAGTGGATTAAAACTGGGTCAGTTCCAAGATAGCTGCCGTCAGCCATGAGAATCAGTAAAACCACTGTAAATTGTTTAAAACTTTGAGATTTAACCATAATTCTTGTCTATTTAATTTTTGTTGGTGATGGTTTATTTACCCTGTTCATAACGAGTAAGCCCAAAGACCCTATAATACTAAGACGGCTCACTCAGCCTGTACTGTGTAATCAAAATGATCAAACCCACCACTTGGTGCGCTGGCTGTTCTCTTGGTTAAACAGTTGCTATATTATATTTATAAATGTATATATGAATGTGAAAGATGTGTGATGATGGCGATGCTGATGATGATGCTGATGATGATGTGTATTTGTTCATAGTAATTTCATATTGATGTGTATTCATACTTACCTATCTTATGTATAATATAATGGTATGTGTTTACATGTGAAACACCAACCAGCAGCTGGGCTGATCAAACCCACCACAAGGTGGCACTGCAAAATTTACATTACCATGGGAGAGATAGGGAGTGAGCCATCTTAGTATTATAGGGTCTTTGGTAAGCCGCATCGCGGTTTATTTTCATCGCTGAACAGCAATAATCCATAGTTTTAAGTGTTGAGCAACTCATTGGTGACAATGCAATTTTGACCCGCCCAGTGAACACTTAAAATCCAAGATGGCAGTCAATAATCGAGAAGGGCGTCAATGCAAATAAGTGTGCAGCGCACTATCATTTGACATGAGGCAATTTTGTTTGATTTTTATTTTTAAAATATTAAGGACCTAAGGATGCAATGTAACAAACTAAGTGCATTTTAAAGTAGTCTTAAGTAATTGTTAATCACATAAGTCGGAACACAGCACATACAAAGTGTGAACTGTGAATGTGTCAGATAATTGTCCCTATTTTACACGGATTGAAGAAATGGCTGAAATCTTTTCAATGGACATTTCAAAACAGGTGAAAGGGAGCTTTTTGAACTCCATGAGGTTGGACTAACGGGGAATGACTGTAGGTGTATGCGAGAGTGGATTTCTTGGCTCATTGAGGTTGGACTAACGGGTAATGACTTTGGGTTTGTGGGGGCGTAAAGGAAAGTTTGTTTTATTTAACGACGCCTCTAGAGCACATTGATTTTTATCATCGGCTATTAGATGTCAAACATATGGTCATTCTGACATATTTCTTCGGAGGAAACCCGCTGCCGCCACATAGGCTACTCTTTCCGATAAGCAGTAAGGGGTCTTTTATATGCACTTTCCCACAGACAGGACAGCACTTACCGCAGCCTTTGATCAACTAGTTGTGGACCACTGGTTGGAACGGAAAATGGCCCTAACTGCAAATATGTCCACTGAGCAGGATTGATAGGATGATCGACACCTTCACGTGTGGACACTCAACCACCTGAGCTATGTCCTGCTCTTTGTGTGGGTGTGTGGGTGTGTGGGGTGGGGTGAGGGTAGGTGGTGGGTGTGAGTGTGGGAGGGGGGGGCGACTGAGCCGTTGAAGGTGTTCACCCCGTGTGGCAGGTCGGTGTTGATTTACGTCCTGGCAACATTTAAGGTCATATCAAGACTTGTGAGAGTGTGCACTCACGGCGACTTCATTTAGTTTGTTTGTTGTTTTATGTCCTAGCAACTTCTAAGGTCATATCAGGACGGGTACCGACTTATAACAGTTCACACACATGGCGACTTCATTTAGTTTGTTTGTTGTTGTTTTATGTCCGAGCAACTTCTAAGGTCATATCAGGACGGGTACCGACTTATAAAAGTTCACACTCATGGCGACTTTATATAGTTTGTTTGTTGTTGTTTTATGTCCTAGCAACATCTAAGGTCATATCAGGACAGGTATCGATGTATAACAGTGCACACTTATAGCGACTTTATATAGTTTGTTTGTTGTTGTTTTGGTTCCTAGTAACATCTAAGGTCATATCAGGATGGGTATCGACTTGTGACAATGCGCCCTCATGCTGACTTCATAGGGCTGCCCCACTGGGAGACTAGGCCATGCTTTTATTAAATTGCCTCATTATTGGCTTCTATGTGGTGCCAACTGTTTAATAAGGGCACCAGTATATATGTTAGATTATGTAGAAGCAAGGGACCAGACGGGATGGCCGAATGAGTTAGAGCGTCCGTCTCCCATGTTGGTAGACCGTGGGATCGTGGGTTCGAACCAATGTCAAGTCAAACCAATGACTTAAAATTTGATACTTGTCGCTTCCTAGCCATGCACTCGGCATTACTAGGATAGGACAATGACTGGTTGGCTCAGTGTCAGGATAATGTGACTGAGTGGGATATCAAATCATGGTGTTGGTGGCCTGATCTCCCAGTGGGGCAGTACTATAAAATCGCCTTGAGTGCGCACTGTCACAAGTCGGTACCCGTCCTGATATGACCTTAGATGTTGCCAAGGCATAAAACTCCAACCACGAACCAACATGTTGTGTTGTCACTGACTAGTATCGACTGAGATTTGTTGCACTACAATGCCTGTCCAGGACATCCCAACTGAGGTGCTTAATAATTAAATTCCTACCAGAGAGCTTTCAACTGAATTGTCCATGAGCAATTTAATGCCTACCATACACCTATCGACTGAGGTGGTCATCAGCAATAAATGCTTGTCAGACACATCTCGACTGTGGTCATCCGAAATTCAATGCCCACTTGCCACCTCTCGACTGGATTGGACGTGGTGGCCGAATCGATAGTCTGTGTGTTTGTTGTTGTTTTAAGTGTCCTAGCAACATCTAAGGTCATATCAGAACGGTTACCGACTTGTGACAGTGCACACTCATGGCGATTTTATAGTGCTGCCCCACTGGGAGACCAGGCCGCCAGCACCATGACCTGATATCCCACTCAGTCACATATCCGTTTGAAAAATAGAGCCATTACTGGCACGGGCAGGGAGGAACGCGGAAGCATGAGTGGGAATAACACAGCTTTATTCTCAAGACAATCATCATCAACGGCTCAATCGGGGTTAGGTTGTACACGGTCGAGGTATCCCGCAGCGAAGTCTGACATGAGGATGAAGCTATGTATGAATGATGAATTGATCATCAACATATGTACAGTGTTTTTCATGAACGGAGAATTCAATACAGTAGTGACATAAATGTAACCGTAGTTTGTGATGATTAATTGTGAATGAAGCAAGTTAATTGAGTGTTGAGATAAATCATAGAGTGTCGGGTGATGATTAATTGTCAATCAATTGGTGAATGTTTTCATCAATCCAGGTATGATTAGTGATGGAGTAGTGATATGACCGGATGACCTTATCTAAGCTATTGATGAATCACAATTGAAGATATAGGCATGTCATCATATGTTTAAGTGATAAGTTTTTGAGTATTAACAGCTTTTTGTTTAATTTTTTTGTCTCGTTATTGGTTATTGTAATCGAGACAAGTGCAGGTAGAGGGTTGGTGGTTTTTTTAGAAGAGATGTGCAGCTGACGAGAGTCAGTGGAAGAGTGGAGAGGTAGGGGCAAGCAGAGGCGTGAGGAAGAGTTGGGGGCGGGGGCCTCTTATTGGCTGAGGGGGAGTGAGCCACCTGTCAGTAGGTGAGTGTTTGGCAGGTGGGTGGCAGTGTCCCGGGCTTCCTCCCTGCCCCCAGCAATGACTGCAAATGACCACCTCATCATTTAACCCAATTTCCATAGGTCTTGGCCCCTCAAGTATTGGGCCTAACGTTAGATGAAAAATATTGTAAAATTAACTTATTCCCACTAGAAACTAGAAGAAGGCAGCATTTAGCCAATTTTATGTTTAAGAGAGCTCAAGATAAGAAATATCATGATATAAATCCTGGTATGACAAGACAACATGACAAGCTTATACTTAAAGTTATTCACCCAAACAATGAAAAGTTAAAAACAGCCTACTTTTTAAGGGGTCCAAAATCTGGAATGACATGTCCCTTGTAGCTCAGACCTTACCCACCTATGATGCATTCAATAATTACTCCAAGCATTTGTTTATAAATGTGCCTAACAACTAATACATTCCTTGTATGGGTCTCAGTATTAGTAAATACTAAGTATGTACTGTTTCATTTATTGAAGTTGTTAATCTGGACTGTTATGTACTATTTCTTAGAACATCAAATTGCTATTTGTACATCTGTTGTGGTTCAGGTGTTTTTATGTGTTTTTTGGTTTGTTTTGTTTGTTTTCTCTCTTGCCTCATATCACCCATCTCATCTTCCATAAAATTCACAAATCACTTAATTTGAGATGGAAGTAGTTCTAAGCACCATCTGGGCTGGATCGTAGGGCATCACGACTCAGGTTGCATAAGTGACATTGATGCTCTACAATTCCATGTATTAGCTTTCTTTTGCCCTCAAGAAAATAATCAAGAAAATCCTGACACTGAGCCAACCAGTCCTTGCCCTATCCTAATAATGCTGAGCGCCAGGCTAGGAAGCGACAAGTATCAATTTTTAAGTCATTGGTTTGACTCGACCAGGATTCAAACCCACGACCTCATGGGTTCGGATCTCCCAATCTCTCAAAACAGGAGACAGGTGCTCTACTCATTCGGCCACCCCGTCTGGTCCGCCGAATCGATAGAGCTCAGGTTGCCCAATCGGAAACCGGACGCCATGGCTGAATCGATAGAACGCAGGCCTCCTGTGTGGGAGATCGGGAGTTCGATACCCAGTCGAATCAAAACTTACAAAATTGATACTTGTTGCTTGCTATCTAGCGTGGCGCTTGGCATTACCGGGACGTAAAACAGTGACCTTGCGGCGGGTTTGCGCCCTACAGCCTTGCGATTTCCAAATGAAATTTAATGTAAAATTAACAAAATCGTAACCCCTTGCGATGAGCAAAACAACCTAAGATCTCCTCACGGCTACCGTATGCTATCGTACATACTACCGTGCTGCCACTGTATGGTTATCGCAATTTTGGGGAGTTATGGCTGCCGCCAACATGCCACAGGTCATTTGTGACTTAGGCTTTAGAGGCGAAAATCCAATCTGTCAAAATGACGGACCTGAGAGGGCCTACCCTGACGTTAGAGTTTAGTTCCATTATTTGACACTGTGCCATGTGTCGCTCCTAACGCAAAGTCCTTAAACCCACAATGAGAGGAAGTTCAGGAACACACAGTCGGGAATCCGAGTGTAAAAAGATACACATTTTCGGTTTGGATTTATATATTGGCAAAGAACATTATTATTCTCGAGCGACGGAGTGGGGACCATGATTATGTAACAGAGAAGCAATGGGTGCCCCACTCACTTTGTGACATAAGCGCCTATGTGGAAATGTGATAACACATAGCGATCGAGATTGTGATGTGATGTTCATACTTAAGAGACAGTTAATAATTATTGAAATGTTCCCTTCCTTTACCAGAAAGAGTGCAATTGAAGGAGAGAAGCATTGATATATGATTGTTGTAACTGTCTGCAAATACCTGTTACCACGGGGCCGATGGTCAAGCACACCCAGCCATCCTGTATACATTATGGACACCACCTGCAGCTGGGGTTGAGTGAAAGCTGCCCCCTATTAGGGCGTTGCCCACCCAGGCTGTAGGGAGTGTCTGATTGGCTGGCTGTGTGAGCCCAGTCACCTGCATTCCTTATACCTGGCACACCGACCCCCACATGAATCACTCATGGAGAAGCACTCTTGGAGAAGCACTCTTTGAGAGGACTCCACTTTCTATACTTGCTCTAGAGATACCAAAGGAAGCAGTTCACCTCTGAGCTGTGTGTAACACCCATATGACTTAAGTTCAATGGGCTGGAGGCGCTGATTTTGACTGAACAAGGAGAAGCTATCTGGGTCTGTGTAGCAGGTTGTAAGTGAGTCAGGGTGGCAGGTCACTAGTAGGTGAACAAGAGTTGTTGCAATAAAGTTCAACCTTATCACTGTCAATCTTGCGTGACTTGTCTCCCTTTCTATCTTATGAGTTGTGTTTTGGTATTTATTAGGGGGAGACTGGCAAACAGTTGCCAGGATCCTCCTGATAGTAGTGAGTATAAGATGAGTAACTGGAGGTGGCCAAACAACCAGTTATTCTTCATGGGGAACACCCCACACCCTCTCACCCTCTCACCCTCTCATCCGCTTCCGTCTTCTTTTCTAAATGTGTTCTAATTATGGGTATTCCCCTCCCAAGTAACGCTAGTCCCAGCACCTGGCTCCTTTCTGCGAACTCCATAAGGCCTATTTGGTTGAACTAATCAGAGAATGGCGCAATGCAACCCTCAAAGGCAGCCACAAAAGACCGACCCCAATTAAAGTTGCATAGTCCGATGGTTTTGAGTTTCTGTCATTTTCTCAGAGAAATGTATTGTAGTAGTCTGCACTGACCTCTCAGGCAAGGAGCCGCATATACAGGTAGGCGTGGGTAGTGTGGTGACATCAGGGAGCCTAGGTTGTGTAATGGTTAGAACACTGGCCCGGAATGCAAAGATTTGTGGGTTCAAGTCCTACTCTAAGCCCAATATTTCCCATGTTCATCACACCCATGACACTGGTTTCCATGGCCATGATCCTGTACAAGCTACATGCTGTATAATTGTTGAACCTACCCTGTGTATCTATATATGTAAGTGCATTGCCTGTATGTATGTAATTGTAAGCATTAAAAGACTTACAATTCCAGGGGGACGCGTGTAGTAGTTTGCACTGACCTCTCAGGCAAGCAGCCGCATAGACAGGTAGGCATGGGTAGTGTGGTGACATGAGCAAACCTAGGTGGTCTAATGGTTAGCACACTGGCCCGGAATGCAAAGAGATGTCCCGCTCTAGGCGCAATATTTCCCACTTTTACCCCCACGATATTATTATGCATATCGTTATAATCAACGATACTTTAGTTTGAAGTAACTTTAATTCAAAATTGCTAACTTTTGAGATATTTGAAGTGCAAACATGCAACATTAATTTTGGCATGCTTTCTTCCGCTTTTAAATTTCCTAAGTATTTCCTTCTATGTGGCAACAAATGTTTAATAAGTGCACCAGTATCTAAAGCCCTATTCACACACGAGCCTTAAATCGCCTCAACTAGTTCGCCTTGTCTAGTTCAGCTCACATTGGTCGTGTGGACGCTATTCTGAGGCGGATTAGGCCTGATTCGTCTCAACTAGTTCGCCTCAAGTAAACCGCGTCGCGAGGTACTTTAGATGAGGCAAACTAGCTTGAGTCGGCCTAAGTGGCATGTGTGAATGCAACTAGTTTACTTGAGGCGACTTAAGCACATCACACGCATGCGCAGTCGAGACCTGAGTTTGTTGACTTTCCGGTCGATCAAAAGCGCATATTATATAATTCGGTCTATGAAACCGCTAGCTGTGCACAGATATTTTTTTCATCATTTATTTTTAGCTTTTCACTGCCCAGCAGAAGTTTTGACCGTTCCAAAACAATACGACTCAGTCTATACATATCTAGGTCGAACCCACACTCTCTTGTGGCGACGTCGACTAACCGAAAGTGGCGCTGGTTAGTATGGACTTGCTCATGTGCAGATATCGCTTTCCGGCTTAAACCGCCACAAGTACTGCATGTGTGGACACGACACACTTTCACGCCTAGTTCGTCTCATCTAGTTTGCCTTATCTAGTTCGGCCTAAAGTTGTGTGTGTGAATGGGGCTTTAGTTAGATATGTTCCATCAAATTTAGGTAATTGGTTTGATTTTGAAAATTTGATGTTTTCAACAGACTATGCAGCTTTAAGGCTTCGAGCAGAATCATACACGTGCCAAATGCAGAGTCACAGTTGTCAGACAGAATTTGGTTTGGAAGTTTTCCCCAGAGGGGATTTAGTTGCGGAGACTTGGAAACTGTTCAACCAGACGGAATGGCCAAATGAGTTGAGTGCCTGTCTCCAGCTTTTGTAGCTCCTGGATTTTGAACTCTGGTCGAGTAAAGACCAATGACTTAAAAATGTATAAATTGTCACTACCTAGGTATCCCCAGGATAGGGCAAGGAGCAGTGGAATGAGGAAGACCAATCGTCTGCGATTGAAATTTTCCCCTGTCACACTACGACGTGACGACGTCAGCATAGGGAGAACATGAAAAACATTGAACTTCTCGGCGTAGTATGCAAATTTGGGCACAAGTTGAACGTGGATGCAGTGTAGTGGACGAGAGCGTAATGTCAGTAAAGCGTAGTGATACCGTCATTCAACGAGAGAGGACAACGTCATTACGCTCACGGAACGTTATGAAACTTATTCCATCACCAGAAGTACGTTACGTGACATTACATACGTCATGACATGGTGGCAAAACGTTGAACGTATGTTGAATGTACATTCTCCTGACGTTCTCCTGACATTCTCCTGACATTCTCCTGACGTTCTCCTGATGTTCCCATTACGCCACGTGGGCATTTCCACCCGGTTTAATGTGGGTCAACATAGTGGAACGTAGTTGAACATAGTGAGCAGCATTTGACTAACGTCCGTTTAACGTCATTGATGTTCGCTGAACGTGAACAGAACGTATGGTGAACATAAACCCTTATATTCGAGGTACGTCGAAAGTTTTGAACATGTCCAAAACCTTGACGTAACTCGACGTAGCATGATGTAATGTGACGTAGCTCGACGTCATTCTAACGTCATTCTGACGTCATCATAACGTAACCCAACATACGTCAATGTAATGACGAAAAATGACCACGTTAGGCTCACATTCGCTCATTACGTCGTAGTGTGACAGGGGAATAAGGTCCCTAAAAAAATGCACAATCTGATGACGTAATGGTTACACAAGAAAGTGTCCCATAACCCTGCCAGAGTTATGGCATGGTTATGGGGTTACTGGCGCGGTGGCTGAATCAGTAGAGCGCAGGCTTCGCGTGCATGAGTTCGGGAGTTCGATTCCCAGTTGAGTCAAACCAATGACTTACAAAATTGATACTTCTCGCTTCCTAGCCAGGCGCTCAGTATTAATAGGATAGGGCAAGGACCGATTAGCTCAGTGTCAGGATAATGTGACTGAGTGGGATATTGGGTCATGGTGCTGGCGGCCTGATTTCCCATTGGGGCAGCACTATAAAGTCACCATGAGCGTGCACTGTCACAAGTCTGCAGGTACCTGTCCTGATATGACCTTAGCTGTTGCGAGGATGTAAAACTCCAACAACCAACTAACATACATTCAGGAAGCCGGCGTTCTAACCGATTCAGCCACCCCGTCCGATGAGATCGAAGAAAGTTGGTTTTCTTCAAACGCCACGCTCAAAGAACCTAAAGCCCCAGTCAGACCTCACCCGATTGAGGAACCGGTGTGGCGTGCTCAGCCGTGTCCCCTGCTCAGCCGTGTCCCGTGCTCAGCCGTGTACCTATACTCAAACTCAAGGCATTGTCAATGGTCGTGAGTAATTTTCATACAGAAAATACAGAACAAGTGAAATATCTCTAAAACCACACCACCTAGAAACAAATCGCTTGGTACACACATATAAAACATCTTCACCAAAACGATTATATTAAATTTATATGGTTAGGGTTCTTGATTTCTATTAATTTTGATTAAAACTAATGTTTTGCACTGCGCGTACCGTCAAACTCAAGGCATTGTCAATGGTGGTCAGCAATCCTCATACAGAAAATCCAGGAAAAGTGAAATATCTCTAAAACCACACCACCTAGAAACAAATCGCTTGGTACACATATAGAAAACATCTTCACCAAAAAGATTATATTAAATGTATAGGGTTAGTGACTTACGACCATTGACAATGCCTTGAGTTTGAGTATAGGTACACGGCTGAGCACGGGACACGGCTGAGCACGCCACACCGGACAGAAACCGGACACTGTCCAGTGAAATATGGCAATGTACGGTTTATATACGGTTGGCATCTGGCGTGTCCGTTCTGTGTTTGGTGTCTGGCGTGTACGGTAGTAATTTTGAACACGCATACAACTTGTACCAGACACCGCCGGATTGAGGTGTACGGTTGGTGTCCGTTTGAAGTCCGTTTATTCCGTTTTGTCTGTTTCATGTCTGCTACCCATCCGTTAGGTGTCCAGTTTGTTTCTTGAAGAGTCCATTGACGGTGCTGCGGGAATTCGGTCCACCAGTTTTTGGTGTGTCCGTGAACAGTCCGGTAGGTGTCCGGTTGGTGTCCGGTTGGTGTCCGGTTGGTGTGCAGTTGGTGTCTGGTCCATCCGTTAGACATTTGGTTGTCATCCGGTTATCGTCCGGTGGCTATTTGTTAATGTACGTTCCTTGTCTGTTTAGCGTTCGTTTCAACCAGTACATCGCGGTACATTTTTACACCGGCCACTAACGGACTAGACAATTCTTTGTCCAGTGGTGTCCGGTACTCAGTCTGGTAAGGTCTCACTGGGCCTTTAAAGCTGCATAGTCTGATGAAATATCAAATTTTCAAAACCAAACCAATTATCTAGATTTTATTTTACATCTCTAACATAGATACTGATGCACTTATTAAGCATTCGTTTCTGCGTAGAAGCCAATTCTGAGTCAATTTAACAAAACATGTTAATGCAGAAGTCTATGGTGTCAGAGTTTTGGCAAGTTGGCCAAAAATAATTTGCCATCTTTGCACTGAAAATATTTTTAAAGTTTACCATTTAAAATAAAAGTAACTTTGAACTAATTTAAGTAGATACTAGTGATCGCTCTAATATATTTATCTCAGAAAAAAATACTGAAATTCAAAACCATCGGACTATGCAACTTTAATTTCATTTCTGTGGAGGGCGACATAGCTCAGGCGGTAGAGTGTCCACCTGTGAAGGGGTGGGTCATCCGATCCAATCCTGCTCAGCGGGCCCATTTGCAGTTTGGGCTATTTTCCCTTCCAACCAGTGGTCCACAACTGGTTCATCAAAGGCTATGGTATGTGTTGCCCTGTCTGTGGGAAAGTGCATATAAGAGATCCCTCGCTGCTTATCGGAAAGAGTAGCCTATGTGGCGGCAGCCAGTTTCCTCCAAAGAAATATGTCAGAATGACCATATTGTTGACATCCAATAGCCGATGATAAAATTCAATGTGCTCTAGAGGCGGCATTAAACAAAATAACCTTCTTTTAATTCCATTTCTAATCGGGAAAGAGCTGAGGACAGCGTGGTTATTCCCCCTTTTCTATATATAAATTATAATCTTTGCGGTGTTAACAGGTAAATATCCATCGAGGAAATTACCGAATTAATGGGAAAAAGCACCTGGCCCTAAGTAATGCCAAAACAAATACAGTACAACACAGTTAAACCAAGCTTGATTAAACCAAATGATCGGTTAATCCAAACTTTTTTCGGCGGCCCAGCAAAATACTACCATTTATCATATAAAAAAGTGACAATTACCTTTCTTGTGGCCCTTACTGCCGCATTTTAAGCACCAATGGCCAAAGTTACAGTTCTCTTCGCTCCTGCTACAACCACCTTCCTTATTCCATCTAAAACAACCTGTCTTGCCTTCTTTGGAATAAGCTGTAGTTTTTCGCGCACCGGTAGCTTGCTTTTTTGGCCGCATGGTATGCATGCCGTAATGGAACATACATAAGCCAGTGTTATTGCTACCGAATGCCGCGAACCCCTCTACCTCTGCAAGCTTCCTTATATCTTTGTCGTACTCGACATGAGTCGAGTCCTGAAAGTCATTCTGCCTTGCCCTAGAAGCCATAAAGCAGATATGTTCTAGGAAAGCTCGCAAATCCTTAACCGTGAGTTCATGTATGTCTAAGCACCACCTAACTGAGGCCGTTATCAGTTCATAGCAGTTCAGTTTTTTGACCTCCTTCCCTAACACTTATCTCCGCAGACTCCACTTACTTCGAAGACGTCTGGTGCTGATGCTGCTTCTGCTTCTGGAGTCCGACGGTGTTCGACGCCTTCTAGTCCGCGACCTATGCCGCGATTTTGACAGTCTGTAGCTCGAGTGTTCACCTTTCTTTGGACCCGCCGGTGTCATGGTATACAACCCCTGCCTGATCGAAGCCCCTGTCGTGGCTTCTGCGCATGCGCAGAGGTTGTAAACAAGCCCAGCTCGGCTGCAGCACGACTACACACTGCCAGTGTCTATTAAAGATTAATAGAAATGCACAACCCTAACCATATAAATTTAATATAATCTGTTCGTTGGATATGTTTTCTATATATGTTCCAGGGGGTTTGTTTCTAGGTGGTGTATAGTTTCATAGATATTTCACTTTTTCTGTATGAAGATTGCACTGACACTCAGAATATCCCAACTTTCACTATTTAGTCTATTATCTCTGTTTTTAATACTTTCAGCATAAATTGCTCTTAGGTTACATTAAATACTTCAGATCTTCCTCTTCAATCGCGCATTAAGATATTTTTAATCGATCCACTGAAAGTTTTTTAATTTATTTTACAAAAATAAATGCTTAGTCAACTGTCTTCACGACAGGGGCTGCGATCAGGCAGGGGTTGTATACCATGACACCGGCACCACGTCTGCACCGCCGGCTTCTGTCGTCGGCCATTCGTCCTCCATGGCCGCCGCCCCTCTCGCTGCCACATCCCTCTCTCCATGCTGCCGCTCTTGTTTTCTTCTCTTCATAGTTGCCCGCCGCTCTTGCAGTTCCACTCTACGTTCTTCTAGCTCCATATCTTTTATCTCTTGTACTATAGACGCTTCCTGCTCTTCTAACGTTAGTGACGACATTCTGTCTATTATTTCGGGCGAACTATCTCGCGAAGTATCCTTCTGAACGTCAGATTGCCTCGACGACGCTCTCGTCACTCGGGTTGATACTAATTTCCTTCCCTTCTTCCCTTTTTTCTTTTTGCACTTATCTGTCTTGTGCGCCGTGCCGCACAAATCACAGTACATGGTGTTCGTTAGCTGTCAACCCACGTCCGCTTCAATGAAAATTGGCGCAGAAGTGACACAATTCAGGCGTTGACAGGTGGCGCCCAAATCGCGCATACCGAGAAGGGGGGTTGGTGCGCGACTCACAATTGAATATAATATGTACAACAGTAATATTAAATAAATAAACCATGTATGTGCTTCGTTGCTTTATATTATTATAATTAATTATAATGCACATAAAAAAGTTGGTTAAACCAAAGTCGGTTAATCCAAAGTATCGGTTAATCCAAACAAAATTGTCGGCCCCAGGCCACTTCCGGTACAGTTAAACCAAACTTTCATGTGGTTTTAAGGTCATCTGAGACTTTTTGTATATGATAAATGGTAGTATTTTGCCAGGTCACCGAAAAAAGTTTGGATTAACAAATCGTTTGATTTAACCAAGGTTGGTTTAATGGGGTTAAACTGTATATACATAAAAAACAATAATCATAGTGTCCACATACATTGTACATTCATATTGCACCCCCGTTTTTGCCAAAGCTAAGTCAAAGTCAAAGCTTGTTTAAACCAATCATCGGTTAATCCAAACAAATTTCTAGGGTCCCTTCAAGTTTGCTTTAACGGGATTATACTGTATAGATATATGTACACCAGCTTTAACCTGTGCTGTGCATGGGTTAAAGTTAGGCTCCGGATCAATCCCTGGACCAATATTGTGTTGAACTGTCATTATATATATTTATTCACGATCGCTGACTATTTTTATATAGCGAATGGTAGACAGGAAGTGTGAACACTTATTTGTCTCTCACTTTTATTTTTTTTGGTACATTAGTTTTCCCAAGCAGGGGAAATCCCAGTCACAGACGACTGGTCTTCCCCACTCCACTGCTGCGAGTGCTGGTCGATAGAAAGCCCAAGCCTACACTTTTACCGACCCAAGGGATTTTTAACCTCCCACACCACATAGACATGGTATGAGATAACGCTGTAAGTTATACACAGCAGTGGAAATCCAAATTGGCAGAGCTGGGGGCATGGGGAATCGAACCGCCAACCCTCAGATTAGGAGTCTGACCTAGAAAAAAGTCAGACACTCTAACCACTCCGCCACAGAGAACGCCACTATTTTCAGAGACTGTATATATATATATATATATATATATACAGTCTCTCCTATATTCTCTCCTATATTCTGGACTTGTGCATGGTCAAGTTTCAATATAATGCTACCATCTGGTGGAATCCATCTGTACCATTATGCAGTAAACTATATCGATGGTGCTATCTAATGGTGGAGTTAACAACACTTGCGGTTACATGACTCAAAATGGATGCCACTTTGGTCGAAGTGACCAAAGTTAGTACAAACCATAAAAATTAATATGAAATGTGCAGGGAGGCACACAAAACATGCTGTTAACAACCCGTACATGGCGAAGCATCAGTGGAGTACGATGATTATATTGGCAGTACCGATTAACAGAGGTCTGTAGGTTCTGCGCATGCGCCAAAAAGTGACTCGGGTGACCCGAGTTGATTAATCGATTACGCCCTTGGTGTGGTCGTTCTGCGGGGTGAGTGGGTGGGGAATTGTGGAGTGTTTTCACGTTGGTGTGGTTGTTTGTTGTGTGCTTGGTGTTTGTGTGGTGGATGTCCGGGTGTTTCAGTGTCAGCAATCAGGGTGAAACAGATTTTGGTGGTTTGTTTGTTGTTTCACATCCTAGCAACATTGCGGTGCTGTTGGCTGTAAAAGTGACACGATGAAATGGCAATGTGCTCACCTGGTTGGTTGTTGGGGTTTTACATCCTGGCAACATCTATGGTCATTTCAGGATGGGTACCGACTTGTGACAGCACGCACTCATGTTTACTTTGTAGTCCTGCCCCACTGGGAGATCAGGTCACCAGCACCATGACCTGATAGCCCACTCAGTCACATTATCCTGACACTGAGCCAACCAGTGGGTGCCGTATCCTATCAATGCTGAGCATCTGGCTCGGAAGCGACACGCATAAATTTAATAAGTTATTGGTTTGACTCGGCTGGGATTCGAACTCACGACGACTCTACACGGGAAGTCCGTACTTTAACCAATTGGGTCATCGCCTCCAGTCATAGCATAATGGTTGGTTGCTGGAGTTTTACGTCCTTGCAACATCTAAGGTCATATAAGGAAGGTATTGATTTGTGACAGTGCGCACTCATAGTGACTTTATAGTGCTGCCCCATTGGGAGACGAGTCCTCCTCGTCCCATCCTAATAATGCCAAGTGTCTGGCTAAGAAGCGACAGATATAAATGTTTAAGTCATCGCTTTGACTCGACCAGGGTTCGAATCCCACGATCTACCACAACGGGAGTGGACGCTCAACTCATTTGACCATCCCGTCCATAGCAGAATGGTTTGACTCAGGGGGGGGGGGACCCAGGAATTGGCTAGGGGCGTTTCCAAATATGGATCGAAACTACCCCTATTTTAGGGTAATTTTTTTCATATGGGTTGGTGGAACAACACCCATTTTAAGGCAATATTTTACATGGTTTTCTGGTGCAACAACCCACATTTTGGTGCAATTTTTCACATAATCTTAAAATCTAGTGTTCTTTAATTTGTTTTGGGGTGAGGGGGGTTCCGGGAAACCAAGAAACCCCCCTGGGTGCGCCCCTGTGACTGGTTGTGGATGATGTGACCCTGTTTTTGGAGGTCGTTGGGATCTGAACCCATCGGTTCATGGGTTCGAACCCTGGTCGAGTCAAGGCAATGACTTAAATATTGATATTTGTCGCTTTCTAGCTAGGTACTCAGCATTATTAAGATAGGGCAAAGACTGGTTGGCTCAGTGTCAGGATAATGCGACTGAGCGCGATATCAGGTCATGGTGCTGGTGGCTTGTTCTCCCAGTGCAGCATCACTATAAAGTCACCATCATTGGGTAGGCGTGGGTAATGTGGTGACATCAGGGATCCTAGGTGGTGTAATGGTTAGCACACTGGCCTGGAATGCAAAGAGATATGGGTTCGAGCCCAGCTCTAGGCGCAATATTTCCCATTTTCATCACCCTCATGACACACTTATTAAACATTTCTGACATACAAGGGAACGCGAAGTTAACTAAATGGAACCTGTTACTACTAAAGCCTACGGTGACCAGTATTTCGACGTGCATGGCAAAAGAAATATTACTTGCTTTCATATATTTTCTAAATAACACAATTTCTCTTCTTTTTTGTTGTTGGTAAAACAGTTTATTGATCACATATAACAAAAGTTGTTTCAAACTAAAATCCGTGTGAAGGTTTGGATCATCTGATCGATCCTGCTCAGTGGACACATTTTCAGCTTGGGCTATTTTCCGTTCCAACCAGTGGTCCACAACTAGATCGTCAAAGGCTGTGGTATGTGCTGTCCTGTCTGTGGGAAAGTGCATATAAAAGATCCCTTGCTGCATATCGGAAAGAGTAAGCTGTGTCACAGCAGCGAGTTTCCTCCAAAGAAATATGTCAGACTGACCCTATGTTTGATGTCAAATAGCTGATGATAAAAATCAATGTGCTCTAGAGGCCTCGTTAAATAAAACAAACTTTCAAAGTAAAATAGGGTTGGTTATGAACCTAATGTGTATTATAATGGATTATAATAATATTAATAATAATATAAATATATATTTATCTAAAAGAGACAGTAGGGGCTCAAAATCTAAGACCATAACAACTTTAACTGGCCATCAACATTATTGGGTTCGGGCAGGGGATGAAGTAACTGAATGGGATATTGTGCAATCCTGGTAGCGATACTGTCCCAGTGGTGCAGCACTATAAAGTCGTCACAAGTCTGTACCCGTCCTGATATGACCTTAGATGTTGTCAGGACACAAAACTTCAACAACCAACTAAAGTTATGAGTATGTGTGTGTGTGTGCACTGACTTCCCTTCC
This sequence comes from Branchipolynoe longqiensis, assembly GCA_030323885.1. NCBI lineage: Eukaryota > Metazoa > Annelida > Polychaeta > Phyllodocida > Polynoidae > Branchipolynoe > Branchipolynoe longqiensis. Next base: position 9,884,348 of record CM059202.1, on the reverse strand, counting down.
CGCCTGTGCGCCCCTGCTGGTAGACTGTAGTTCCTCCTGCCACCACCAGGCGCTGCCCTGTCGCGCACAGCCTGACCCTGCGCATGCGCATTATCAATGAGGACTGACATATGCGCAGTCTCTGCAGTATAAGCACGCAGCCCTCTACCGCTGAGAGCCACACCAGAATGGAGAGAATAAATGAGTGGGTGATTGGGGTTTCACGTCTTAGCAACATTGACGGTAGGTCGTTCTTAAGAAACTGATTGGCTGGCTGTTGGAGTTTTACCTCCTGGCAACAGCTAATGTATATCAGGATAGGTACCGACTTGTGACAGTGCGCATTCTTGGTGACTTTATATTGCTGCCCCACTCGGTGACCAGGCTGCCAGCACCGTGACCTGATGTCGCCTAGAGCGGGAATCAAACCCACATCCGGGATAGTGTGCTAACCATTACACCACCAAGGCCCTCCGAAGTCACCATACACCCTATCCACGCCCACGTGTCTCTGTGGCTCCTTTACCTGAGGCACAGACGGGGTGGCCGAATGAGTTGAGCATACGTCTCCTGTTTTGGGAGATCGGGAGATCCGAACACATGAGTTTATGGTTTCAAATCCTGGTCGAGTCGAACCAATGACTTAAAAATTGATACTTGTCACTTCCTAGCCTGGTGCTCTGCATTATTAGGATAGGGCAAGGAGTGGTGGTTGGCTCAGTGTCAGGATAATGTGACTGAGTGGGATACCAGGTCATGGTGCTGGTGGCCTGGTGTCCCAGTGGGGCAGCTCTATAAAGTTGCCATGAGTGCGCACTGTCACAAGTCTGTGTCCGGTCCTGATATGATGTTAGATGTTGCTAGGACGTAAAACAACAACAAACAAACCTTTGCCTGAGAGATCAGTTCAGACTACTACATGGTCTTACTTAGCAATGAACAGTGGCTGTTGAAAGTAGTGTTTTTTGTTGTTGTAAGTCTATTTATTTTGCTGAATAAGTCTTTTTTTAGTGCCGGAGCACTGGTCTTCCAGCCATTTTTCAATTCAGGTTTATAAACATAAAAAAGTATTTTAGTATAAGGTGTCCAATAGCTGTTAAATACACAATTTGCAACATAAGCAGAACGGGGATGGCCGAATGAGTTAGAGTGTCCGTCTCCCATGCTGGTAGACCATGGGGTCGTGGGTTCGAACTCTGGTCAAGTCAAACCAATGACTTGAAAATTGATACTTGTTGCTTCCTAGCCAGATGCTCGGCATTACTAATATAGGGCAAGTAGCAGTGGAATGAGGAAGACCAGTTGTCCGCGATTGAAATTTCCCCTGCTTAAACAACTAATGTACCCCTTACAAATTATAATACAATGAAATTCTGTAACCCACAAGTTCCATAGCAATCTGGCAACAGTGGTGTCATATTACTAGAATAATATTAGTCACATCGATGCGAGTATTCACATGGTATTTAGAATGTAAGCAGAAGTTATCTCCTGTATTCATTTGGTAAAGTTGTAGTAAGTTATAATGTAGGTTCTGGTCAGCAAATTAAAACTTACTACAACTTTAACACACTAGTTAAAGTTGCATAGTCCGATGGTTTTGAATTTCTGCCATTTTTCTGAGATATATATATTTAATTGGTTGGTATAACCTACTTTACTTTAGTTTGAAGTAACTTTCATTTTGAATGGCTAACCTTTGAGATATTTGAGGTGGAAACATCCTAAATTGATTTTGGCAAGCACGCCAAAACTCTGACACCATAGGCTTATGCAGTAACCACCTGGTAACAGGTTCTGTTAAATTGACTCAGTATTGCCTTCTATGTGGCAACAAATGTTTAATAAGTGCACTAGTATCTAAGTTAGATATGTAGAATAAAATCTACGTGAATGTTTTTGTTTTGAAAATTTGATGCTTCATCGGACTATGCAGCTTTAATGGTTAACGCATGTATACAACTACAACTTTGTCTGATTCATATCTTTGCAGATCCTGGCGACATTGATGTTGGACCTGATGTGTGACGTCATAGTGCCGTGAAGCTGGAGGTCCTCTCAGTAGTTGCATTCGGCACCAACCAGAGATTGCGGTACCCTAGATAAAAGATTCACCCTGTACTCGCAGTACACAGGTGAATACCAGCCCTATATAAAAGCTGTCGAAAATGCGGGGAAATGAAATGAGAGCCTAATTTCACAATCTACGAAGGAACATTTATTCTTTGTATATGTGTTCATATTTCCCCGCTACCTTTGAGTTGAAAAATATAATAGAACATCTAGTTTAAAAAGATTTAAAAGTGAAATCGACGGCGTTCTCTGGCTGCCATCTTGTCTTTTTGCATTCTCTCCCATTTCACCAAATCTTTGCCAATATATGTAGCCATTTGATCCTGGAACCACACTTTCTAGTTCCTGTCCCATACTAAAGCTTTTCACACGTATTTACACTACAGTGTCGTTCACCCGTGTACTAAAAGTACAGGGTGAATCTTTTATCTAGTGGTACCCATGCCCCACACCCAGGGCCGACCCTAGGGTTACTGGATTCCCAGCTAAGCTGACCTTCAACGCAACTTACAAGTATAATTTTTATAAATTTATCACAGCGGTGTTGCCCCCTAACATGTGGTGGCACTCTGGGTGACTGACCGAGTTGATGGTACTGTCACCGAGCGCTGGTCCCAAACCTACAACCTCCTCATTTCGATGGCATCTTTATTGATGTCACAACATGCTGCGCTTGGTTTCAATTTCAATTTCAATTTCAATTTCAACTTCAGTGAACAAAATAGCCATGCTTTGCCGCTCATGACGTCACATTGAGTGCATTCATGGATTGAAGCTCTAATATTGAATCCCATATTCAGCGGAATAAAAAGCACAAGCGCATTTTCAGACTATTGCGCTAAATATTAGATTTTGGAGCATTAAATTAAGTACAGGCAGGTTTAGATCTTTAAACTGGGAAGCTAATTCAGATTAATCACACAGTGAAGTGGTGTCTCTGTGGCGGAGTGGTTAGAGTGTCTGACTTTTTTCTAGGTCAGACTCCTAATCTGAGGGTCGGCGGTTCGATTCCCCGTGCCCCCAGCTCTGCCAATTTGGATTTCCACCGCTGTGTATAACTTACAGCGTCATCAAAGGCAGGTTGCTCTCATACCATGTCTATGTGGTGTGGGACGTTAAAAATCCCTTGGGTCGGTAAAAGTGTAGGCTCGGGCTTTCTATCGACCAGCAGTGGAATGAGGAAGACCAGTCGTCTATGACTGAAATTTTCCCTGCTTAAACAACTAATGGACCAAAAAAAAAGAAGAAAAAAAAAGAAAGTTAAATGCAGAATAAAACCAACAAAACAGAAAGGTTCTATCTTGTTTACGTTTCAAGCTATTGTCGTGGGGGTGATGAAAATCTTGTCAACCTGGAAGTGTAAGTCTTTTAATCCTTACAATTACATACATACAGGCAATGCACCGCACTTCCATACATAGGGTAGATTAAACAACTATACAGTGCATAGCTTGTACAGAATCATGGTCACGACAACCAGTGTCATGGGGGTGATGAAAATGGGAAATATTGTGCCTAGGGCGGGACTCGAACCCACATCTCTTTGCATTCTGGGCCAGTGTGATAACCATTACACCACCTATGATCCCTGATATCACCATATTACCCACGCCTACCTGTCTATGTGGCTCCTTCCCTGAGAGGTCAGTGCAGAACACTACACTATTCACATTTTAAAGATTTTGTTATTTACTTGAACAGAAGCTCCATTTAACACTGAATGAAACATGAGGTCTGATTTTTTTGTTTGACATAATTTGATTTAGTTTTAAATATATATCTATCATATACCAAATTAAAGTGCATTTAGTAGTCTTTATGACAGGATCTATTAGAAACCTGTGTAAACAATGCTGATTCAGCGCCAACCGAAACAAAACTGCATGCTTTAATACTTCTTCTGATTAATGTGATGCAAAAGAATGCGCTAATTAGCAAAAGTGCCCATATTAAATAGACTTTTGGTGTGTTTTCTTAATATACAGCCCAATTAATTTTGGTTATCAAAATAAAGAGTAAAGCTTTAGTTCATTCACAATACTTTCTGGGTATTTTTACTTTAAACATAAACCCACATAGGAGTGTTTAAAAACCAGCAATTTTTCATAATTTTCATCCTTTCTTCCAGTGTTCTGTAAGTACTTCCGGTATCTACTAATAAACATGTCACAGAAGCAGACGGGAAAAAATTAATCTCAAACAAGGCAAAGTATTGTACACTAAAGCTAAGATTCCTTCTATGCGGTATGCGGCATGCAGCATGCGGCATGCGGTATGCGGTATGCGAATGGGAGGATTCCTTCTATGTGGTAAGCGGCAAGCATCCCCCACCACAACCACTACCAGATGTTTCCCCTCAGCACCCCTGGGTGTGACCATTCCGTAATGCTCAGTCGCCTCTCCTCGTCTAAAACTAATGGGCAAGTGCGACTGACGTTTCTATTCGCATACTGCATGCCGCATGCCGCATGCCGCACTGATCGCTACAGGGACCGATCGAGTTGTCGCATTCACATTCGCATTCGCATACCGTGTGTAAGGGTTGTAGCCCATTGACTTCAAGGCATTTCGATTTTTTGCCACATTCGCATTCGCATACCGCATACCGCGTGTAAGGAATCTGACCCTTCACTGCACTAAATAGTCATTGTGCAATATTATGACGCGTCTTCTTCATCAAAGCAGTCTCCGCCCTAGGGTAACTGGTGCCCTGGGCAAGCTCAACATTAGCGCTCTTATGTGTATTTTTCAACCTGGAATTTTGAGAAATTATATTTGGTGTCCCCTAGCATGTGGTGCCCCGGGCGACTGCCTGAGTTGCCGGTACCTTCAGCTGACCAATGCATAAAAACCCCTAAAGGGATAACGCTCGAGAACAAGGTTAAATGTAGCCACTTTATTTTATCAGGGAGAATCAGTCACGAATCACAGTATATATGAGCCTGTCTCAAAAGGTGCTAACTCTTCTTATTTTTTGTCCATTGTAACGATTGATACAAACCAGCAAAGAAACGGTTACACTGAAAACACAAGGACATTTGCTTCAAATCAATATGTATTCTATTGGGATTATGAAACACCATGTAAAAAACAAATCAGTTTATCCTGAGCAAATGCATAAGCAGATAGTATGTTGATCGTTACAATGGAGAAGGTTTTGTCCAATATTGCTGAGCACCTTTTGTAGCAATAATGCCTAGGTAACAAATGCTGCGGTCGCTGTACGGTGCTGCGGTCTGCGGTGTGTCTTGCAGTTTATGCAAATGTTACGGCATTGCAGCCTGCAGTTTATCTCTTTGCAAATCGTATGGTTTGTGTTGAAGTTATATACGTATTTAATATACCAAAGACCTCATAACTTTCTTAATATTGATCACACAAACATGAATGTTGTACCATATTGATAGTCATTTTAAAACCTTGTAATTGATGTCAACAAATGTGATCATACAGTGTTGTGGAGTCTGGATATTGATGGCTGCGGCTTTGCGATTTTCCAAAGTCAAGAAGATAACTTTGACTTAAAATAACCGCAAAAACCGTACGGTCACCGTGCGGCGACCGTAACACACCGTACGGTCGCCGTACGGTCTGCCGATGCGGCGAGTTACGGTCGCCGCAAGCACGCCGTAACGCATTTGTGACCGTGGCATACACCAGGCGCAGTAGCCTAATCGGTAGAGCGCTGGCCTCGCATGGAGGTGGTCGGGAGTTCGGTTCCTGGTCGAGTCAAACCAATGACTTTAAAATTGATGGATGTCGCTCGGTATTAATAGGCTAGGGCAAGGACTGGTTAGCTCAGTGTCAGGATAATGTGAGTGAGTGGGATATTGGGTCATAGTGCCAGCGGCCTGGTTTCCTAGTGGGGCAGCACTATAAAGTTGCCATGAGTGTGCACTGTCACAAGTCGGTACCCATCCTGATATGACCCTAGATTTTGTTTGTTGTTTTACGTCCTAGCAACATCTAAGGTCATATCAGGACGGGTACCGACTTGTGACAGTGCACACTCATGGAACTTTATAGTGCTGCCCCACTGGAAGATCAGGCCGCCAGCACCATGACCTGATATCCCACTCAGTCACATTATCCTGACACTGAGCCAACCAGCCCTTCCCCTATCCTAATGATGCCGAGCGCCAGGCTAGGATGCGACAAGTGTCAATTGTTAAGTCATATGACCCTATATGTTGATAGGACGTAAAGCAACAACAAACAACTAACATAGTAAGAAGCAAATGTAGCAATAATATTCTACTAATTCCAACCCAGTAGCAGCGCAGTGTGACCTCTATGGTCAATATTATAGGGATGTAGCGCACTGCATATCATCATTACAAGTTTTTTTAAAAAGAGAACATTTCTTTTAGTGGGTTAAACCACTTGATAATCAATCAATCAATAGTTCCGTCCTCTAGTCGAGGGTTGGATGCAATGGTTCTCCACTTGTCCCGATGGTGTGCTGTTCTGATAGACTGTGAATAATTCAAGCCTGTCCACTGTGAAATATTTGTAAACCATGATGTTCTTGGTCTCCCTCTCCCTCTGCTGCCATTCACCTTCCCTTCCAACAATGTACGGTATATTGAACTCTGACGAATGATGTGGCCAAAATAAATAAGTTTCTTTGTCTGTATAGTGGCAAACAAGCTTTTCTTATTTTTAATTTTTCTGAGAACTTCTTTGTTGGTGATCTTCTTTGTCCATGATATTTTCATCATCCTTCGATAAGTCCACATCTCAAATGCTGCTAATACAATACATAGATTAGGTCTAGACAACAATTAATATATATATAATACCAATAATATTCTTACAAGGATAACACATTTTGTTGTAATATTCACAAGTCAAATCTTGTAGCCTTCGTGATGACCCGTGGGATAATTTACATGTTTGCATACATTACCCCACTGACCTACATATTAAATATGTCTATTCTCACACCATAGGTGACTCCTGCAATGCCTGCTGGGAAGGATGCCATTTCAACTACCTAAATTCCCCACACAGCTGGTTTGGAGGTGTCTTTGATACTCTTGGTAGTGATACCTTATCAACCTTCCATTCAAATGCCATTCCTTAAACCTGACAAGATGGCCGAACGAGTAGAACACTTCCTTCTAATGCGGTAGGTAGCTCACGATTGCGAACACTGGCCAAGTCAAACCAAAGCTGTCTAAAATTGATGCTTGTCATCATCTAGCCTGGCACCCGATATATTTTGGATAGGGCGAACACGTCCTGACAGACCGATGACGCTCGCGCCTGGCTACTGGGATTATGACAATACGACAAGGAGCAGTCAAATGAGGAAGACAAATTGAATGTGATTGAAATTTCTCTACCTGCTTAATCAACACAGGATTGTGGTTGGAATTTCCATCGATAGAGAGAAGCTGGGACGCCACCTGGAGGGAAGGAGGGGAGTAGAGCTGCTTGAAGCAGACCTCCAGCCCTCCAGGCAACGGACCAACCTCCAGTAACCAACAACCAATAACTACGCATCAGGTTACGGGAAGTTTAAAGGTGACAATCTGCAAAGATAGCAGGATAATTACATTTGGTGTTACAGTGAGTGGTAGTTACAGTGTGAAGCGGGTGTGGGCGCCACCATCGGAGCTGAGGTTGACTAGTCCAGACTCCAGCAGTTGATGACTGGGGGAGTGCTGGAGAGCAGGAGGGATATTCTGAGTATAAATACTCGTATAAATGCTTATATAACCCATATTATTAAAAAGAAAAAATATTAAAGACACTTTTTAATTAAATACGTGAATTAGCACATAATACAACAACACAAAAACAAAGATGGCCACCACAGGTGTGCTTGTGTTTTCGGCGCTGGACGTCCTGGAGACGCTGAAGAATGTTTCAACGGGGAACATCACATCACCATTGTCATCTTCATCGTGGTCTTTGGTGGACCGTGACAGCAGCAGCCATGGTGGTGGAAACGTGACACATGCACCAAACTTGGACCACTACTACAACTCGTGGCGTGACTTCTATTTCTGGTCCATGTCAGCCATCATCCCATTCGGGCTGCTCTTCAACAGCATCTCGTTCTGTGTCTTTTGGAACTCGTGGATGGGGTCCACGATTCCAGGCCGCTACTTCATGGCGCTCGCCTTCGCCGACAATGTCGTCCTGCTCAGTGAACTCCTTGTCTGGCTCAACACGACTGAGCCGATCCATGGCTCGAAGCTTGGCATCAGCTTCTTCAACAGCATTGACTTGCTGTGCAAGGCGTTGTGCTTCCTGTCGAACGGCTCGCGTATATGGTCTTCGTGGGTGATCGTCAGCATCACCATCGAGCGCTTCCTCACCGTCACCTTCCCGCTCCATGTCCACCGGGTTTCAACACCCCGGAAGGTGGTGGCGCTGGTGGCGGCTGAGGCACTTGTCTGCTTCGCTGCCGCCACGTTCCCCTTCTACACGGTCGGGGTCCGCGACTACGAGAACAGGCCGAGGTGTCTTATCGCAGAGGACTGGTTCGACACCTACCACTACCTGGTGTTCACCTTCATGGCTGGTGTCGGGGAGCTCATCCTTCCCAGTGTCCTTATGGCCATCTTCACCGCGCTCATCATTCGCAAGCTGTACCACGCACAGGTTCTGTGTTATATATGGTTGATAGGGGATGTGGGCATGCTATAAATAACCGATAGGGAACAAGCTATTAGAATAGGTCTGAAGTGATAGTTTTTCTTGTTTGTTCTCTGCATTGTCCATTCAATGAACTACATGCTTGAAGAGGCATGTTATATATAGCCAATAGGGAACAAGATGGTATCGGTGCTATAAGTAGTATATATAGCCGTGTTCACACGGGCAATATCTAAAGCGATTTAGACAATATAATATGAACCGAACTAGTGTCGCGTTCAGACGGGCAGTACTTGGGCCGGAAGTCGATATCAGCGCATGAGCAAGTCCAGTCTGACCAGCGCCAGTTTTCGGTTAGGCGACGTCACCACGAGAGAGTGGCTTCGACCTAGATATGTATGGACTGAATCGTATTGGTTTGGAACGATCAAAACTTCGGCTGGGCAGTGAAAACATTTAAATAAATGATAACAAAAATATCTGTGCCCAGCTAGCGGTTTCATAGACTAAATTATATAATATGCACTTTTGATCGACCGGAAAGTCAACAAACTAAGGTCTCGACTGCGCATGCGTGTGACGTCCTTAATTCACCTCAGTGCGTTCACACGGGCAAAATAAATCGGTTCACAGAAATCGACTCACGTAAACTACCTTGAGAGGTGGTTTACAGTATCCAGATCACAGGAATCGAATCAGCCTTAAACCGCCTCAGCCGCGCGTTCACACACGAAATGTAACCCGAACTATACAAGTCGCTTTCTATGAATCGATTTACATCGTCCGTGTGAACACGGCTTAGTCTGAAGTGATACTTTTATTTTAGTCTCTGCAATCTCCTTATGTCCTTATATGGTTTATAGGGGTGGGGTTATGCTATCCATAGCCGATCGGGAACCAAGTGGCATTGGTGCTATTATTAGAATACGAGTCTGAAGTGATACTTTATTTTGTTTGTCCTCTCTATTTCTGTCCGTTCTCTGATATATACCGTTGATGGTACTATAAGAGTCTGAAGCGATACTTTGTTTTGTTTGAAGTGATACTTTATTTTTTATTTTTTATTTTTTATTTTTTTGGTAAAGTATTTATTCATCTGAACATGACATTTGTCAGCGCCGGGGCACTGGTCTTCCGGCCATCTTACTATTAGAATTGATAGTCTCAATAATCTAAGTTTGATCAGTGCTGTATTAGTTACAGCACCGATCCTGTAGAATTAAGGGAGTGGCTCCTGCTGTATAATGTACAGCACCAGTCACTGTAGTTCATGCAAAAATGTTTGTTCTCTGTCCGTTATGTGCTATTGAGGATTTGCGTGTGACATAGGCATCACACTACTTCTGCATTGTGGTTGGATAGAAGCAGTTCATTCTGCTATCAAGTGTATGTAAATACAACAAAGCACAAATAAAGCACAAATCTATTCACTGCTACGATATAATTCTGTTATTTAGAACCATGAAAATCCAATCGGGGGTTGAAATAATGTTATTTATGAAAATAGCTTATTCAAAAGTTGAAATTTCATCAAATTAAACCCAAAACCTAAGCGATATTAACGCTGCTGTCGCATCAGCGGCAATGTTCTCAAAGCTAAACAAAACAAAAAGCACAAATCCATTCACTGCTACGATCTAATTCTGTTATTTATAACAATGAAAATTCAATCGGGGTTGAAATAATGTTATTTATGAGAATAGCTTACTCGAAAAGTGAAATTTGGTCAAATTAATCCCAAAATCCTGGTGCTATTAATTCCCCCACTGCATCGGCAGTGTTATGCTATACGTGTTATCCAACCATGATGGCCGACGAAGCACTGGTCATGTGGAGTTAATCGTTTGACGCAAATCCTCAATATGTGGTTGTTGCGGGCATGGAGACATGCTATGTATCCATGCCCGCAACATGGAGGAATACCACCAGCCACACAGTATGCAGTGTAGAACAGTCTGCATACTGTTCTACACTGCAGACAGTATGCATGACCTTTTTACTAAGGTAAAACAGGAAAACATTTTAGCCTTTTTGAGGGCAGCTGGACTGTACCACCTTATATAGCTTACTAAATGGATTCTATCAATTATTAATACAACTTTTCTTTTTCTATGGGAATTTGTTTCCCTTGACCACAAATATATGATTGTGAGCTTTCTAATTTAATTAGTGTCTATTGGCACATAATTGATTGTCTGCTTTTACATGTAAAAGCAATGGTTTGAACAAAAAACAAACATTTCTCGCCGTGAATATGGCCTATGCTGCCGACACGGCGTAAAGCAACCACCAATCAATCAATCAATCAATCATGCTATGTATAGCTGATGTGGAACTAAATGGCATTGGTAGTACAGCTAGCTATTTATAACAGCCTGAAACAATACAGTTTTTTGTATCTGTGCAATGCCCTCATGGCTATCTTCACCGCGCTAATCATTTGGAAGAGACCAGACGGGGTGGCCAAATGAGTAGAGCGTCCATCACCTGTTTTGGGAGATCGGGAGTTCCGAACCCATGAGGGCTGATCCTGGTCGAGTCAAACCAATGACTTAAAAATGTATACTTGTCGCTTCCTAGCCTGGCGCCCAGCATTATTATGATAGGGCAAAGACTGGTTGGATCAGTGTCAGGATAATGTGACTGAGTGGGATATGAGGTCATGGTGCAGGTGGGCTGGTTTCGCAGTGGGGCATCACTATAAGGTTGCCATGAGTGCACACTGTTACAAGTCGGTACCTTTCCTGATATAACCTTAGATGTTGCTAGGATGTAAAACAACAACAAACAAACAAATCATTCGTGTTATATATAGCCGATAGGGAACAAAGTGACGTTGGCCCTATAATTACTATAAGAGTCTGAAGTGATACTATATTTTGTTTGAAGTGATACTTTATTTTGCTTGTTCTCTCTGTTGTCCGTTCCATGTTATGTATGGTTGATAGGGGATGGGGGTGTGTTATATATAGCCGATAGAAAACAAAGTGATATTGGTAGGATAGCTGGTTATAACAGTCTGAGACGATACTTTTTTGTTTTTGTTCTTTGCTTTGTTCATTCCATGCTAATATACGAGTGATGGGTGTGTGTGCTATAATGTAGCCGATAGGGAACAGGGTAGCATTTGTCAGTAACTAGCATAAGAGTCTCAAGTGATACTTTTTTTGTTGGTGTTCTCTGCTTTATTCACTCTATACTAAATATGAAAGTTTGTTTTATTTAACGACACCTCTAGAGCGCATTGATTTTTATCATCGGCTATTGGACGTCAACCATATGGTCATTCTGACATATTTCTTTGTTGCGGAAACCTGCTGCTGCCACATAGGCTACTCTTTCCGATATGCAGCAAGGGATCTTTTATATGCACTTTCCCACAGACATGAGAGCATATACCACAGCCTTTGATAAACCAGTTGTGGACCAATGGTTCTATGCTATTGTCCTGGGAGTGATGAAAATAGGAAATATTGAGCCTATAGCAGGACTCAAACCCACATCTCTTTGCATTCTGGGCCAGTGTGCTAACCATTACACCACCTAGGCTCCCTGATATCACCATACTACCCACACCAACCTGTCTATGCGGCTCCTTGCCTGAGAGGTCAGTGCAGACCACTACACTCATCCCCCTGGAATTGTAAGTCTTTTAATGCTTACAATTACATTCATACAGGCAATGCACTTACATATACATACACAGGGTAGGTTCAACAACTATACAGTGCGTAGCTAGTACAGGATCATGGTCATGGCAACCAGTGTCGTGGGAGTGATGAAAATTGGAAATATTGCGCCTAGAGCAGGACTCAAACCCACATCTCTTTGCATTCCAGGCCAGTGTGCTAACCATTACACCACCTAGGCTCCCTGATATCACCATACTACCCACACCAACCTGTATATGCGGCTCCTTGCCTGAGAGGTCAGTGCAGACCACTACACTATATATGATTGATGTGGCATGTTATATATAGCCAATAGGGAATGAGATATTGTTAGTGCTATGCCTAGTGTAAGGGTTTGATGTGATACTTTATTTTATTTTGTTTTCTCCAAGGTGTTCTGTATTGTCCGTTCCATGCTATATATCATTAATAAGGCATGCTGTACATATCCAATAGGTAACGAGCTGGCATTGGTGCTATAACTAGTATATATATATATGGTATGCAGGTATTGTAGGTATAGCAATACCTCAGGGTGTTTGACACCCCTGCCTTGCAGAGTTGTAAACCACTGCCTTGTGGTACAGGTTCTTGACAGAACTGAATGCTAAGGGAGCAAACGCTAAACAGAAAACCATGTCACTGTGGCAGCATTAAGGGCGGTTGATGTATGGAACTCCCAACACCTCCCGACCAGCCACTGCAGGGACAAATAGTTTTGCGCCTGTCTTGACATGTTCTTGCCGGTGTGAAACCTCTATTTGCTCCCCGAGAGAGTGCCGCTGGTAACTTGCAAAAGCCAGCAGCACTTCAACACTTTTGCAGGCAGCTTTCATGAAATGTACAACCGCACAGATAAATGGAGAGCGGCAGTCAAGTAATGAAAGCAGTCTTTGTCGCTTCGCGACCGACAGCATGATGATATATATATATAAGTCTGACGTGATACTTTTTTGTTCATCGTCTCCAATATCTGAAGAGTTCAGTCGCAAAACCACATAAACGCCAATCCAAAATTCTAGTTTAAATCAAAAGATTTGTACATGAAAATAACTTTAATTCTCACTGATTCCACTTTTCATATGATCATATGGAAATGAAGCAATGAACAAAAAAATAGGAATATAAAATTAATAATTTGTGTATGTTTGTTTCCAATGTTAATCTCCATTTTTGGATTGGCGTTTACTTGATTTTGCGCCTGAAATCTTCATTTGTTCCATGCTATTTCTTTTTGTGATGAATATGTGTATTCTGGTGAATAAGTTCTTTTGTCAGCACGGAAGCAGTGGTCGGTCTTCCAGCCATTTTTCAATTGAGGATTATTTACACAAAATTGATATATAGAGTATTTATGTATTAGACTTAGACGCCAGAGACTCTGGAACAACCACCATGTGTCCATGCGGGTCAAAGGCAAGATCTACCGTGCAATCGTGCTATCTACCCTACTATATGGAGCCGAGGCCTGGACAGTGTAGAGACGACAGATGAAAAAGCTGCATGCCTTCATGATGCGACATCTGCATTCAATCATGAGTCTAACCTGGAAGGACAAAGTGACAAATAAGGAAATATTCAAACAGACGGGGCTGCCCTCTATGGAAGATATTTTGATCAAAAAGAATCTCCGGCATACTGGAACCTCATGAGGATGTCATCAGACAGGCTACCAAAGCAGATCCTCTATTCTCAACTGTCTTCTGGTTACAGAAAGGGAGGGCGCCCTCGTCTCCAGTTCAAGGATACCATCAAGAGAAACCTGAAGCTGAGAGACATTAAGACCGACTCATAGACATTACTCTCACAGCAGAGAGCTAAATGGAGAGTGGAAGTCAAGTAATGAAAGCAGTCTTTCTTGCATCGTGACTGACAGCATGATGATGATGAGACTTAGACGAGAGTGAGATATCAATAGCTGTTGAGTACACAATTTGCAGCATATATCACAATGGATTATTGATCGCTACCTACAAGTTTCACCACTACCTGGCAACACTAGTGTCATGTGACTACATCAATAGTAAATGAATCGATGTGAGTATTTTCATGCCATTTAGAATATTGTAGTGGTCTGCACTGACCTCTCAGGCAAGGAGCCGCATAGACAGGTAGGCGTGGGTAGTGTGTTGATATCAGGGAGCCTAGGTGGTGTAATGGTTAGCACACTGGCCCGGAATGCAAAGAGATGTGGGTTCGAGTCCCGCTCTAGGCGCAATATTTCCCATTTTCATCACCCCCATGACACTGGTTGCCGTGACCATGATCCTGTACAAGCTATGTGCTGTATGGTTGTTGAACCTACCCTGTGTATGTAAGTGCATTGCATTGCCTGTATGTATGTAATTGTAAGCAGTAAAAGACTTACAATTCCAGGGGGACGAGTGTAGTGGTCTGCACTGACCTCTCAGGCAAGGAGCCGCATACACAGGTAGGCGTGGGTAGTGTGTTGATATCATGGAGCCTAGCTGGTGTAATTGTTAGCACACTGGTCCGGAATGCAAAGAGATGTGGGTTTGAGTCCCGCTCTAGGCGCAATAATTCCCATTTTCATCACCCCCATGGCAATATGGACAGAAAATATCTCCGATAGTCATGTAGGGTTACATCTCAAGTTTTAATGTAGGACATGGTCACCACGATGCAGTTTGGGCTATTTTCCGTTCCAACCAGTGGTCCACAACTGGTTCATTCATCAAAGGCTGTGGTATGTGATGTCCTGTCTGTGGCAAAGTGCATATAAAAGACCCCTTGCGGCTTATCGGAAAGAGTAGCCTATGTGCTGACCCCAGGTTTCCTCCAAAGAGAAATATGTCAGAATAACCTTATGTTTGACGTCTAATAGCCGATGATTAAAGTCAATGTGCTCTAGAGGTGTCGTTAAATAAAACAAACTTCTTGGTCACCACTATGAGTACAGCATTACAATGACATATTCTACAATTGTCCATTGTTGCAGTTGGGGTTTAATATCCAATATAAGGTAACCATGCCAAAAGTAGCCAGATAACACACCACACAGATACGTACAAGCCTATGATATGTAAATAGGAGTAGCCTAGTCTAGTAATAAGAGTAGAAAAATAAATACATATATACCAAGAAAATCCAAAAAAACTAACATAGGCTACTAACCATACCAACCAATTATATATCTGCTACTGAAATGCAGGCAATCAAATACCTTATCAGCAGCCACTGTGTGGTAAGATAACACCAACACTACAACTGGCCAGCATTGAAAACAAGCCTGGGTACCCGGGCTTATATGCTATGGACAGTATAAATACAGCCTCAATAAAAAATTAATAAATAAAAAATAACGACCCTCTAACCATCCCCGTAACTAGCACCCCCCTACTCCCCACAAATAATAGAATCATTATGATCATGGTAATGATAACAATGATGATAGTGATGATGATAATGCTGATGATAATTATGATAATACTACTATGATAATACAAATGATTATATGAGTGATGATAAAAATGATAATATGAATGATGATAACGATGATAACAATGATACTATTGAAGCCCTTGATGATAGTGATAATAATGGTGATAATGATGATAATGGTGATAATGGTGACGATGATAATTACAATATTTATGCTACAGATACTATTTATAATACCGATAATAATGATAACACTGATAATGACAATAACGATAATAACAATATTAACCATAATAATCATAATACTGATAATGACAATAATAACTAATGGTAACGATACCACTGATAATAACAATAATGATGATAATAGCGATAATAACGATAATGAGAAAATAAACAAGAAAATAATCCATGAATAATAAATAAGCAAAACAGGCGCATGCATTAATTACCTCATCGTTGTATTTATTCACTTTAACAAAAAAACAAAAACAAAAATCTTTATTTTTTTTATATATTTTTTTTAATATATTTTTTTTTTACAGAAAACGCGCCGGGAGCTGTCGACCACGGAGATGAACACGCAGCGCCGCAGTCTACATCCGACCATCGCCCTCGTCGTGATCGTCATGACGTTCGTGGTGATCCGTCTGCCTTATGTGGTGGGCTTCTTCCTGAACCATTACTCCAAACAGATCTTACCTCACCTAACCAACGAAGGCAAAGTCCGAATCTACGCCGTCTACATCGTGGGTCGAGTCCTCGCAGTCGCCAACTACGCCATCAACTTCTTCCTCTTCTGCATCGCAGGAAGCACATTCCGCGAGGAGGCGCTCCGGTGCTGCGTGTGGCGTCTGGGCCTTCGTCTGCGTCTGCGCATGCCCATGCGCATGGGTCTGCGCAGGCGTGGTCCTGTGCGCGTGCTGCGCAGGCGTCATTACTCGGCGTCTTCTTCTTGCTCGAGGAAGAGGGAGGAGGAGGGAGGAGGAGGGAGGGGGAGGGGGTAGGAAGAGGGAGGAGGAGGTAGGGGGAGGGGGGGAAGAGGAGGGAGGAGGAAGAGGGGGGGAGGAGGGAGGGAGGAGGAGCGAGGAGGGAGGGGAGGAGGAGGGAGGAGGAGGGGGAGGGAGGGGGAAGGAAGAGGAGGAGGAGGGGGGGGGAGAGGAGGGAGGTGGGATTGGAGGGAGGGGGGGGAGGAGGTGGGAGAGGAGTGTGGGAAGTGGGGGAGGAGGAGGGGGGGAAGAGGGAATGGAGGAGAGGGGGGAGGAAGGGGAGGGAGGGAGGGAGGGAAGGAGAAAGATGGAGGAGGAGGGAGGAGGAGAAGGATATAGAGAGGTCGTGGGTGTGGCGGTGGTGGGTGGCGGGTGGCGGGGTGGGGGTGGTGTTGTGATGTGATGGTGGGCGGGTGGCGGGTGGTGGGTCGGGGTGGTGGGTGGGGGTGCGGGTTGGTTGTATGGACTGGGTTGTGGGTGGCTGGTGGCGGGTGGCTGGTGGTTTGTGACGGGTGGCGGGTGGGGGTGGCGGGTGGCGGGTGGCGGGTGGCGGGTGGTGTGGCGGGTGGCGGTTGGCTGGTGGCGGGTGGCGGGTGGTGGGTGGCGGGTGGCGGGTGACGGGTGGCGGGTGGCTGGTGGTGTGTGATGGGTGGCGGGTGGCGGGTGGCTGGTGGCGGGTGGTGTGTGATGGGTGGCGGGTGGCGGGTGGTGGGTGGCGGGTGGCGGGTGGCTGGTGGCGGGTGGCGGGTGGCAGGTGGCGGGTGGTGGGTGGCTGGTGGTGTGCGATGGGTGGCTGGTGGCGGGTGGCGGGTGACGGGTGTGTGGTGGGTGTCCACAGGAAAGTAGGACTCGGCACTCACCCATACATGGGTGGGGGGCAGGATGTCTATCATGAGTTTTGCACATCGAGTTAGCCGGACCTACCTCCTGCAAAAATATGCAGCTTTGCACATGCAGACTATGCGGGTTTGCAGCTTCAACAAATGTGTGGCTTTGCAGATGCAAAATGTGTGTGGTTTTGAATGTAAGGTCTTTGAATTTGCAGCCGTGAGTTGAAGGGCTTTGAAGGGAGTGTTTATACAATGGCGAATCGATGAGAAATGAGGAGTTATTATTAGCAGTACTGATGGATAACCAAGAAGAAGATATATATACTAGATATGAACACAAGAACAATTAACTTACAGATAAACCAGGCGCGTTGGCGCAATCGGTAGAGCACAGGCCTCGCATGCGGAAGATCGGGAGTTCGTGAATTTGGTTCCCGGTCGAGTCAAACCAATGACTTAAAAATGTATGCTTGTCGCTTCCTAGACAGGTGCTCAGCATTATTAGGATAGGGCAAGGACTGGTTGGCTCAGTGTCAGGATAATGTGACTGGGTGGGATATCAGGTCATGGTGCCAGCGGCTTGATTTACCAGTGGGGCAGCACTATAAAAATGCCATGAGTGCGTACTGTCACAAGTGAGTACCCGTCCTGATATGACCTTAGATGTTGCTAGGACATAACACAGCAACAAACAAATTTACAGATAATCTTACAGATCCTCTTCTGGCTGATCTAAGCCTTACTGGACCTCTAATGCCAGCTAGTTACGTCATAAAATAACTCATTTTTCTGCAAGTGTAGGTCCTATATGAGACGTGAATCCCTGACATCAGATAATTGTCGGTGTCATCTCCAATGTCTATACAGCCTTCTCTCAAATGCTTCTACCGTTGGTGCTTCAACCATTAGGTCTGGAAGACTATTCCATGGATTTGTCACTCGAAAGAAAAATGAGTGTTTCCTGACCTCAAGTCTGGTGGAGCTCTCCTTGAAGATCTTTAAGTTATACCACTGGCCTCTGGTGTTGTAGAATGTGGGTGAACATGGTTGCATGGGTGCGTGCCTGCAAAGTGTAGGGATTTGCATACACATGCACAATATCTAGGTTTGCAGGGGGGGAGGGGGAGTTCCATGAGTTGGTAGGATTACACTATGCGTTGTTTTTTGCACAAGATTAAAGCTGCATAGTCCGATGAAGCATCAAATTTTCAAAAACAAAGCAATTATTGAAATTTGATTCTACAAATCTACCTTATACCCCTGTCACACTATGACGTAACAAGCTAACGTGAGCCTAACATGGTGATTTTTCGTCATTACGTTGACGCACATTGGATTATGTTTTGATGACGTCGGAATGATGTTAGACTGACATCGAGCTATGCCACATTACATCATGTTACGTCGAGTTACGTCAAGGTTTTGGACATGTTCAAAACTTTTGATGTAGCTCGAACGTAAGGGTTTACATTCGCCGTACGTTCTGTTCACGTTCAGCGAACGTCAATGACGTTAAACGGACGTTAGGCAAACACTGCTCACTACGTTCAACTACGTTCCACTATGTTAACCCAAATTAAACCGAGTGGAAATGCCCACGCGGCGTAATGGGAACGTCAGGAAAACGTCAGGAGAACGTCAGGAGAACGTCAGGAGAATGTCAGAAGAACGTACATTCAGCGTACGTTCAACGTCTCATGACATATGTAACGTCACGTAACGTTCTTCTGGCGATGGAATAAAGTTCATAATGTTCCGTGAGCATAATGACGTTGTCCTCTCTCGTTGAATGTCGGTATCACTACGCTTTACCGACGTTACGCTCTCGTCCACTACGCTGCATCCACGTTCAACTTGTGCCCAAATTTGCATACTATGCCGAGAAGTTCAACGTTCTTCACGTTCTCCCTATGTTGACGTCATTACGTCGTAGTGTGACAGGGCCTTTAGATATGGTGGCACTTATTAAGCATTTGCTGCCAAACAGAAGGGAATACTGAGTGAATTTAATAGAACCTGTTACTGCAGAAACCTATGGTGTTGGAGTTTTGGCCATGCTTTCCAAAATTAATTTGGCTTCCTAGCACTTCAAAATTAAAAGTAAAGTTACTTAAAACTAAAGTAAGATACATTATAATAATAAACCTAATATATTTATCTCAGAAAATGACAAAATCTCAAAACTAACGGACTATGCGACTTTAAGCAAACTTTAAGCGAGGACATTCGCCTCAGTCAAAATGTTTTACTACTTGTGTAGTGACTTTGTAACATTTAACAATTGTATACAGATGTCACTATAATATTCATACAATAATGTATACTATAATTTAGAGAATCGTTTTGCTCACGTAATTATATATATATATGATATCTATGAATGTGAAACATGTATACACAAATAGTTTACCCAAACTATGGTTTGTCTCATAAGGCTATATATGCACACACACATATATATATAGTTAGTATATGTATATACGTGTATAAATCATCGGTATGAGGTATTTTCCTATTATTATTATTATGATCCGTTGACATGATGTTATCGTCCATTAACGGACTAAGAGCGATTTGCTGCGGCATACTCGCCTACGGTGTGCTGCCACCGTCAGTTCTTTGTATTTATTCCTCAGTCTTTGTATAGATCACTTGCTGTGAAAAGTTATATTATATATATATATATATCTACACATATATATAATATATATATATAATATATATATCTAAATATATATATCTACATATATAATATATATATATTATAATATATATATATGTATACATATATATAATATATATAAATACTATATATATATATATATATACTTTTTCGTGTGAATTGGTCGTAGTAGGCGTAGAAGTACCAAGTACCGGTGGTGGATTGTATTGGATAATAAACCAGAATATAAGCCCGTACAGTTCATATATGAATAGTTTGTTCGCAAATGAGAAGGAAAGACTAGGACTTGGTTTGGGTTGAGTTTATTCTCTGGCAGGAGAATATATGCCCTACCGAAAAGGTTTTGATAGTGAGCAGAGTGACAGTTGGCTCACGGTATAGGAGGCCGGGGAGGAGAGAATGCCCGCTCCGCAGCAAATAACATGGAAGTTAAGGTGATTAGAGAGAAACATTTAAGGGGCTGCCGTTATTTATATTCACATAATAAACTGTATAGTACATATATGAGGAGTCCTGGCACAACTCCCGTAAGCGCCAACCCAAAACTTGAGATAAATATTGGAATCAAACCATCAAACGGTTCATATCTTCATTCTTATTCTTTTGTTCATTGTTCCATCGCAGTTCATAACAAGACAAGTGGGATTAGTGAGAATTAAAATTTATCTTAATTCAATTCTTGGAATGTAATTTACATGGCTTTGCACCTGTGTATATATGTGAGATATAACGTATTATATGAATATAAAGGGGCGGAGCATTCTTGTGATATTTATTTCTCTTTTATTATGCATGCTATTTTTTTATTTATTCATACACCTTTTCAGCCGATTTAATGCATTCCGGGACACCTTTTTGTGCAACACCACACCGGTCACGCACCTGTACATACAGTTGGTGTCACATGAGCCTAGATTTCAAGCTGTGTAGTAGGTCGGGTGGTATATTGCTCAGCCAGAGCCTCACTCAATAAATCAGAGGCTTCCACCACTCCTCGCTTTGTCTCTTTTCTCCTACGACGGTGTAGCCATCTCTTATATATATATATATAAATATATATATATATATATGACAAGTTTAGGTGCAAAACCCTGTAAACTCTGATCCAAAAATGTAATTAAAATACAAGATGAAGGTACTTTTTATTCTCACTAATTTCACTTCTTTTTTTGATGAAATGATTATGGAGTAATGACCAACAAAAATAGGAATGTAAAGAAATTAACTTTTTGAAGGTTTGATTCCAATGTTTATCTTAATTTTTTAATTGGCGTTTACATGGTTTTGTGCCTGAACTCCTCATATATATACAAACTTATCTAGCCACAGTTTGTGTCATTATCTAAAACTTAATTTTCCTCATCTATCCATATATTTATATATATATTAGTCAGGATCACAAAAAGAGGCCAATTGGGGAAAGTTGTCGGCGTCCAGCATGGATGTCAGCGTTGATCGGTATAATTATAATTTAGCATTGACAGAGATGTTGGAAAGTCCTTAAATTTACCCTGAATATATAGGTCAAGAAAATACAACAACCTTATTTGTTTCTAGGTTAATTTAATATAAAATAAAGAAATGCACTACACTTTAAGAATTGTGATGCCGACATCTGTTAAAGTTGTCGGCGTCGATCATTGGATGTCGGCGTCGATCGGTATAATTATAGTTTAGCATTAACAGAGGTGTTGGAAAGTCCTTAAATTTATCCTGAATGTAAAGGCCGAGAAAATACAACAACCTTATTTGTTTCGAGGATAATTTAATATGAAACAAAGAAATGCACTACACTTTTAAGAATTGTGACGCCAACATCTTCAATTGACCACCAATTGGCCCATATTCGTGAGGCTGACTCATATGTATATATGTGTATATACATGTATATTTGTGTATATCTAGCCATGATTTGCGTGTCAATATACAAACTACCATTTCCCTCATCTAGCCATGTATTTGTGATGCATAACGTGTTATGTGAATATAAAGATACAAAAGGGAATACTACATATTATTATGATTAGTGTTATACTCCATAAGATGCAAGCAACACTGTACCGGTGGCGCCATCTCGGACCACCTCTCCTCAACCAGATGTTGACCAATGTCAGTCGCACCAGAGGATATATTTGTGTATATATGTACACACAATCTCTGTGCCAGGAACTGAACTATCATGTCCCTCATCTAGCCATATATAAACATATATACATATATATGTTTATCTATTCTCCTGTACGCAGTGGGTATGTCATTATTCAAAGGGGAGCGGGGCGTAGCTCAGATGGTAGAGTGTCCACCTGTGAAGGTGTGGGTCATCCGATTGATCCTGCTCAGTGGACGCATTTTCAGTTTGGGCTGTTTTCCATTACAACCAGTGGTCCACAACTGGTTCATCAAAGGATGTGGTATGTGCTGTCCTGTCTGTGAGAAAGTGCATACAATATTATAAAAGTCCCTTGCTGCACATCGGAAAGAGTAGCCTATGTGGCGGCAGCAGGTTTCATCAAAAGAAATATATCTGAATGACCATATGTTTGATGTCCAATAATATGAAAATCAATGTGCTCTCGAGGAGTCGTTAAATAAAACAAGCTTTTCATTGTGTCATTGTGCGTGTAACGTATCATGGTTAATTCGTGGGGTTGGAGGCAGGGAACAGCCCAAAACGACACCGTTCCAACTCCACCTGCCTCCAGGAAAAAGAACACCCATAGGCCCTGGCTCTGGTGGTGTCATCTAGCGCTATGGGTGGAACTCCTCCCCCCTGTTACCGGATGACCCAGACGCCAGCTTCTCGCCAAAAACCTCACGTGACCAGGTTTGAAAGCGAACTGCCTCCATGGCCAAACAACTCCTCCAGGTGCTGACCACACAACTCCACCACCTAACTTCTCCACACCGCCATGCAATGCCATGATATGCCACAAAAAACATACCGACCCCACACGAATCAGCACGCAATGGAGCAAGGAAAGGCACCAACAATAACCCATCAAAAGGATGTGGACGCCTGAGGAAAAAAAATACGTAGCAAAAGGACACTCCCAGTAACACACCCAACGTCCAAAACACACCCGACATCCAAAAGTCAGCCCAACCGCTGCTGTCACAACCGCTGTAACTACCTGTCGCAAGCTCTAGCGGCCTTGGTAATGGCATACTGGAGGCGACACAAGCACTCATGTCCAATCAATTCAAGGATCTACAAACCGACCTGAGATCAGATATACTCGCGACCGTGGACACCAGGATGGATAATACCATGGAAGCTAAGAGACAGCAGCCACGGGGCCAGGAGGCGCTGCCACGTGACGCAACCAATGCTGATGTCATGGTCGGCCTTCCAGCTGTCAGCAACACGCTGGCCCAACCGAAGCCATGTCACCTCCTGAAATGGGGTATTCACTGTTGATTCACGGGTTCCCATGGTCAGCACCCCAACCACAAAGTACACATATGTGCGTGGTGCGCTAACAAGTACCATCGGTCAAACAATCACCAGGAACACACATGTATGAACAAGAAATGCTTCATGGACAGGAAGACCCCCGCAGCTACTGACACCATCAACCACCAGATAAACCAGGTTTTTTGCTGAGTGGCTCCACTCTGCCATGCCACGCTATGGACGAGAAGCCAGGTGACGACCCCACCTGCAACGCAAAACACATGGTACATGATAATGTCAACAACCAAACCACTGCACACATCACCTACTCTAATGACAATGTTTGTGACATGGCCGGCAGTAGGCCGGCACGTGACTGAAACCACTCACCAAGCGAGGCAGAGGACAGCCGAGCACCCAGCAATCCGGAAGGCGTCAAACCAAACAATAACAAAGATGCCCTCTGGAGGAAATGCCTAATGGAAGTCTCGGCAACACTGACATCACATATTTTTATATCACAAAGAATGTCAGATGCACAGTCACTTCCATTACATACTGTGCAATTGGATTCATCGGCACATATGCAGTTCATGATGTCACTAGCAGAGTTTATCACACAGTGGACGTCGGCAGTCTGGCTGTAGTTGGTGTGGTCACTACTGAGGTCGGTAAGACTACCATCACATATATATCACAATGAACGTCAGATGCACAGTCACAGTATATAATGTCATGTTCGGGTAGGCGTTTCCTCCAGAGGGCATCTTTGTTATTGTTTGGTTTGACGCCTTCCGGGTTGCTGGGTGCTCGGCTGTCACGCTGCGACTGTAGCAGGGACTGTGTATCATATTGCACTGGTAGCAGTAGCCACAGCGACCACGTGACGCCAGGTGGAGACACGATGGCGGTGGAGTCAAGATGGCGGTGCCCCAAACAACAACAACACTGGACCATCCGGCGGTGTCCACCCAGGGTACGCCCACACCGGCAGCGGCCACGCCCCCACACAAGTAAGCAACAACACTGACACAAGCACACACGAGGCCATACGCCATGATGCCAAATGCCCCAGAGTGACTGTGCCCGAGCAATGCTCCACCATTGCCACCCTCAACACTGATGACGACAGTCGGGAATATGCCACCATCCCCTTAATATCCCCCGAACAATACCGTGCCACACTCGATGACTTCTGGCCACACCCAGTCGAGGACCAATGGCCACTTATATCGAGGTTCGCCGCACAGCACTCCCCAACTACATGGGGGGCCAGGATACCCATACCATCCGGCATCAACATACTACAGTGGAGACGGAGGCTGGATGGCTATCACAATAATGAAATTGTCAACTACCTTGAGATTGGCTGGCCTGCGGACTATACTGTGGACACGCCCCCCACCACAACTCTAACCAACCACGCGAGAGACATTGCACAACTTGACGCCATAAGGGGGCATGTTGAGACCAAGATAGGCCATGGTGCTCTCCTCAGTCCCTTCCACAAGCCTCCCTTTGCCCCCTGGACACAGGTCAGCCCAATCATGATGCACCCGAAAAAGAACACCCCCAACAGGCGCGTCATCATTGACCTCAGCTGGCCTACGGGGAGCAGTGTCAACTCAGGGACTACCAAGGCAGCCCCTGCATATACAGCCTACCAAGCATCATGGATGCAGCATATGATGTGGCCCCAGTAGGGAAAGGGGCATACACCTGGGGAGCAGACCTCGCCAGAGCATACAGGCAGCTCAGGACCTGCCCCCTCTCAATCCCCCTCCTCGGCATAGCCATTGATGGTCAGTACTACACTGACATTGCCCCACACTTCGGGTGTCGCACATCATCAATGGCGTGTGCCAGGACAACAAACGCAGTCATATACCTCCTCAGGAGGAGGAGGCCACTTCGTCCACTGCTATCTTGATGACTTTGTGGGCCTGGCACCTAACAAGTAGGAGGTAGAGAGAGCATATTATGACTGCATCCGTATCACCGCCCAGCTCGGCCTCGCCCTCTCTCCCAACAAGTGCATACCACCCACAAAGGTCATAGAATGGCTGGGCTTTGACATCGACATCAACAAGGTGCAGGTCACAATCCCAGATGACAAACTCACAGACACTCTCCTCAAGAGCGAGAGGGGCTGCCCCCAGGCGCACCTCCAGGAACGACCTCCAGAAGCTGGTGGGCTGCCTCCAGCACATAGCGAAATGTGTCACTCCAGCCAGGTGCTTCATGGTGAGGATACATGATGCACTAAGGCAGGCACCTTTCACAGGCAGCCAGCAGGTACCTGACAAGCTTCAGGCCGACATCCATTGATTCCTGGAGTCCGCAACATGCTCCAATGGCCTGGTACTCCTACCAAATGACCCCAAGCTCCCCTGGGTGATTGAATGCGACTCTTCCCTCAGTAGGGGCAGGGCCTACTCACCCACAGAGTATTACGGTCAGCACTACCCAGACAGCCTCAGGAGCAGCATGCCAAACATCGCCCACATCGAGGCCATCAACCTAGTGGTGGCCCTCAGGGCACTGGCCCCACCCCACCCTGACAGGTTCCAGAGAGCCATAAATACCAACAATGCTGTGAGCCAACAAGTCCTCAACAATGGTGCAGGCTGCAATAAGATACTCACAGCATGCGCTTGAGAGATATGGCTATTGGAGGCCACAAACTCTTGTGAGGTAGAAATACTAGACAAGCCGGGCAAAGACCTCATCCTCGCAGACGCTCTGAGCAGGAGTTCCACAGATCACAAAGCTTGGGCCGTCACCACCACATTATGTACTGAACTTGTACTATCTGAAATTTGCATTAACTTTGATAATGTTTTCACCACAGGATTGTAGGTAACCTCGGAAGCTATAAATAATTGCCTCTCTCTTCCCAGGTTACACAGATGAGCAACACAAATGCACCCTCCAGGTCTACTTCACAGGACTAACAGCAGGGACCTGGAAGAACAAATCGGTACAGGCGAGATGGTACTTTGACTTCGCGACCCAACACCGGAATGATTCACTCAGACCAACTCAATACAACCTACTAGCATACATAGTGCACCTTAAAGAAACCCTCACAACACCAGAAGCAGTCCTTAACTACTTGAGTGGGGCTAAGCTGTTCAGAGGCAATGTGTCTGTGTTCAGCACCTACCCGGTCAGTCTGATGAAGCGAGGTGTGCAACGGCTCGCCGCACACACCCCACATCAGGCCCTGCCGCTCATGTGGGATTGACATACAACAGGTGGTCCAATATCTCTCGACGGCAGGCCCCATGGCACGAGTACTAACAGCAGCCACACTGATAGGGTACCAGACCCTCCTCCACCAGGGAAACCTCATCCACATGGGAGCACCCAATGACCTGGGACACGGCCTCCAGATGGCCTCACCATCACAATCCGCTTGACCAAGACCAGGTAGAGTGACGGACAGGCCTATCGGGTGCTAGTCCAAGCCATTCCTGACTTCCCATGCTGCCCAGTGGCAGCCTGGGCAGCCTATGTCACCTACCAATGGCCACGCCACCTCCACCCAGCCTTCCTGGCGGTGGGTGGGGCGCCTCTCCTCCCAGCAGCCCTGCTTGGAGCACTCAGGATGGCACTGGCTTCCTCTGGGCACCCACAGGCCACCAACTACACCCTACACAGCCTCAGGAGAGGCCAGGCTCAGGCGTGTGCCACATCAGATGCATCCCTCCGGGACATCATGGAGATGGGGACATGGTCCTTAGCATACATCCACACATATGTACTGAGAAGCCAGATCACCACCGGACCTCCAACCCTCTCTAACCTACTTCGTTGAGGGTTCGGATCCAGCCCAGATAACATCAATGGGGATCGAAAGCCCCTGGGACTAATGAACCATCCACATGGACTAGCACCCAACCACTTGAACTGTACATGACCTTCATGAAAAATAAAAACCACTGTATGGTACCTCTGTCTCTGCCTTAACTGAATTGTGCATGTTAACGTACCATAGTTAATTTGCGGGGTGGAGGCAGGGAGCAGCCCGAAACGACACCGATCCGACTCCACCTGCCTACCAGTGGAAAGAACCCACATAGACCCCGGCTCTGGTGGTGCCATCTAGCGCTACGGGTGGAACTCCTCCCCGCGGTTACATGAGGACTCAGACCCCAGCTTCCCACCAAAAACCTCACGTGAACCACCTCCACGGCCACACAACTCCTCCAGGTGCCAACCAGACAACTCCACCACCTAACTTCACCCACCCACCCACACCTCAAAATGAACAGAACGGGAAGGGTCGAGGGTTCAGATCTGGCTCAGATAACATCAATGGGCATCAAAAGCCCCAGGGACTAATGAACCATTCACATGGACTAGCACCCGACCACCGACTATCCTGAACTTGAACTGTACATGACCTTGCTGAAAAATAAAAACCACTGTATGGTACCTCTGTCTCCGCCTTAACTGAATTATTCAAAGTGTAACTGTCATTGTGTAATCATACATGTGTGTGTAGCAAATATAACGCGTCTGGATATTATAACCTATGATGTTCCTTACATAACCATATATATGTTTGTGCATATGACATTCATATACAGGGGGATATGTTGTACTAAATAATATTATGTGATTACTTAGTGCATCCATTCATCAAGTAGTAATGGATACTATTTACTAGATGTCCACAACATTTGTACCATGTTTGTTCAAAATTGATGTATTGATATATGTTCGCTAAATTTTGTAAGCAATGCGAATACATTTCATAGGAATGTCTTAAGAATGCAGGAAGGAATGTTGAGTGGCTGATGACTGTATTACAGAGGACATGTTATCTTAATAAGCGTAGAAATCTCAGAAGAAATCCAGCAATCAAGTGTGTGACCTAAAGCAGGTTGGGATCAAGTGTGTGTGTGAACCAAAAGTAGATTAGCATCAATTGTATTAGAAACAAAGTAGGTGGGAATCAATTATGTGTGAACCAAGTAGGTTGGAATAAAGTGTGTACAAACCAAACAGGGTTGGAATCAATTGTGCGTTGGAAATAAATGTGTGTGGAGCAAAGTAGGTTGGACTCAATTGTGCACGAACCAAAGTAGGTTGGAATCAATGGTGTGTGAAACAAAGTAGGTTGGAATCAATTGTGTGTGAAACAAAGGAGTTTGGAATCAATGATGTGTGAAACAAAGTAGGTTGGACTCAATTGTGCATGACCCAAATAGGTTGGAATCAATTGCGTGCAAAACAAAGTAGGTTGGAATCAATTGTGTGCAAAACAAAGTCGGATGGAATAAAATGTATATAAATGAAACTGTGTTGGAATCAATTGTGTGTGAAATAAAGTTGATTTGAATAAATAATGTTTGAACCAAAGTAGGTTGGAATCAATTGTGTGTGAAACAAAGTAGTTTGGAATCAATTGTGTGTGAAACAAAGTAGGTTGGAATCAATTGTGTCGGAAACAAAGTAGGTTGGAATCAATTATGTGTGAACCAAAGTAGGTTGGAATCAATTGTGTGTGAAACAAAGGAGTTTTGAATCAATTGTGTGTGAAACAAAGTAGATTGGAATCAATTGTGTCGGAAACAAAGTAGGTTGGAATCAATTATGTGTGAACCAAAGTAGGTTGGAATCAATTGTGTGTGAAACAAAGGAGTTTTGAATCAATGATGTGTGAAACAAAGTAGGTTGGACTCAATTGTGCGGGAACCAAATAGGTTGGAATCAATTGTGTGCAAAACAAAGTCGGGTGGATTAAAGTGTCTATCAATGAAACTGTGTCGGATCAATTGTGTGTGAAAGAAAGTTGATCTGAATAAATTATGTGTGAAACAAAGTAGTTTGGAATCAATTGTGCATGAACCAAAGTAGGTGGGACCCTATTCCCAATGAAATAAAGTAGGTGAGACCCTATTCTCAATTAACTAAAGTAGGTGGGACCCTATTCCCTGTGAACCAAAGTAGGTGGGACACTATTGCCTTTGAGACAAAGTAGGTGGGATCCTATTGCCTTTGAGTCAAAGTAGGTGGGACCCCATTGCCTTTGAGTCAAAGTAGGTGGGACCCTATTGCCTTTGAATCAAAGTAGGTGGGACCCAATTGCTGCTTAGTCAAAGTCAGTGGGACCATATTGCCTTTGAGTCAAAGTTGATGGGACCCTATTGCCTTTGAATCAAAGTAGGTGGGACCCTATTGCCGTTTAGTCAAAGTGGGTGGGACCATATTGCCTTTGAATCAAAGTAGATGGGGGCCCTATTGCCTTTGAGTCAAAGTGGGTGGGACCATATTGCTTTTTAGTCAAAGTAGATGGGACCTATTGCCTTTGAGTCAAAGTATGCAGGAAGAAATTGCAGGTGAATCAAAGTAGATTAATCAAAGTAGATTAATCACAATTGCACCAGATGCAATGGCTGATGCCCGCTGCCACCACACAGGATACTCTTTCCGATAAGCAGCAAGGGGTCTTTTATATGCACTTTCCCACATACAGGACAGCACACACCACAGCCTTTGATGAACCAGTTGTGGACCACTGGTTGGAACAGAAAATAGCCAAACTGCAAATGGGTCCTCTGAGCAGGATCGATGGGATGACCCATACCCTCAAAGGTGGACACGCTACCGCCTGAGCTACCTCCCCCTCCACGAAAGATGTGGTACACAGTTTATGAGAATGACCCATAAATCCGATTTGGGTTGGTTTGCCCAGGAAGTTCTTAGCCAAACATCGAAGCAGGTTGTAGAGCTTAACTCGTTTGAGCTATGGTGTTTAAAATACCTCATTTGACCCCCGGTTCAATTATCAAGGTCAAATTTTATATAGAATTAAGGTGCAGGTTCACAAATATGGTTGTGGAACACTGAGTTTAGGGATGTTTTCATATTAGAATAAATCAATAGAAAGCAAAGAATTATATCTAATTTCTTGAATATTTCCAGGACATTTAGTTTCGACCGGATTGAGTAAATTAACAGTGAATATTAGGAAATAATTCATTAGTTTTGAGAAATGGCTACATGCCAGAACTGGCCATGCTACTACTCTGTTGGTATAGCCATAACTCCCAAACAATAGGGACACCTCCAGTCAAGCATTACTGGGTTACTCGGCCGCTCAGAGCCCCAGAGAATACAATAAACCTCTTCCCCTTCATATCACATGCGATGCCTCCCTTAATCAACCCTTAATCAACGCACATAGCAAACTCATGAGGAAGAAAGGTAAGACGAGTCACACAAGATTAACAGTGAAGAAGTTGTGCTTTATTGGCATCAACTCCTGTACACCTGCTAGCGACCTATCACCCTGACCCCTTACCTTCTGTCCACACAGAATCTCATTACATCTTTAGCCTGTCTATGAATCAGTGCCTACAGCCCATTGAACCGTGAATTATTTATTATGCATATATATTGGTATGCAAAAAAAAAGAAAAAGATGTGCAACAGTCCCCACAGGACCTCCCCCACTGGCCAGTGGAAGTATATGAGTGGGCCACAGACCAACATATACCCCCATGGTTGACTGGAGGTTCCTCTATTGTTTGGGATTCATGGCTATACCAACATAGTACTATCATGGGCAGTTCTGGCCTGTAGCCATGTGTTGTAACTAATGAATTATTTCCTAATATTCACTGTCCTGGGAATATCTAGGACATTAGATATGATTTTTTGCTTTCTACTGATGTATTCCAATATGAAAACATCCCAAAACTCAGTGTGCCCCAACCATATTTGTGAACCTGCACATTAATCCTATATGAAATTTGACCTTGGTAATTGAACAGGAGGTCTAATTAGGTATTTAACCACCATAGCCCAATCGAGGTAAGCTCTCCCACCTGCGAAGGCGTGAAAGCGGATCATGGAAAATCCTTATTGTATAACAGCCGAGCACATCAGGTGGGGAATATCATCTATATATGTACATTATAACCCCGTTAAACCAAACTTGAAGGTACCCTAGAAATTTGTTTGGATTAACCGATCATTGGTTTAACCAAGCTTTGGCTTCGACTTTGACTTGGCTTTGGCAAAAACGTGGGTGCATTATGAATGTAATATACAATATATGTGGACACTTTGATTATTGGTTTTTGTTATGTATATACAGTATATCCCCGTTAAATAAACCAAACAATCGTTTAATCCAAACTTTTTTTGGCGGCCCGGCAAAATACTACCATTTGTCATATAAAAACGGCGGTGGGGTCTCAGATGACCTTATAACCACTTGAAAGTTTGGTTTAATGTACCGGAAGTGGCCTGTTGCCCAACAATTTTCTTTGGATTAACCGATAATGTGGATTAACCGACTTTGGTTTAACCAACTTTTTTTATATGATAAATGGTAGTATTTTGCCGGGCCGCTGAAAAAAGTTTGGATTAACCGATCATTTGGTTTAACCGAGCTTGGTTTAACGGGGTTGTATTGTATATATAATATGCTGTATAAGAATTATACGAGAATAATAACCCAGAATTCTATACTATCCTAGCACCCACCCATCAGTAATCGGGTGGTTGAGCCTCGGACTACTCATCTATTGTTCATGCTTCAAGTCTGATGGTCGCACCACCGCTCGGCTGCTCACTAGCCTACTCAGTTAACGCAGAGACATTTTTCATTTTAGGCAAGGGGCGTATTGTTCCTCTGGCCAGAGAAAATACACTCTAACCCGCTATCACGTCTTCCTCGTGTTCATTAAGTAGGTCAACTATTATATATATTTAAAGCTTCCGAGTGAGTGGCGTGTCCCGCCCCGCACAAGGGGGGCGAGGTGCATGCTGGTACCCGTCCCCACCCCACACCAGCCAGATGTGTGGGGGGGGAGGACCACTACAAAGTTTAGTACATACAATATCGGGTTCATCACAATCCATACATATGTCTATGTATCATCATCATCATGCTGTCGGTCGCGATGCGACAAAGATTGCTTTCATTACTTGACTGTCGCTCTCCTACATTTCATGAAAGCTGCCTGCAAAAGTGTTGAAGTGCTGTTGGCTTTTGCAAGTTACCAGTGGCACTCTCTGGGGGAGCAAATAGAGGTTTCACACCGGCAAGAACATGTCGAGACAGGCGCAAAACTATTTGTCCCTGCAGTGGCTGGTCGGGAGATGTTGAGAGTTCCATACATCAACCGCCCTTAATGCTGCCACAGTGACATGGTTTTCTATTTAGGGTTTGCTCCCTTAGCCTTCGGTTCTGTCAAGAACCTGTACCACAAGGCAGTGGTTTACAACTCTGCAGGGCAGGGGCGTCAAACTCCCTGAAGTATTGCAATACCTGCATACCTGTCTATGTATAGATATGTACATACATGTATATATGTGTATATATATACATGTTCACACCAGTGGTCCATAACTGGTTCATCAAAGGCTGTGGTATGTGATGTCCTGTCTGTTGGAAAGTGCATATAAAAGACCCTTGGTTGCTTATCGGAAAGACACTTGCTATCCGGACCGCACTTCGTCCACACCTCTCTCTATCTCCTCTCCACCGGCCTTGCTCCTTCTTGATATGTCTGAAAAGAGTTCCAGGAGGGGGAGCCCGCCGGCATTTCACTTTCTACTCTTACTCTGTCCGTGTCTATGGCTCGCTGGTTGGTCACCATAGAGTAAATAGACATGGTCCTTTGACTCAACTCTCCTCATTTCTCTTTCCTAGAATCTACCCTTTCTATTTCTCCCAGGCATACTTCTCCCCCTGACCAGGGGAGTTGTGTGCTTGGGTGGGGCCCTGTACCTTTACGCTTCTCTTGCCTTGTTCTCGTTGCTGGAACCACCGCTGCACCCATCTTTACCCGCCCTTCCTCGAAACCCCTGCTGCTGTCTGCTGGATACAAGTGCTCAACTACCGCCGGACTGAAGAGATTCGGTCCACCCCAACTCTTCGCCGTTACAACGTTGTAAAGATGTCCCCAGCTTCTACAACCGCCCCTACTGAAGATTAATCTTCAACCAAAGATTGGGCCGATTTATCGGAGCCTCTCTATAATGTTGCAGTTCTGCAACCAGTAACCGTCGTAAGGTTACAAACCACCCCAAGCAAGCAGTATCGGAAAGAGTAGCATATGTGGTGGCATCGGGTTTCTTTCGAAGAAATATATAAGAATCATCATATGTACATATATATTCGTAGATATACACATGCATGTGTATATGCATGTGTGTATACATACATGCATACATGTATATATACCAGACGGGATGGCCGAATGAGTTGAGTGTCCGTCTACCGTTTTGGTAGATCGTGGGATTCGAACCCATGGTCGATTCAAACCAATGACTCAAAAATTGGTACTTGTCGCTTAATAGCCAAATGCTCGGCATTATTAGGATAGTGCAAAGACTGGTTGGCTCAATGTCAGAATAATGTGACTGACTGGGATATCACATTATCAGTATGGTGTTGGCGGCCTGGTCTCCCAGTGGGGCAGCACTATAAAGTCGCCATGACTGCGCACTGTCACAAGTCATATATATGTATATATGTATGTGTATCAGTGTATATATATCTATACATATGTATTTAGACCAGACGGGATGGCCAAATGAGGTGAGTGTCCGTCTACCGTTTTGGTAGATCGTAGGATTCAAGCCCATGGGTTCGAAGCTTGATCGAGTCAAACCAATGACTTAGCAGTTTATACTTGTCGCTTCCTATCCAGGCACTCCTCATTATTAGGATAGGGCAAGGACTGGTTGGCTTAGTATCAGGTTAATGTCAATGAGTGGGGTATAAGGTCGGACTCCTAATCTGAAGGTTGATGGTTCGATTCCCATGCCCCCACCTCTGCCAATTTGGATTTCCACCGCTGTGTATAGCTTACAGTGACATCAAAGGCCAGTTGCTCTCATACCATGTCTATGTGGTGTGGGAGGTTAAAAATCCCTTGGGTCGGTAAAAGTGTAGGCTCGGGCTTTCTATCGACAAACTGTCTAATGGTGAAAACAAGCCTATTCAGACTTATCCATGATAGGCAGTATAAATCTTCAACAACAAGGTCATGATGCCAGCGGCCTGGTGTCCCAGTGTGGCATAACTATAAAGTCGCCATGAGTGTCCACTGTCAGACGTCGGTGCCCGTCCTCATATGACCTAGGATGTTGCCAGGATGTAAAACTCCAACAAACAAACAATATTCTATACTCAAGACTTTCACGTAGATGTGAGTCGCTATTTAAAGCTACAGAGTGAAGCGTCAACTTTTAAAAATCTAAGTAATTATCTAGATTTCATTGTATGTATCTACCTGAAGCCCCAGTCAGACCTCACCGGATTGAGCAAACAGACAGAAAACTGTCTGGTGAAATACGGCAATGTACGGTTTATATAATGTACCCATCCGGCGTGTCCGTTCTATCTCCGGTGGTGTCTGGCGGTGTCCGGTACACGTTTTGAACATACACAAAACGTGTACCGGACACTGCCGGACTGACATCTATGGTTGATGTCCATTTTAAGCCCGTTTTGTATGCTTTTCTCGTTTCATGTCCGGTACTCATCTGTTACGTCGCCAGTTTGCTTCCTGCAGTGTCCGTTGACGGTCAGTTTTTTTAATTAATTTTTTAAAATTTTGTTATTGCGGGAATTCGGTCCGTATATGTTTTCTGCGCATCTGTGGACAATCTGTTACGTCCGTTTGACATTCGGTTTTCGTCCGGTTATCGTCCTGTGGCTATTCGTTAATGTACATTCCTTGTCTGTGTAGCGTTCATTTCATATGGTACATTTCGGTACATTTTGGTACATTTTGATACCAAACACCACCGGACTAGACAATTCTTTGTCCGGTGGTGTCTGGTACTCAGTCCGTTAAGGTCTGACTGGGCCTTTTCTTTCTTTTTTTTGTAAATATAGTTTATTCATTGAATAAAGTCTTTTGTCAGCGCCGTGGCACTGGTCTTCCAGCCATGTGACAATACAGTTATTTACAATATATGCATATAGTCTGATATTGTCATCAGCAGCTAGCCCAAATCAGCTGAAATAACAATATCAAACATTCAATGGTATAGTTTGACAATTCACATATAAAACTTCAGACACTGATGCACTCAGTAAGCATTTGTTTCTAAATAGAAAGGAATACTGAGTCATTTAAATAGAACCTGCTACCGCAGAAGTCTACAGTGTCAGTGTGGGGAATGAGCGAGTGCTCATTCGGGGTCATTGCGGGTCACGCGGGGCTACGACACACACACACACACACACACACTGCCGCCCGCTCGTACCGGCCCTCCATCCCCACTCCCTCGCCCCGCCAACTCACTCATGGCTCCTCTGGCCAATCACAGCCTCCCAGGCTCATAACCACTACTCACGCCTCTACGCTGGTCACTCCACTTCACCCATCCGGACTGACCAATACTCAATTTCACACCGCGCACTGCAGCCTCTACGCGGTGCAGCCGCTGTCCCCCACGCCGCACCAGATCAGGTGCTGGATCGAAGAGTGTGCGGCCCGACAGTGCCCATCGTCTGTGGCGAACTCGGTGTCGTACCTCAGGCTATTCTTCCGGCTCAGGGAGGTCTCCACCCACCTCATCGACCACATAATAGTGCGACTGGCAATGGACGCACTGCGGAGATCCAAAACCAACTGGCCCAGGGCCCCCCAGCACGCACCCATGCACATCATCTGGCAGGCGGTCGTCGACCTCAGAGCCGACCCGCCTGGCACGATTTCAGGTGTAACGGATTTCCCCAATGTTACCGACCCACCCGACCCTATTTACGACATCACTCAAGAAGGGTTGAGGCCCAGGTCATGCAGAGACTTAAGACCTATTTGTCCTCTTCATTTCTTCCTATTGACCTCAATGACTCACAGGCCCTATTATCCTGTTGATTGTCCTATTGTTCTGATTGACTCAAAGGTCTATTGTTCTATTGACCCATCACTATTGTACTTCATTGACCTACCCCTACTTGATCCTCCCTATTGAACTTATTGATTGTCCTATTGTTCTGATTGACTCAATTCGCCATTGACTATTATTCTTCATTGACCTACTCCTACTTGATCCTCCCTAATTGAACTTATTGATTGACCTACCTCACCTATTCCACGACCTACCTATTGCTTCATTGACCTGCTTACATACTGTAACACTATAGCCGTGTTCACACGGGCAATGTAAATCGATTCGTAGAAAGCGACTTGCCTAGTTCGCCTCACATTTGCCGTGTGAACGGACGTCTGAGGCGGATTAGGGCTGATTTCGACGCACGTGATGCCGGATCTGTAAACCACTATCGAGGTGTTTACGGTGAGGCGATTTCTCTGTCGATTTATTTTGCCCGTGTGGACGCATGAGGCAGATTAAGCACCTCACACGCATGCGCAGTCGACACTCAGTTTGTTGACTTTACGTCGATCAAAACGATATTATATAAATTTAATAATGAAACCGCTATCTAAGCACAGATATTTTTTTATTGATTTATTTTTAGGGTTTCACTGCCCAGCAGAAGTTTTGACCGTTCAAACCAATCGATTCAGTATTACATATCTGGGGTCGAACCCACACTCTATGGGCCAGCATCGGGAACCCACAATGGCGCTGGTTAGCCTGGGACATGCTCATGCGCAGATATCCCACTTCCTGGCCTAACGCAGTGTCCGTAGTGTTCGGGCGCCTAATTCGCCTCACCTGATTCGATTTGCCTGATTCGCCTCACACTTTGCCCGTGTGAACATGGCTTATGTTAACCTAATAAACCTCCATAATATAGCTCCGACTCGTGCCCTGAATTATTGATATGTATGTGTATTTGTAATGAATGTATATATATGTTATTAGGTGTTATTATATTTTAATAAACAATTGCATACATGAGTCAGTCACACCTGGGCCTGTATAGGCTTATAAAGTTAGGCTAGGCTCTAGAAGACAAAAGACAATATGGGTATGGGTATTGATAAGTTTTAATAATATTCCTCTGGCTAGGATCAGCTGCACTAACCATGTTAAAAGGTTTTGAAACACGGTGCAACTGGCCGAATAGCAGGGGCCGCATGCACGAACACGCGGGGGGCGCTTGCAGTAGCAGATGGGGGGATAGATTCCCGTCAGGCCATATTAGGCCAAACCACATTAGTTTTCCTTGTACACACGAATAATTTACTGGGCAGTAGTAAATCGCACATAATCATGAGTCGCTCCGCCTTTATTTTATGCAATGTATATATGTTACTTAGGCTTATTTATATTATAATGACAATGCGTTACATGATTCAGTCACATGGGCCTATACAGGCTTATAAAAAAATAAACACAATCGACCACAAAATAGTCTAAGTTGGTTAATCCGACTAGTTGCTATCCGACACTATTTAGTGCGTGACAGAATGTGTCGGATTTCTTTTTTAAATGACTGTGATACGCCTGTCACACTACGACGTAAGAGCCAACGTAAGCCTAGTGTA
This sequence comes from Branchipolynoe longqiensis, assembly GCA_030323885.1. NCBI lineage: Eukaryota > Metazoa > Annelida > Polychaeta > Phyllodocida > Polynoidae > Branchipolynoe > Branchipolynoe longqiensis. The sequence goes on along the minus strand of CM059202.1, from coordinate 9,846,274 downwards.
GGTCACTTTTGGTCAGTACGTTGAGTTACGTTATGAGATCCCCACTACACACAGAGCCCTGCCGGTCTCTACACCGACGGTGGGTGGTGTAATTGCTGGGTACCACCCCTACACACACACACACACAGACCCCTGCCTGGTGAGCGCGGCCTCCCTGCACACAGTCAGGGTGGGTCGCCTTTCTACTGGGACAGCCCCCACTCTGTTAAAGTTGCACACTTTAGTGAAGCCCGACTATAACCCAACCCACTACTCTAGGGCCGATTATTACACCTATATGTTAAATACCTGTGTCCTTACCAACTTTTCGTCATCAACTGAAATCCCACTTTAATTTAAACAACAACAAAACATTCCTGGGAATAATATATTTCCACCCTTGGACTATGCCCCTTTAACTTCAGTAACCTGTTGGTTGGATATCAAGGGTGTGCAGAGTGACTGCTGGGTGCAGCCCCCAGCTCGCCTCCACACACACACACACACACGGCGGGTGTGCGCCACACTGGATGCGACCTCCCTACACACACCCACCCACACACACACACACAGTCCTTTTGAGTCCTGCCTGCTGTTTACCCTCGGCGGTGGGTGGCGTGACTTGTGGTTGCAGTCTCTCAGCTCACCCCCACACCCACACACACACACACAGACCCTTGCTGGCCTGGTATACACAGTGTGCGCCTGGTGCGCGCGGCCTCTCAATACAGACACACCCACACACACACATACCCCTGTGGGTTGTTTATGCAGTCAGTGGGTCGTGTTACTACTAGGTACCCTCCTTATAGCCTAGTCAAAGGAGTGCGAATACTAATATTCTATTAGTTACAGCCCCCTCGCCACTCCTATTTACTAGCTACCTTGCTCTAGTATGCAGAAAATATGTTACTTTTCATTAAAATACGTTAATCTTACATTAAAATACGTTAATTTTCATTAAAATACCTTAATTTTCATTAAAATACGTTAATTTCCATTAAAATACGTTAATTTTCATTAAAATACGTTAATTTACCAATAACATATGTCCACACACTCACATCATTCACACACAGAACACTCATTACAACGAACAGTGGTACACAGTGTCTCACCCCGTCTCGGCGCCCCAGCACCCAAAACAAGCGATAAAACAAAACTGAGCCCTACCTGTTGGTCGCCCATGCGGTGTTCGCCCACGCGGTGTTCGCCCACGCGGTGTTCGCCCACGCGGTGTTCGCCGTTCATCGTTGGTGTGTCTGTCATCGCCATCGCCTCACCGAGTTCTCGCGTCATCACGGGCGTCATCGCGGCACTCTCCCTCTCGAGTTCTTGCGTCATCTGTCTGAACTTCAGACAATCGTCATGGTCGCCAGTTATAAAAACACGGATGCTCTGCCGCTGTGAGCACCCTATGTAATTACAAAACTCTCCCCCTTCATTTCACCTGTGATGCAATCAGTCTAATCAATTTAACCATGTCTGGAAAGAGGAAGGAAAACTAGTCACAAGGATGAACAGTGAATAAGTTGTGCTTTATTGGCAGCAACTCCTGTCATCCCCCTTACATGTGACCTAGCACCTGTACTCCTCATATACTGCCCACACTATGTCTCATTGTCACTTTAGCCTGTATATTGAACCACTGCCTACAACCCATGGGACAGGAGTCCTATGGCTGTGGATACACTCAATTTGAATAGCTGAATTTGGATAGCATCAGACAGAGTGTCTGGGGTCCTGCTCTAGAGTAGGTGTGTCTCACTCAAGAGCCAGGATGAGAGTGATTTTCCTTCAGTGTGTCTGAAGCAAACTCATGAATAATTAATTAGCTGAGACTAGTGTGTGGGTCAGGATAGGCCAAGGGAGTCAGGTGACCAGACCTTCCCCAACCAGCCAATGAGACACCTCCCCACAGACTGGGTGGGTGACCACCCCATTAGGGGCTGTCACTCAAGCCATCTGCAGGTGGTGCACTCTATACATATGCTAATGAGGCTGGTGGGTCAGTCGGTGGTCTTGGGTGGACAGGATCTTGCAAACAGTTACAGATGTGTATATAGTAGAATCATTCTTTTCCTCTTTTGTATTATTTATGAACACCAAGAGAACATTTCAACCATCATGTACTGTTTCTTACAAAGGAACTATTTTCATGAACTCCAAACATCATATATAACAGATAGTTTACTCTATTCAGCATCATGTACATTTCCATCAACTCCACTCTTAGTAGATAACATATAGTTTACCTCACTCAGTATCATGTACAATGGGAGTGGACTTTTGTTGACTTTAGTTACTTTTAGTTTACATACTATCAGTCCCACTCCAGCATCCAAGAATAATAATGCTCTCTGCCAATATATAATTCTTAACCGAAAATCCGTATATTTTTACACTATGACTTTAAAATTGATACTTCTCGCTTCCTAGCCTGGCGTTCGGCATTAATAGCATAGGCCAAGGACTGGGTAGCTCAGTGTCAGGATAATGTGACTGAGTGGGATATTGGTCATGGTGCCAGCAGCCTGATTTCCCAGTGGGGCAGCACTATAAAATCACCATGAGTGAGCACTGTCACAAGTCGGTAGCCGTCCTGATATGACATCAGATGTTGCCAGGACAGAAAACTACAAGCGCATTTTTTTAATTTTGGGGGTCGATCAGTGACTAGTGATTGGTGAGTGATCAGAAGCTTCAATTTCCGTGACTCTCAGGGGAATTTCGTGAGAGTTGGCAACACTGTAAAAATGGAAGTTGGTTCTCCTGAGTGACCGAGGTGTGAAGTAGGGCATGTCTGACTTGTGTTTGAATTACCCAAGACCAGGTACCTGCAGGGGCTGCATAGGTATCAGCAGAACTCACCACACCTCACATGCACCTCATGTCACCACATCGCATCTCACGACACTGTGTCGCACGACATCGCATAGCAAGACACCGCATCGCATGACATTGCATAGCAGGACACCGCATCGCACAACATCGCATAGCAGGACACCGCATCACATGACATCGCATAGTAGGAGACCGTGCCACACAACATCGCATAGCAGGAGACCGCGTCACACAACATCGCATAGCAGCACACCGCGTCGCACGACATCGCATAGCAGGACACCATGTCGCACAACATCGCATAGCAGGACACCGCATCACACGACATCGCATAGTAGGAGACCGTGTTGCATGACATCGCATATCAGGACACCGCGTCGCACGACATCACATAGCAGGACACCACGTCACACGACACCACCTCACACAACATTGCATAGCAGGACACCACATCGCACGACACTGCTTCGCACAACATCGCATAGCAGGACACTGTGTCGCACAACATCGCATCGCACGACACCACATCGCACGACACCGCATCGCACAACATCGCGTTGCACGTGCAAGAAGCGCCGTGGATAAGAGGCAAGGTGGGCTTACCGGACATCCTGATAGTTGGTATTTTTTGGTTATATCTATGTAAGTTTGTGCTGGTGTCAAGATTTAAAATTCCCCCCATATTCAAGTTCCCCCCGGGGAACTTGAAAACGTTTTCAAATTCCTCCCAGCGGAATTTGAAAACGTTTTCAAATTCCCTCCCTTGTTTTAACTTTCCCTCCTCCCCCCTGAATTTTCTTTATTTTTGTTATTTTTTGTTATTTTTTGTTATTTTTTGTTATTTTTGTTATTTTTCATGACAAATATTATAATATACAGAGAATAACATAATGGAAATTATTACTAGTACAATAAAACATATTTAACCACAAATGACACAAAAGTCTCCAAGATGGTTAAGAAAAAAATATTATAGGTCTGAAATTTAAAACGTTTTTAAAAGTTTTTTATACAATTTTAAATTCCCGGAGGGGGAATTTGAAAATAGGGTGAGGAATCTGAAAACTGTTTTTAAGTTCCCCCCCCAGAAATCTGAAAACGTTTTTAATTTCCCCGGAGGGAAGTTAAAAACGTTTTCAGATTCCCAGCAGGGGGGGGGGAACTTGGGAAGGGGGGAAGTTGAAATCGTTACACCGGGCCCTGTCCTCCTCACACTATCAAGTCGACCGGGCGCGATGACCTAATCGGTAAAGTGCGGTCCTCAGGTGCGGAAGGTTGGGAATTCACTTCCTGGTGGAGTCAAACCAATAATGTTAAAATTGGTACTTGTCGCTTCCTAGTCTGGCACTCGGCATTAATAGGATAGGGCAAGGACTGGTTAACTCAGTGTCAGGATAATGTGACTGAGTGGGATATTGGGTCATGGTGCAAGCGACCTGACATACAATAACAACCAACAACAATACTCCCTACTGCCCCACCCTACTGTACACTGCCCCATTCTCCTGCATTCTGCCCCACACTACTGCATACTGCCCCACCATATTACAAATGAATATGCAACACTTATAACATTTGTTTAGAGTAGCATATAAGCTCGGATGATCGGGCTTGTTTTCAATCCTGGGCAGTTATCGGTTTGATTTTCTTATAGTTATTACATGTGATTAGTAATCTATGTTAGTTTTTTTTGTTTTTTCTTGATAATAGTTTTTCTTCTGCACTATTCCTAGACTAGCCTACTCTATTTACATATTACAGGCTTGTACGCAATAGGTGATTGGTATGTGTTTGGTGTGTGATTTTGGTATTATCTGATGTGTTTCTGCCCTGGGCACCTCCGAGGAGCTGTCCAACTGGTGGGCCGTGACATATCCATGCCCCCTTGGGACGCAGCTTAGTGGTGGTTTCATGGCTTTATTTTGCACAGATATTTTGTGCATGTATTTAGGTCAGGAATTTGACTTGTGCATGGTTTGGTAAGATAGACGGAATAAGGAAAGGAAAGGCAACACTGACTCCAGTGTGGCATTCTTCTGCCTTTATTCACAATTTCCATCAGCAATACGTGAAAATAAGTAAAGCTGTTCACAATAATAGAACAATAAATGATAATAACATTAACAATAATGGAAATTGTAGGAACTTTGGTATTTTGAGTTGTGAGGCCTCACCAAACCGGAAGTATAAAACTGGCTACCGCAACAAAGGATGGAGGGAGACAAAAGAGTAGTGGTGTGGAACCTTCTTTAATTTTGCTGCGAAGGCCCTTGGCCGGGCAAAATAATAGCCCTACATAAACAATGTGAAAATCTAATGCTACAGTGAGTCGAGTAAAGTGCGAATGAGCTATCGGTAGCGGCAGCACCCTAGTCACGGGGCAAAGACTGGCCCGAGGTGAATATTATGATGGAGAATAAATAAGAGACTAACCAATAATAAATATTAACCAATCTTACATATCCAACGTTGATGCTGGTGCACTCGTGAACTTGATGACGCTTTTGGTGGTCCAGTGGCACAATAAAACTAAATAAATGTAGTATTTCTAGCATACCCAACACACACACACAACAATCATTGTTTTACTTGCTACCAAAAGCAGAGAAAGAATTAATTATCACCATCGTAATGTGGAAACCTACTACACAAGGATGGCCACTGGAGTTGGGTGTGGGTGTGGGTTGGGTGTGGGTGTGGGTGTGGGTGTGGGATTTCTCTCTGTGTGGTATATCCACCCTACAATATGTGTATGTGCATATACAGACAGAATATAATATACATGTATATATAGTAGACTGCTAAAACAACCACCCATCTGCATGTGTACATTAGAGTAATGGCATATATGATGCTATTCATCATGATTTGTTCATATTGTTGGTTATTTCTCATTAACTATATCCAGGATTTTGATTCTAAGAAAAATACTGGTTTAAATAGACCATGGTGTTTCACCAGTAAAAATGACTAATTCCAGAATAAAAACAGCACAATGTTATAGGCAAAATAAGATTATCTCTTTATTTTAATGTAGTTTTAATTGAATATTATGAATATACTATAGACAGGAGCATTTTCTTCATAGAAACTTTGAAGAGCTACTTATAGCCATGTTAATGATGTATTTTGTTAGGTTCCATCCTCAATATTAAAGTAGTGGCAGACTGTGACAGGTCACCCCTATTTGTTTCTATATGTAAACTGTCTTGGTTTTTCAAAACGTCTTGATTTTTCAAGATGTTTTGAAATCCAAGACGTGGCCTCTACCTGATAATCTACCTTACTTTAGATTGAAGTAACTTTTATTTTAAATCGCTAACTTTTGAGATATTTTAAATGGAAACATGCTAAATTAATTTTGGCAAGCTTGTCAAAGCTCTATCACCATAGGCTTCTGCAGTAACATATTCTATTAATTCACTCAGTATCCCCTTATATGTAATGACAAATGTTTAATAAGTGCACCAGCATCTAAGTTAGATAGGTAGAATCAAACCTAGATATTTGTTTTGGTTTTGAAAATGTTTTATTTTCATCGGACTATGCAGCTTTAATTCAAGTGAACCTATAACCTCAATATATTGCCATATATTTGTACTTTTTGTTTGCTTATCGTTACAGATTTGAATGTTGAATGAGTGGTGTTCTCTGTGGCGGAGTTGTTAGAGTGTCTGACATTTTTCTTGGTCGGACTCCTAATCTGAAAGTCGGTGGTTCAATTCCACGTGCCCCCACCTCTGCCAATTTGGATTTCCACCGCTGTGTATAACTTACAGTGTCATCAAAGGCTGGTTGCTCTCATACCATGTCTATGTCGTGTGGGAGGTTAAAAATCCCTTGGGTCGGTAAAAGTGTAGGCTTGGGCTTTCTATCGACAAACTGTCTAATGGTGAAAACAAGTCTATTCAGACTTATCCATGATAGGCAGTATAAATCGTCAAAAAAAAAAGAAGTTTCATAACATCTTAGTGAGATTAGAAACACTTATCATATCATCATCATCATCATCATGCTGTCGGTCGCGATGCGACAAAGACTGCTTTCATTACTTGACTGCCGCTCTCCATTTAGCCCTCTAAGATGCCTGCAAAAGTGTTGAAGTGCTGCTGGCTTTTGCAACTTACCAGTGGCACTCTCTCGGGGAGCAAATAGAGGTTTCACACTGACAATAACATGTCAAGACAGGCGCAAAACTATTTGTCCCTGCAGTGGCTGGTCGGGAGATGTTGGGAGTTCCATACATCAACTGCCCTTAATGCTGCCACAGTGACATGGTTTTCTGTTTAGGGTTTGCTCCCTTAGCCTTCGGTTCTGTCAAACACCTGTACCACAAGGCAGTGGTTTACAACTCTGCAGGGCTGGGGCGTCAAATTCCCTGAGGTATTGCTATACCTGCAATACCTGCATACCCTTATCATATAGTCATTATGTATCCGTCTGAATTATTATTATTATTATTATTGTTGTTGTTGCACTCCCTAAGATTCAACACTGTACCGGTGGCACCACCTGTGGCCCTCCACACCTGCACTGGATGTAAATCCTGTAGTCAGCTATGCAAGTGACACATATTTCTTACCCAGGAAGCCTGAGATACCCTTAGGGAACAAGTAGAGTGTGTCGATAAAAATACGCAGCTCTGTTTATCTAGGATATGGATCATTCAGGTATTGCAGGGACCCCCTCCACACACCTACACCCCCACCACACACCTACACCCCAACTACACATCTAGCAAACCACACACACCATACACCTACACCCCCACCACATCCTACACCAGCTACAAACACTACACACCTACACCCACACACTACGAAACACACCCCACACACCTACACCCCCACCACACCCACAACCTCCACACACACACTACCCCCACACCAACCTACAACACCACCACACAACTACACCCCACCCACACCATACACCCTAACACCACACCCCATACACACCTCACCCAAACACCTACACCACACCCACCCCCATACAAATATACACACACACTACACACCACACACAGCTAAACCTACACCCCCACAACAACACCTACAAACCAACCCACACACCTCACCCACACTAACCCACACACAACACCACACAACCACCACCCCCCACCACACACCACAAACACATCACCACACTAAACCCCCACCCACCCCACCATGCACACACCACACACCCCACACACCTACAACCACCCCCACACCACACACCCTACACAACACAAACCACACACCACACCACCCACCCACCTACACACCCACACACACCCCTACAACCCTCACCACACCACACACCACACCTAACCCCACACCTACACACCCTACACCCCCACAACCTAAACCCACCACACACCTACACCCCACCCCCACCCCCTACCCCACACACCCCCCCACAACCCCCACCACACCCCTAACCACTCCCACCACTCCTAAACCCTTCACACACTTCACCCCACACATACACACACATACACCTCATCAAACAGCTACACCCCACACACGTCCCCCCCATCACACACTAAACCATCACCACACCTAACCCCACATGCACACACCACACTACACCCCCACCACACACACCACACCCACACCCCCTAACCGCACACACACCTACACCCCCCACACCTACAACATCACCACACAACCCCCACCCCACCAACCACACAACTACACCACCACTACCCCCACCACACCCTAAACCCTCACCACACACACACTCCACACACCTACACCCCACCATGCACCTACAAAACCACACACCCCATCCAACCCCCACCACACACCCACCACACCACACCTACCCCACCACACACCTACACCCCCACACACCTAACCCACACACCTACACCCCCACCACACATACCCAACACACACCTACACCCCCACACATACCTACACCCACACCACACCCCTAAACCCTCACCACACACCTACACCACCAACACACACACCTACACCCTTCTCTCCAACCATGATGGCCGAATTAGACCAGGCACGGGTGCTGCCACCTAGTGTATAGCGAGAGAACTGGCTCATGAAAGCTCCCCATTGCCAGACCTTCCACCTGGGAAGCCAATCAACACTCTTCCCGAATCAACCACCGTGCATAAGCATATTCAGCGCTCTACGGAGCCACCCAACCAGCCACGGTGCGACCCAACCAGCCATGGTTGAACTCGTTTGAGCTCGTTTAAACTTGTTTCCGGTACAAAGGCTAGGGGACCAGGTTGGAAACTGAGCGATAATAGATGAAAACTCCTATGTCTCTGCATGAGCAAATAAATGCCAGGGGGCCAGGCTAGACCTCCACAGAGCTAGCAGTGTAGTAACATATTATTTGACTATGTTGTTGTTGTTGTTTGTTCAGACATTATCACATATTTATGTATCATTTGCACAGATTCAATTGTTTGAAGTATATTTGAAATTGATCTACATTGATTTCTGTTTAAATCACACAATATCACTACTTAATGAATGGGAAACTCATCCTGCAAGGGTATGCTCGATATTACCCAGTGGGAACTCGTTTTTCATCCTTTCGTCGCTGTGGACCCTTCTCTCACCGTGGGCAATCATACTAATTATTTGTTCACTCTTTCTCAGAAGACTTTCTCCATGATGGCTAAGAACAACGCTTATGAAGACGACCTAACCTATACCGACATTATCCTAGATGAAATCGATGAGCCTGTCGCAGAAAAGAATGGAGACAAAGAGCATCAATCAAAAGTATGGTATTAAAAGCTGCTGTTGCGGTTTCCCAGGGACACCAGTTTGCGAGGGACACATCGCTTCTGCACATGCGTCAAAATCAAACAGCATCGTCACTAACCTTATAAATTTAATATAATGTTTTTGGTAAAGATGTTTTCTACATGTGTACCGAACGATTTGTTTCTAGATGGTGTAATTTGAGAGATATTTGACGACCATTGACAATGCCTTGAGTTTGACGGTACGCGCAGTGCAAAACGTTAGTTTTATTCAAAATTAATAGAATTCAAGAACCCTAACCTTATAAATTTAATATAGTCTTCATGGTAAAGATGTTTTCTATATGTGTACCAAGCGATTTGTTTCTAGATGGTGTAATTTGGGAGATATTTGACTTCTTCTGTATGAAGATTTGCTCACGGCCGTTAACAATGCATTTGAATGGAAGTGTCCCTGGCAAACTGGTGTCCCTCGGAATCCGCATCACTGCCTTCCACGTATCTGATTGAGTTAATTACTGGGGTTAACACTTCAATTAGGCCAAATACAAAAATAAACGTTGGTGATTGTCATTTTGAAATAAAAATCCGGATCGGGTGGGACATCCTGAAATATGTTATCCCACACTTGATTCAACAATCATCAACCATTAATTAAAAATGTCATAACTTCGTGAACAATTATCTGAATAGTGACAGGATTGTTAACTCAAGACACCACAACTCCTGGGGATAAGACAATGTATATGAACAGTGACAGGAAATGAACACAATCTTGAACACAAGTTGTAGTTAACACATTTAAACAATTTAATTAACTCTGTATTCCCTTCAACATGGCAACAAGTGCATCAGAATCCAAGTTTGATACGCAGAGTCAAACCTAGCTGAAGGTTTTTTGTTCCGAAAATGTGGCTATGCGGCTTTAATTGTTCTCTATGGCGGAGTGGTTAGAGTGTCTGACTTTTTTCTAGGTCATACTCTAAATCTGAATGTCAGCGGTTCGATTCCCCATGCCGTCACCTCCTCCAATTTGGATTTCCACTGTTGTGTATAACTTACAGCATCATCAAAGGCCAGTTGCTCTCATATGATGTCTATGTGGTGTTGGAGGTTAAGAATCCCTTGGGTCGATAAAAGTGTAGACTTGGGCTTTCTATCGACCAACTGTCTAATGGTGGAAACAAGTCTAATCAGACTTATCCGTGACAGGCGTATAAATCTTCAAGAAAAACTAAATTGGGCCTCACCGTTATGTAATGGACGCTGTCAACGCCGCTCCTGCGCAGTCACACGGCGATAAAGCCTGGCACACAATCCGCAATAATCAAACTGTTTGTTGTTCGTTTGTTTGTTGTTGTTTTACATCCTAGCAACATCTAAGGTCATATCAGAATGGGTACCGGCTTGTGACAGTGCACACTCATGGCAACTTTATAGTGCTGTCCCACTGGGAAACCAGGCCGCCAGCACCATGACCTGGTATCCAACTCAGTCACATTATCCTGACACTGAGCACACCAGTCCTTGCCCTGTCCTAATAACCAGGGGGAACCTCCCCCTGAATGTATTGGGTGTCAGTCCCCGCTGACACTCAAACACATTTTACTAAGTTGCGTTGATTTTTTGGCCATTCGCCAACAATTCTACACTGCAGACCTTTTCACTAAAGTAAAACAAGAAAACAGTTTAGCCTTTTTGAGGGCAGCTGGACTGTACCACCTCATATAGTTTACTAAATAAATTCTATTAATTATTAATAAAACTTTTCTTTTTCTATGGGAATTTGTTTCCCTTGACCACAAATATATGATTGTGAGCTTTCTAATTTAATGAGTGTCTATTGGCACATAATTGATTGTCTGCTTTTACATGTAAAAGCAATGGTTTGAACAAAAAATAAACATTTCACGCCATGATTATGGCCTATGCTGCCGACACGGTGTAAAGCAACCACCAATCAATCAATCAAATCTGTCCTAATAATGCCGAGCGCCTGGCTAGGAAGTGACAAGTATCACATTTTAAGTCATTGGTTTGACTCAACCAGGGTTTGAACCCACGACCCCACGATCTATCGGCAAGAGAGACGGATGATGAAACTGACTAGCGATTAAAGTTGCATAGTCCGATGAAACATCAAATTTTCAAAACAAAAAAAAACTCCCCTAGATTTAATTCTACATATCTAACTTAGATACTAAGGCATTTATAAAATTAAATTTAAATGGTTGCACTTCAAATATCTCAAAGGTTAGCCACTTAAAATAGAAGTTACTTCAAGCTAAAGTAAGGCGGATTATAACGATCAACCAAATGCAGTTGTCTCAGAAAATATCAGAAACTCAAAACCATCGGACTATGCAACTTTAAACAATAATATTCATTATATATCTACAAAATATCTACACATTTTATTATATGAAGATAAATTGTAGATGCTAATTGAACAATTACATTAAAACAATTTTTAATCTGCCCTTGTGCTTAAGGGGGACTAAAAAGATAGCATGCAATAGACGAGATCACCGTTCCAACTGTGCATGCACTGAAAACGGCGTTAGCAGCAAAGAAAATACGTATGGCCATTGAGTTTGCCGATACGCGTAGGGCAAAACTTCGATTTTATTCAAAATTAATAGAAATACATAACAATTTGGCATAAACATGTATGCACACATGCAATATAATCTAAGACAAAACTAGCCATAGTTAAACATTTTGAGCTTAGAAACATACAATTCCACACAAAACAATCACTTTAAGGCTGATATCTGTAAAGTTGTGATTAAGAACCGACTACACAAGTTGACGTCTAGTTGCATAATGATTTTATTAAGGTGCCTCCCAGTCTGTGCTGGTTGCCCATTTGCTGGTCCCGGCCCACTGGCTCCCGGCATGTCATGACTTAGTGCATACATAACATCTTCCATTCAAACACTATAGACAGAGAAAGTAATGCAATAACACAGTGTCAAATAATGCATACAAGTTGAAGCTTTCAATGACAGGTTTCCGTCTACTGTAAGACTGTGGCTTTTCCGGCACACATGCCTAGCCTTATCTCCTTTTCAATAAAAGTGTCCAATGTCACATAATGGATAACTTGATACAATTAGTTTCATTGTATTTTAACACATACATGTAATGTATCAAACAGTCGTGTTTACACGGGGAATTGTAAAGCGAATCAGGCAAAGCGATTTATATGAAGCGATGTAGTGGTGCGTTTACAAGGACCGAGTTTGAAAGTGTTTCGGCGCCGGGAACCATCAGCCTTAGTTCCGCCTGTAGCCGGCGAGCACTGCTATTTGTTTAGTTTACACTCGGCGATTCAACGCTGATGCAGCTGCTACGTTAATATCGCTTGGAATTTAAGGTTAATTTAATTAAATTTCATTATTTGAGTATGTAATTCTGTTAAATATGATCGCATTCAATAGATTTCGGCCTAATCGGTCCCTAACACTGCCGGGCACCAGCGATAGTTACAGGTGAGCCTGTAGCCGGCGAGCACTGCTATTTTACCCTATCGCCGCCCGGGAACCAGCTGAATCGCTTCAAATAAACCACCTCGCGACCAGGTATTCATAAAGCGAATCATATGAAGCGAATCAGCCCTAATCCGCTTCAGCAGTGCGTTTACACGGGCGAATGTAAGGCAAACTAGGCAAGGCGCATTATATGAGCTGTTTTAACTTGCCCATGTAAACATGGCTAAATGCGTCAGTCACATTCCCCTGTTTGACTGATAACACATTTGCTTGTGTCAGTTAACCATTTAACAATATTATGTGGTGTGACTTTGTATTGTCCGTTTCACACATTACACATTAAAATACAAAGGAAATATTCAACTATGTGTTATACAATGCACTTGACATATTACCATTTTGACCATTTTTCCGTGGGAAACATGGGAAACGTGTATTGTTATCTTGTTCTCAGCTTCTCAAGCTGATTAACTAGCCTTAAATATGACCCTTTAACTAATTGCCATAGATTTTCCTTTATGAGGCTCATTAGTGCAATTTGTCGGTTTACTGATAAGCCTGTCTGGTTTCCTTTCCCTACTGATAACTGAGTCTACTTATTGGTTTCACTTCTCGGCCATGTCGGGTTACATAGTTACTTTGTTTCTCATCTCGCTTATCTGGTTGCTTTTGTTGGTGGCGAGCTCGGTCGGGATTATTCTGTTGTATTTCAATTGTTTCTTGCTTGGTCAGAAATATATGCTTTCGGTTTCTTTTCAACATCAAATTGTTTCAATTTAGTATCTCGTAATTTTGTGTGTCTTTGTCACCTGCTTTTGTTATGACCCCTGGGGCCCATTTTGCTTTGTGTGTGATGTACCTAACATGTTTCCCAACTTTGATCTGTTTGTGCTGTTTCCCTGCATGCGGGTCATGCATTTCTTTTGGTTTTGTTGAGCTTTCTCAATTTGACTACCCTTTACCTTTTTTACCCCTGGCTTCAACTGCTTTGTTTAGGTTGGTAATGTTGACCACAATCTTCAACTCATTAGCTGCTGTGTGGGTGATGCATTTAGTTCTGACAAAGGTGTATTTCTGAAATTTAGCAAACATAAATTGTAGTCCTTCGACTCATGCATTGCCTTCTTTATCATAGTTTTGAGTGTTTGGATATACCTTTCCGCTTGGCCAATACTTTGCGGGTAATGCGGGCTTGAGAAAATTACTTTAAATTTGTACTCTTTTGTGAAGCTCTTGTACTCCGAACTAGCAAATTGTGGACCATTGTCTGAAACCACTATTGTCGGAATACCATGTCTACCAACGTCTGTTTCATGGCTTACACCACTGCTTTGCTTGTTGTCTGGAGTTCCACAACTCCTGGGTATTTTGAAAAATAATCCACTATTAACAAATAATTCTGATTACCTATTTGAAATAAATCAGCCCCTATTTTGCTGAATGGTAAGCATGGAATTTTCTGTGACTGCAGGGGCTCACTGTGTTGTTTGTTTCGGTATTGTTGACATAGACTGCACCTAGTAATCTTATCTTCTAGCTGCATTTGCATGCCTGGCCAAAACACATGTTCCCTCGCTAACCTTTTGCTTTTGATAATGCCAGGATGTATCTCATCTAATTTTATTAGCACTGTCTTTTGTAGCTGTTTCGGTACAATCACCCTGTTGCCTTTTAATAAGACATCATCGCATTTCGTAATTTGGTGTCTGAACGTGTGAAATGGTGTGGTGCATTTAGGTATCAAATTCTTATCCTCGGCCACCCATTCTCAACTAAATTAACAACTTCTGTCAAAACAATGTCATTTTGAGTTTCACTGGCGATATCTTGTAGGCACTCCTGGAGCACCTCGACTGCTGCGACCCTTATTTCTTTATTGAACAGCTCATTTGGACCCGTCATGTCGCAGTGTTCTCTTGACAATGCATCTGCAACAAACATGTTACATCCCTTTATGTGTACCAATTCCAAATTGTAGTTTTGTAAACCCATTCTCATGCATTGCATGCATGCTGAAAGTTGATTCAGTGGTTTGTTTACTATTGACACAAGTGCTTTGTGGTCCGTTTCTACATGCACTTTCTTCCCGAAAATATAATTATGAAATTTTGTGCAGCCAAAACAAATGGCCAGTAATTCTTTTTCGATCATCGCATAGCTACTTTGCGTGATGTCTAAAGCTTTGGAACCCATTGCTATGGGCTGACCTTCTTGCAGAAGCGCAGCCCCTAAGCCAGATTTAGAAGCATCCACCTGAAGGGCGATTTCTTTTGTTACGTCATAGAATCGCAGCACCGGTGCATGCATTATCATATGCTTTAGCTTGTCAAATGCCTTTTGTTGCTCCACTTGCCAGTGCCATGCAGTTTCTTTAATTGTTAGTATGCGAAGCGGTTTGGTTATTTCAGCCAGGTTAGGTATGAACTTAGCTACATACGCTACCATGCCTAAGAAATGCTGTACTGCTTGTTTGGTAGCGGGCATGTCAGTGATTGCCTGGACTCTCTCACTACTGGGTTTGATTCCCTTTCCTGAAATCACATGACCAACATACTCTACGCTGCTCTGACAAATGCTCGACTTATCTGGATTTAATCTTAAATTGACTTGCCTGGCTTGTTCAAGAACAACTCGGAGGTTTTCATTGTGCTCTGTTAGTGTTTTACCATAGACCAAAATATCATCGGTTATGACATTTACACCCTTTAGCTTATACAAAATATGATTCATTTCATAAATGAAAATGTCTCCCGCTGTCTTAATGCCAAACTGTAACCTTGTGTATCTGAATCTCCCCCATGGGGTATTGAACATACACAATTTAGAACTCTCGGTGTCTAACTGAAACTACCAATAGCCACTTTTGGCGTCAATGACTGAAAAAGACTTTGCACCTTCTAGTTTCAAAATGACCTCTTCTACA
Source organism: Branchipolynoe longqiensis (assembly GCA_030323885.1). Lineage (NCBI taxonomy): Eukaryota > Metazoa > Annelida > Polychaeta > Phyllodocida > Polynoidae > Branchipolynoe > Branchipolynoe longqiensis. Next base: position 9,830,310 of record CM059202.1, on the reverse strand, counting down.
GTTTGCGTGGGATACAGTCCCCACCTTATAGCCTTATTAAGTTTGGTGGGATCCAAACATACCCAAATTTTGTCTTGCTTTTTAACTATGATGATACACTTGACCCATGGAGTAGGCTCAGTTTCTTCTACTATTATTCCCAACATGATCATTCTGTCCATCTCCTGACATACTTTATTTTCAATAGCATGCAGGATTCGTCTAGGAGGATCTATTACAGTTTGACATTCGCTATCTTCATAGATTTTAGCTTCTACTTTGATAGTCCCCAGACCCATGAATACATCATTGAATGTTTTTACCATTTTCCGTGCTTCATTGCCGTCTTCTCGATCCTCCGACCTGATGCTGTCAATGCACGACAGGATGCGCAACCGGACGCATGCATCCTTGCCAAGGATGGGGCATCCCCTGTCGATCACCTGGAACCGCAGCCACTAATCCCGTACTTGGAGTGCAGTTTCGCCTCTCGGGATGATTTTCTGATCCGAGTAGGTGACGAGACAACATCTGGGTTTGGTCAACTCTGCACTGGCAATCTTTTTGAACACAGCCATAGGAATTATGTTCACCTCGGAACCCATGTCCAACTTGAACTTGACATCCATTGTGCCCATGGGAATGTTGGCAAACCACAAGCCAGCCGATTTGTTGTCACTGTCATTGGTCGATATCAGCATGATGAAGAGGTCATCGTCCTCCGCCTGCTCGGGCTGCCAATCGTTGTTCTCCTCGTCGTCATCGACTGTAATTTGATTTACACCCGTCACCTTGCAACGGCACACTTTCGCAAAATGACCGATTTTTTTTCACTTGGAGCATGCCTTGCCTTTAGCGGGACACACATCCCGGTCGCGCCTGTGGGAGTAGCCACACCAAGCACAGTCCGCACTCGTGCCAGTGTTTTTGTTTTGCTGCTCATGTCCCCATCTGGAAGGCGGCCACTGCTGTTGTTGTTGTCCTGATGCCCGTGGTGCCTGTTGTGTTGTTTCATAATGTCGTACTGAATCCACTGCATACTCAGAGCTAGTTGTTTTGCCTGATGTTCGCTCATCCTGCACATTTCCTCGCACAACTGGAGTGACAACTTAGGAGTTTGCAATAAACGGTCCCGGAGGGTATTGCATTTAAGTCTGCTTACCAACCTATCGCACATGAGTGACTCCTCCAATGTACCATATTGGAAATGTCCAATTTTGGGCCGTACCTCTTGGATGTATGCATCCATGGTCTCCTGACCCTGATTGTATGTGTTGAAGTTATACCTTGTCACAGTAATGTTAGTCCTCCCTTCGCAATACACATGGAATGCTTCTCTGAGCGGAGCAAATTTGGCCGTATCTCCCGCCGCAAAGTTCATGGACTGGTGGACTTTCTGTGCCTCCGCACTGGCCACATGGAGAAACACACAGCATTGTACCTTCTCGCTCCGACTTGGAACACAAGCCGCTGTGGCGTAAATGCTGTACGCATGTATCCAGGCTTTCCAATTTGCCGGAAGATTCTCATCTAAGTTCAGTGGTCCGGGTGGCTTTAACCCAGAGAGAGCCATAGCTGATCAGAAGGTCCGCTTCTGATACCATGTAAAGTTGTGATTAAGAACCGACTACACACATTGACATCCAGTTGCATAATGACTTTATTACGGTGCCTCCCAGTCTGCCCTGGTTGCCCGTTTGCTGGTCCCGGCCCACTGGCTCCCGGCGTGTCATGACTTAGTAGATACATAATAATATCCACATCACTATTATTAATTCTTGTTCTGAATATTAAAATGGCAAATGTGTCAACTGACACTTGTTTCAGAGAAATATATGATTAACCCTACTAATTTTCTAGTTCTGCATATGTCATTAACCCTAGGATATAATTAAAAACATGAATAAAATAAATAAAACTTACTCTGACTATGGTTATAACACTAGTCTGAGTGCCCAGCTTTCTCTAAATCTAAATGCACATGGCATAAGATGTGCTGATTATATTGATGTAAATGCAGTACTGGATAAAAGATTAATATCTTAATTTATTGTATATATTTCTTTAGTTGGTATTCTATGTTTCAAACAAGAGCTGAGATGAACTGAATTGAGCTGAAACTAACACATTTCATAGCTGCACCCAGTGTGTTAGCATGTGCCATGTGCTTCTCGTGGGTTATTGTTTTTTCTATGGATCGCACGATGCACCGTGCTGCTGGAATAGTGATGTAGTCTATACTTGCACACTCTTCAGGAAGTGACTCGAGTGGGCAAACTGACGATACCCGGTAAAAACTTCAGACAGATGAAAAAAAAGCGCAATTGTCGATGCTGCCTAAACCCAGGCAGATTCTGCTGGTGGACGCTCTTCGTGTGGAATGTGCTGGCCTTAGCTCCAGTCAGCTATCTCTACTTCCTTCAGTTTCCATTTCAAGGTGAGAGGAATGAAGTTAATTTATCAGTTTCAGTTAGCCCCTTCCCCCCCCCCCCCATCCCCCCACTCCCAAATATATAAATAAATTGGTGATCATCCTTTTGATCACACAAATCAGGGTCGGGTGGGCGGTTTTTATTTTAATAAACAAATTGTTTAATTTGTCTAGCATATGACATAAGCGTCATGTGTAACCAGATGCAATGGCTGAATGAGTTGAGCGTCCATCTGCCTCCCATTCTGCTAAGCTGTGAGATTTGAATTCCTGGTTTCGAAACCCTGGCCAAGTTAAAGCTGCATATGCCGAAGAAATATCAAATTTTCAAAACCAAACCAATTATGTAGATTTGATTTTACATATCTAACTTAGATACTGATGCACTTATTAAGTATTTGTTTCTGCATAGAAGGCAATACTGAGTCCAGAACCTGCTACTGCAGAAGTCTATGATGTCAGAGTTTTGGCAAGCAAGATATATGTGACTGAGTGGGATATCAGGTCAGGCTACTGGCATCCTGGTCTCCCAGTGGGGAAGCACTATAAGTATAACATTGCCATGAGTGCACACTGTCATGGAAAATAGCCCCAACTGCAAATGTGTCCACTGAGCAGGATTGATGGGATGATCCACACCTTCACAGGTGGACACTCTACTACCTGAGCTATGCCCCACTCTTGTGACTAATCATTTACACCAACTAGCAGAATTATTTCCTTGCCGTCCATGTAACTATGGATGTGTATTATGGCGACATCTTTTTTCTCATATATAACTAACCTCTCTTATGCCATCGAGTGGAATTTCTTGTCAAATATATAATTATAATCATGCGCAGTCGGACTTTCGAGTCACTTCAACGCGAGTGCCAAGACAAACCTTTCAACTGCTAAACATATTTGTTTCCGTCCCACACACCCTAACAGATTGTAAAATGGCTATAGCTCGAATCTGTGGTTTTGTAGGCATGCTATAGTGAAATCAATACAGACAAAGAGAAAGGAAGAATCTAAAGTGTAAAGAAGAAGAGAGAGTCAAGCCCTCTGGCTTATTATTTATATGGTTACATGGGTTCATTGTAGAGTGTCACCCCACCCCTTTCCCCCCAATGCAAAACAAGCATTCTTGGCCCTACCAATAAGGATCCAGCATTCCTGGTCCCCATGGATACCAGTGGTCTGCCCACCACCACCAAGCTGTATGGCCCCATGGCCACCACCACCAACCTTGACCTTTGAGTGTGGTGATCACTAGCCCAGCAGAGGGGGTAGGCTCTGAGTGCACTCACACCCAGACCTGCCAGTACCACTATCTCTATTTACATCCCACTCAGGCAGCACCAGCCCTTACATATATATATACATACATGCGCCTGGTCATGTACACCATTCAGTAACAGAACATTTGCATTCCCCCCTATACCGTATATCGGAATATTTTACAAGATGGTTCAACGAATTAATGTTGAACTTCGGGTTAAGCATCTCTATTGTCACTAAGACTATGCAAGAAATTCAAATCTTTAAATGCCAAGTCAAATACAAATAAATGCCAATATATTATAGTTACATAGTCCAATTGTTTTTAGTCTCTATCATTTTCTGAGATAAATATATTAGGTTGATTGTTCTAATCTACCTTCATTTAGTTTCAAGTTACTTTGCTTTGAAATTACTAACTTAGGAGATATTTTAAGTGTAAGCAAGCCAAATTAATTTTGGAATGCTTGCCAAAATTCTTACTCTACAGGATTCGACAGTAACAGGTTATATTAAATTGCCTTAGTATGTATGCCCTTAGATGTAGCAACAAAGATGTCATAAATGCACCAGCGTCCAAGTTGAATATGTAGGTTCAAATCTAGATAAGCATTTGACTTTTGAAAAGTTTATGTTTTCATCGGACTATGCACCATTAACGTACTGGCTTTTTGCTGCTCAATTGTCATCATCATCATCATGCTGTCGGTCACCATGCAACAAAGACTGCTTTCATGACTTGACTGCCGCTCTCCATTTAGCTCTCTGCCATGAGGGTTGCGTCCATGAGTCAATCTTAATATCTCTCAGCTTTAGGTTTCTCTTGATGGCATCCTTACATTTCATGAAAGCTGCCTGCAAAAGTGTTGAAGTGCTGCTGGCTTTTGCAAGTTACCAGCGGCACTCTCTCGGGGAGCAAATAGAGGTTTCACACCGGCAAGAACATGTCAAAACAGGCGCAAAACTAGTTGTCCCTGCAATGGCTGGTCGGGAGATGTTGGGAGTTCCATACATCAACAGCCCTTAATGCTGCCACAGTGACATGGTTTTCTGTTCAGGGTTTGCTCCCTTAGCCTTCGGTTCTGTCAAGAACCTGTACCACAAGGCAGTGGTTTACAACTGCAGGGCAGGGGCGTCAAACTCCCTGAGGTATTGCTATACCTGCAATACCTGCATACCAATTGCTCAATTGTACATGTTATAATTAACATGGGTAATTCGCACATGGAGACTGGGCAGCCCGATAACATGCACAAAACGAAACTGTGGCGCCACATTCCGGCTCCAGCCTAACAACTACGAGTCCCAGCGGCCACCGCTGCTATGGTGGTGCAAGCTGGAGGAACCTCTCTCCTTACCCATACACACGATAGGTGGCGAAAACCATATCGAATTTCCCGCCATTACTGTCAAGTGACCCAACAGCCGTTTGAACTCCCCGCACAACTGTCGCAGCTGCTGCCATCTTCGCACCATCCAGTTTTTTTCGCCCACCCACCCACACCGCTAGATAAAACTTGACTCGATAGAGTCGAGGGTTCGAGTCCCGCCCTATTCAAACCAACAGCATGGGTCCCAAAGAAGCAGATCGATGGCGGTTCCAGTTCATTGACTCATATGTATTGTTCTGATGACTTACTTGAGTCATATACACTGTACTGATGATATACCTGATATAAAATAAAGCCCATTGTACCAAATGATGTCTCTTGTTGTGAATTATGTTTCTAATCATTAAGATTTTCCCGCAGACGCGTCGACAATTACAGCTACGCCACTTCCAACAAGTAAGTTCTAGTCGTTTACCTGATTTTATAGAAATATCTAAGAAACACCAAAACATTAACACTGCTAAAAGAAAACAAAAAGAAAATTAAGGAAGACTGGAAGGGAGATATCGATAAAGAAATATGTACTAAGTAATAGATCAGGGATAAATAGTGAGTAAGCTATATAACATCACAAACCAAACATATGACTTATAAAATTATAAATTGTCACTACATAGCTTGGTGGACGGCATTATAATAGGATTTGGCGGGGTCTGGTTAGTTCAGCACCAGGATAATGTGACTGAGGTTGGATATTGGGTCATGGTGCTGGTGGCCTGGTTTCCCAGTGGGGCACCACTATAAAGTCACCATGAGTGTGCACTGTCACAGGTCTGTAGGTACCCATCCTGATATGACCTTAGATGTTGCTAGGACATAACATTTCAATTGCTACATAGGTGGTGCTCAAATTAGGCGTCCATACGTAGGGGAGGGTGGGGTGTGCTGAGGTTGCGTGCCTAGTTACCCATGTTGTTTGTTTGTTGTTGTTTTATGTCCTAGCAACATCTAAGGTCATATCATGATTGGCACCGACGTGTGACAGTGTGCACTCATGGTGTCTTTATAGTGCTGTCCCACTGGGATACCAGGCCACCAGCACCATGACCTGATATCCCACTCAGTCACATTATCCTGACACTGAGCGAGCCATCCCTTAACCCTAGGCTATTAATGACGAGCGTCTCACTAGGAAGCGACAAGTATCAATTTTTAAATCATAGGTTTGACTCAACCATGGTTTACCCATCTATTATGGACAACATGAACAATTTGACTGACTCTCCGTGAATTGGCACACGCGATGATCTCACTGTCCTTTTAGCTCATGTACCTCTATAGATAAATATATAGAAATCAATTTGTACAATTTGTTTAGAAATTAATCCTGACTTGAATAACGGTTCTGACACCAGAGTCTCTTAAAGTTGCGTAGTCCAATGGATTTGAGTTTCTGCCAGCCATTGGCTAATATGCATATTTTATCGCAGGATAATAATATAACACATTAGGACAGCGTGTTAATAAACAGAATACAATACCAAGGGGGGTCGTTCCGCCATTTTATATATCGATAATTCCCACCCGCGGACAAAGAGAGCAACGAGGATAAGGGGAAATAACAAAAAAATTATTTTAGTACATAATCTGCAGGCAGGTCGAACAATCTGGAGTACATGATCGTATCTGATTATCGAAGCGTGAGGCAGAGTCACGAGTATCTTTGTAACAAGTATCATGAACATGGTATAACATTGAATGTGAACAAGGATAAGTGTAAGTGTGATAAGTAACAAGACAACATGATAGTTTGTGAAGAGACAGGTTAAATAGCAAGTGGATGCAGAGAAGATATCAGGGTGGGTACATCAATCGAGATGAGACTTACCGAGACCCAACAGCCTTCAACCCCATCAGTATCGGGTGGGAGGGTGGGTGAAGCGACTAGCACTGCCGAGTGAGAGCGGGAAAGTGACTGGATCCAGGCCATCATGTGCCGAAAGTAGTGCGAGAGAGGTAAGTAGTGCGAGAAAATAGTGCGAGAGTCCGCGTTCGGAAATTATATATGTTGACTAGCCAACATACGTAATTAATTATATGATCTAAATATATCAGGTCGATCATTGTAATCTACCTTACTTTAGTTTGAAGTAACTTTGATTTTAAATTGCTAACTTTGGAGATATTTAAAGGGCAACAATGTAAAATTAATGTTGGCAAGCACGCCAAAACTCCATCGGCTTCTGCAGTAAGAGGCTCTATTGAATTGCCTCAGTATTACCTTCTATGTGGTGACCCATGTTTAGTAAGTGCACCAGTACCTAGTTAGATATGTAGACTAAAATCAAGAGAATTGTTTTAGTTTTGAACATTTTATGTTCCCATCGGACTATGCAGCTTTAAGCAATGCTTTACTTTATGTTTGTGGTGTTCTCTGTGGAGGAGTGGTTAGAGTGTCTCGCTTTTTTCTATGTCTGAATCCTCATCTGACGGTTGGTGGTTTGATTCCCCGTGTCCCCACCTCTGCCAATTTGGATTTCCACCACTGTGTATAACTTACAGCATCATCAAAAGCCAGTTGCTCTCATACCATGTCTATGTGGTGTGGGAGCTTAAAAATCCCTTGGGTCGGTAAAAGTGTAGGCTTAGGCTTCCTATCGACAAACTGAAAACAAGCCTATTCAGACTTATCCATGATAGGCTGTATAAATCTTCAAGAAGAAAAAGAAATGTTTGCTGCATATTAATCCAATGATTTAATTGTTTAAGCTACTGTGCAACAGATGACTTCCACACCAGACACGGATCGTAAGTTGCATCTGTCCATTCACATTAATTCTTCGTTGCAACCTTTTCGATTATGAATTAATATTGCCTGAATCAGAACCATTCCAAAGTCATTCTCTGAAACTGGGAACCTAACTGTGAGGTGCAGCTTTAAGCGTGTTCATAACTATTGGAATTGGAAATCCTGAACCAACAACGAAAACCTGAAACCTGGCATGTAAATGTAAAATGATTTAATGTACCTCATACTCATTACTTATTGCATTGTGTACACTTCAATTTCAGAATACTTCACACTTCAATTTACTATATAAACCTTGTAAAAGAAATGTGTAAATACTTATATACCTGTAACAACTTACGGTCAGAAGACCAGTGCTTTGGCACTCACAAAAGATATATGGGTTATTCTATAAAAACTGGGCACCACATAGTTGGTTTCCACATCACGATGCTGATAATTTTGATTGCGAGTCAAATAATTATTGTATCCTCTGTGTATTAAGTATGTTAGCAATAGTACATTTATTGAAGCTATTCCCAGAATGAAATTAAATGTTTACTTATATGATTTTGTGCTAATGTGAAAGGGTGACAATTTACACTTTTACACTATGCATGTAGCCAAACATTTTTTCAACTTATTTTTCAACTTTTTTCTTGTAAGTCATAACCTTGTCTGCTTAACAGTAATCAATAAAATCTTGTTTGACTATGTTGTATATGTTAAAATGAGGTACTGGATGTGTCTTTGATTTTCATGTTACACAAGTGATATGATTGGATTGCTCAATTTGTATGAGATCTAATTCAAAAAGTGAAATTCATTTTTTTTAAACTCTGACATATGCACAACATGCAAACCTTCATAGGACATGTGATTAGGCTATTATTTGGAACGTTTTTTGCTATTATTTGGAAGGTTTTCACTTTTGGTTTTTATGTCACAGTTTTGTGCAGTTTTGTTTGTAATGCTCGCATTGCGTTTGATGCGAGGGAAGAAAGAGACCCTCCCCCACCTCCTGCTGTCGCGCAGCTTTCTCACCTGCCCTGTCATCCCTCCCCCAGCTTTCTCCCTCGCCCTTCTCGCCCTGCCCCGCCGCTTTCTCACCTCCCCTGCCTCTCGCCTTCCCGCTCCCTCCCTTATAAGGCCGCCCGCCGGCCTCCCTCAGTCACTCGCCTTCCAGCCGTCCTCCCTGCTGAACCTCTTTCTTCTCCACCCACCCGCCCAACTTTCTCTCTTACTTGTTGGTGGAGGGCTCCTCGGCTCCCCTCCCCATGAACACTAAGCTCCCCTGAGCTCCTAGTATAAGCTATATTTATCGCTCCTTATGAGCTTCCTCTTTTTGCTCTCCGCATTTTTGTTGTTGTATGGCTTGTATGTTATGTTGAGGCGTTCCAATAAAACGCCTTTCTTTCCACCCCGCCTTGCTTTCTTCCTTTTCGTGCATCAGAGAATGACCCATATATGGACAAAATTCATTTACAACAATAACAACAACAAAGTTTGTTTTAGCTTACGGCTATTTTTCTCCAGCGTCTGGTTTGCCCCGAAGCTGCAGCGACATGCTTGCCAGATACAAGAGCTTTGCACCAGGGCTTCAGCTCATTAATCCAGGGGGAAGTGGTCGTGGGGCTCCCTTCATGGCACGCTGCTCAGAGGTAAAGCAAGGAATGTCGTGGACCCAGATTTCGCATGATGGAAAGGTGGTGAGTATTCTTTGGTTGGTTGTTGGAGTTTTACATCCTAGCAACATCTAGGGTCATATCAGGATGGGTACCGACTTGTGACAGTGCACAGTCATGGTGACTTTATAGTGCTGCCCTACTGGGAAATCAGGCTGCCAACACCATGACCTGGTATCGCACTCAATCACATTATCCTGACACTGAGCTAACCAGTGCTTGCCCTATCCTATTAATGCCGAGCACCTGGCTTTGATTGACTCTTTCTCCCACCAAGAATGACACATGTTACCAATAATGTTACTGGTAACATATACGATGATAGGTTTTGAGACCCCCCATAGTGTTGCTTTTTTTCACCAGGTGAATAGAACATTAATCAAACAATTAATCAGCAAGAAATCAGAATCAAACAATGAATCAGTACAATAGACTCGGGATCTGAATCTTACCAATGAGAATTTTAAAGAACTCCTTCAGGATGTAGTTGAGCGGTGAGTGGCGGCAAATTGTAGATCGGCCTGACCTCGCGAAATTGTGTCCAAGCGGTGAATGGACGAGAGCTCGTAGGCAGGCCGAGCATCTACAGGAGGAGCCATTTAACACTAGTTGGTGACAGTAGTGTCATTTAGTTATAATAAATGAGTTCATGTAGAAATCGATAGGTGGCGCCAGTATCGGTGGTGGATTTTTGGCGGGCCAACCAGCTCCCATTCCGCCGCGAATTACTTAGGTTAGGCCAACATGTACAATGTATGCCAAGACTTTATTGCATGTAATAAAATGCAATGAATGCTCGAAGATTGCGAGTTTGAGTCTCGTCGTGGTCACCATTTTGTAAAGTCGCCGGCTGGTGGTGTGGGTGGTGTGGACAAGCCAAAGGAAATCAATACAGGTAATGAAGGAAAATAGGTGAAGAGTGAAAGTAGGAGAGTGAGACTCCTTCATTTATTACTTTATATAGGTTTTCTAGAATCCAAGATGGCAGTGGTCACATGGTTCAATCCACCAATCAGAGTAGAATCTGCTGTATCCAAGGCCTTATTATGCTGGCTACAGTGCCTTGTGGTGGCCAATGATCCATAAATAACACCATGGGGGGAGGGGGTATGTGAGGTGACTCTTCCAAAGAGTATATCTAGGAAGTGACACTCCTCCAAAGACTATTTTACTATACAATTTCTATACCTAATGAGTAATAGTTTACCAACTCCACATATCCCTCATATGCCTTTGGTTTTTTATATATTACCTTTTTTCATTATACAGACAGTTTGCAATTTATTATAATAATTTCACATAGGTCCTCATGCATTATATCGGAAAATTCTACACCTGGCCTTTGGCCACTCAACGTGAGACATCAAGCCTCAGTCACTACAGCTTGCGACCACTAGTGACCACTTTGCGACCACGTTGCGACCAAAAAACCAACTGGTCACTAACTGGTCACCGACTCATCGCCAAGCTATGAAAATGGTTGGCGACCATTTTGGTCGCAACAAGGATTTTGTTGAAGCAGCTGCAATGTCCTTGTGATCAAATTAGTCACCTGAAGGTCGACACCCACTGAGGATCACTTTATCGCCATTTTGCGACCCCTTGTGACCATTTTGCGACCACCCATTTTTGTGTGGTCACAAAGTGGTCGCAAGCTTGCATAATCAGGAAAAACGGGAACACAGCAAATATAGGTATGGCATTTTTAATTAAGGAAAGTTAAATGTCAGGTTATACAAATGTCAGCTCACAAATGCTTAAGAAACGAGGCTAGAGATGCTATGGCCCTACTTTCCACTTTCACATGTAAGGTAGGTGGGAGGCCAATTTAATGCTGGTTATTGTCTCCTGACTCCTCTGGTCGTAATGACCAAACCGCCGCCTTATATAGCAAAAGTCTACCCGAGAAGGGGTGCATCGCCAGTTTGAATGTACTGCGTAATACATCATCAAGTCCTGTTTACCCGATCGGCGACAATGTTTATAAAAGACCCGCTAGTCGGCGTTTGAGTTTGTTACATAGTTCTAAAGAATTCCGCTAGTCGGCGACACAATAGACGTCCTTAGTACTGGCACGCCATGGACTGTATTCGGGATCCTGATTACCCGCAATGCCAAAGCATTATGAAACAATGTGACTTATTGTAAGTGGGGTATCGACCCACCCTACTCCACAAGTGTGTGGTTATAAAGGGCCTTTGCATACAAGTGTAGTGGTCTGCACTGACCTCTCGGGCAAGGAGCCACATAGACAGGTAGGCGTTGGTAGTATGGTGACATCAGGGAGCCTAGGTGGTGTAATAGTTAGCACACTGGCCCAGAATGCAAAGAGATGTGGGTTCGAGTCCTGCTCTAGGGGCAATATTTCCCATTTTCATCACCCCCATGACACTGGTTGCTGTGACCAGGATCCTGTACAATCGCTGTATAGTTGTTGAACCTACCCTGTGTATGTAAGTGTGTTGCATTACCTATATATGTATGTAATTGTAAGTATTAAAAGACTTACAATTCCAGGGGGATGAGTGTAGTAGTCTGCACTGACCTCTCAGGCAAGGAGCCACATAGACAGGTAGATGTGGGTAATGTGGTGACATCAGGGAGCCTAGGTGGTGTAATTGTTAGCACACTGGCCCAGAATGCAAAGAGATGTGGGTTTGAGTCCCGCTCTAAGCGCAATATTTCTCATTTTCATCACCCCCGCGACAATATATTAAAATGTATATCCTGTTTTTGGTAATTAATATGTTTGCTCTCTTTCTTCTCTCTAATCATGATACATCACAGATCAGGATGGTCGGACGTTCCTATCCATTGCCTCCATCTTTTACGAATCGGTTCATTACCTACAAAAATGGAATCACTTCAATCCACCCAATCAGTCAACTGCGAGTTCTAATCGAGACTTCAAAATCCTGTCGTCTTCATGTACAGATTTACTGCCAGGGCATACCAAAAGACCATGCTGGCTGGATTGGGGTCAATGAAAAGGTGCATAATTTGTCGACAGGGAGCGATATCTGCCCACGTGACCCGACAAGTGGTATGACTTAGATATTATTTACATTAATTTCTTTAAAGGTAGCATGTGCCTTTTAAATCCATTCAACAATCTATTGAAGCTGGCCAAAAACCTTAAGTACCAAGCTAAAGTAAAAGAATTGGAGTAAATCTTCCTATTTTATGTTTGCATAAATTATGCTAATTAAGTACCGAGAATTGCCACCAAACCTTTGTCTTTACAAAACTGTCATGTAGGAGATCTCAGCTGTTCCACATAGCGGAGTCATGAAGTTTACATGTTTTAAATGATCTGTATATCAATGTCCTCAGGGAAACACATTTTTGTCTAGATGGTTTCAATTGTTTTTCTCACACAGTTTAATTTGTTTAAACATTTTTAGATACAAATGATATATCCATCCCATGAAATGAACACCTATCACAACAGTTATTGCCTATTTCTGTCAGTAGTCTCAGATAACTGCCTGAAGTTGCTTCCCTGAATATTTCATGGAGTCATGTTGAATAATAAATTAGCTATATGGTGTTTAAAGAATAGCTTTGAAAAATATATGATTTTATACGGCACTTGCTACCTTAGAGTTGCATATTCTGAGGTTTTGCGTTTCTAACACAACCAGACGGGATGGCCGAATGAGTTAGAGCGTCTGTCTCCCGTGTTGGTAGACCATGGGATCGTGGGTGTGAATCCTGGTCGAGTTACACCAATGACTTAAAAATTGATACTTGTCTCTTCCTATCCTGGCGCTCGGCATTATTAGGATAGGGCAAGGAGCAGTGGAATGAGGTAGACCAGTCGTCTGCAACTGAAATTTCCCCTGCTTAAACAACTAATGTACCAACAAAAACTGTTTATTACTCTCTTCCAGTGTTATCACTTCGGTTCAGAACTCCCGCTGCAGTCGCGTAAATGTTGTTTGTTTGTTGTTGTTTTACATCCTAGCACCATCTAAGGTCATATCAGGATGGGTACCGACTTGTGACGGTCCACACTCATGGCGACTTTATAGTGCTGTCCCACTGGGAAACCATGCCGCCCCCACCATGACCTGATATCCCACTCAGTCACATTATCCTGACACTGAGCACACCAGTCCTTGCCCTATCCTTATAATGTCAAGTGCCTGGCTAGGAAGCGACAAGTATAAATTTTTAAGTCATTGGTTTGACTCGACCAGGGTTCGAACCCATGACCCCATGATCTACCAGCATGGGAGACGGATGCTCTAACACATTCGGCCATCCCGACTGGTTGCGTAAATGTTGTACACATGGAACCACATGCTTTCAAATTAGCATTCTAGATAATCCTCTAGATTCAATGGTCTGGGTGGTTTTAGTCCAGAGAGAGCCATTGTTCATCAGAAATCCCACTTCTGACGCGACGCTTCTCGCCAACGTGCGTCGACGTATGTGATTTTTTGGCGCAACGTCGGGATACTTCAGGAAGCGCTACCCACGGGTTAGGCGCGCATTGGTATTCGTTGATGCACGGTAAGGGTCAGCGAGGGTCGGCGGCGCGCGTCAAGGGATCTGCAAAGTTTTGTGCTTGCACAAAACTTTCGACATGCGACAACGCTTGGGTGCCAACATTATGGCGATGTTAGAGCACGTCGAGATACGTTAGACGCGCTGGAATAACATTACGTGAACGCTAGGAAAGGTGCTAAAGATTGGTACATGGAATGTACAAACATTGTACAAACCAGGCCGATATGACAACCTGAAAGTGGAAATGACAGCGCTAAACCTTGACATCCTAGGTATAGCTGAGACGAGATGGACGGGTGACGGGAGGATAGGTGATAGTGAGGTAGATATGATATATTCTGGAGATGAAAAACATCAGTATGGCGTTGGAATTATGATGAAGAAGTCCATTGCCGCCACAATGATTGGATTCTGGCCAGTATCTGACAGAATTATTATGATGAAGCTGAGGGGAAAACCGTTCAATATAAACATTCTGCAAGTTTATGCACCAACCTCAGATCACGATGATGAAGAAGTCAACGAGTTCTATGACAGCATCAAAAAGGTAATGGAATACACCAAGTCTGGAGAAATAACAATTGTTATGGGCGATTGGAATGCGAAAGTTGGAGAACAACATGAATATCCAGTAACAGGAAGATTTGGCTTAGGTGAGAGAAATGATCGTGGTGAATACTTGATAAATTTCTGTTTGACATCAAAACTAGTAATTGCTAACACCTTATTTGAACATCCAAAGAGAAGACTATATACATGGAAGAGCCCTGGTGATGTATGTCGGAACCAGATCGATTACATTCTTGTCAACCAACGATATCGAAATTGTATCAAACAGGCAAGGACATATCCAGGTGCTGACATATGTTCGGATCATAATCCAGTAGTAATCAGTATGGTAGTGAAATTGAAACAGCAGAACAAAATTAAAAACAACATTCAAATGGATATGAACATGTTAAAAGATGCAAAATACAGAACTAAGTATAATGTCTCTGTTCATAACAAATTCAGTGTACTGATGAATGAAGAAACTCCTCAGAGAGAGTATAACAACATTGAAATGGAATGGGAAGCTCTCAGAGAAAGCATGGTCAAGTCAGCAGAGGAGGTGTTACCAAATAAAAAACGAGAGACAAAGCAATCATGGATGACGCAAACCATACTAGAAAAGATGGCAGAAAGGAAGAAAGTGAAAACCACTGATCCACCTAAATACAAACACCTGAAGAATGAAATAGAAGATGAATGCAAAAAAGCTAAAGATGAATGGTGGAATAAGAAGTGTGAAGTAGTGGAACAACTTGAGTCTCAACATCGTTCAAGAGAGATGCACAAGAAAGTGAAAGAGATAACAGGTCAAGGATACAGACAGAGAAGCAGTAAATGTATCAAGAACAAAGACGGCAAAATGCTCTTTGAAGAAGATGAAATAAAGTCCAGATGGGAAGAATATGTAAACAAACTATACAATGATGACAGAGGGAACCCACCCACAATTGAGAAAGAAGATGGGAATATTATATTAGTATCAGAGGTTGAGAAGGCTATCAATGATCTAAAGGCAGGTAAGGCTCCTGGAAGTGACCAGATAACATCAGAAATGATAAAAGGACTAGATGAAGTGGGGATTCAAATCATTCATAAGCTAGTAACTGACATCTATGAGACTGGATTTATACCATTGAATATGAATGAATCCATATTTGTACGACTCCCAAAGAAGCTAAAACCAACATTGTGTACTGAGTACAGAACACTAAGCCTGATGAGTCATATGTTGAAGATGATCCTGAAAATAATTTTACTGAGAAACAGACAGAAAATTGAAGAACAAATCAGTAACGTACAAAGTGGGTTTATATCTGGAAGAGGTACACGTGAAGGGATTTTCAATATGAGAATGATTTGTGAACGTTATTGTGAAGTGAACCAGGATGTTTATGCCTGCTTTATTGACTATGAGAAGGCCTTCGACCGAGTCAATCATGAACTGTTAATCAAATGTTTACAAGATATTGGTGTCAATGGCAAAGACATTAAACTAATTGTGAACTTATACTGGACACAACGTGCATTTATAAAAATGGAGCAGGGCCTATCGGATGAAGTTATGATTAAACGAGGAGTTCGACAGGGGTGTGTATTGTCACCATGTCTATTTAACCTGTACACAGAGATGATTTTCAGACACATTGAAGATTGCAAGGGAGTGACAATAGGTGGCATGAACGTCAACAATCTTAGATATGCCGATGACAGTGTAATACTAGCAGACAGTGAGAAAAACCCACAAGATATATTGAATAGAATCAATAAAGCTGGAATACTATTCACATGAAGATGAATGCCAGGAAGACCAAAACAATGGTTATAAGTAAAAAGGTAGAACATAGAACAAGTATCCGAATTTATATATCTCGGACAAAAGATTACAAATGATGGGAGATGTGAGGAAGAAATTAAAAGAAGGATAACAATAGCCCGAACAACATTCTCCAAAATGTATAGAGTGTTAACATCAAGTAAGATATTAATACAAACAAGGAAGCGTATTCTTCAGTGTTATGTGTGGTCTACTCTAATGTATGGGGCAGAGACATGGACAATCTCTAAGAAAATGTACAAACGTTTAGCAGCATTTGAGATGTGGACTTATCGAAGGATGATGAAAATATCATGGACAAAGAAGATCACCAACAAAGAAGTTCTCAGAAAAATTAAAAATAAGAAAAGCTTGTTTGCCACTATACAGACAAAGAAACTTATTTATTTTGGCCACATCATTCGTCAGAGTTCAATATACCGTACATTGTTGGAAGGGAAGGTGAATGGCAGCAGAGGGAGAGGGAGACCAAGAACATCATGGTTTACAAATATTTCACAGTGGACAGGCTTGAATTATTCACAGTCTATCAGAACAGCACAACATCGGGACAAGTGGAGAACCATTGCATCCAACCCTCGAATAGAGGATGGAACTATTGATTGATTGATTGAACGCTAGGCACACGCCGCGCATGCATGAGGGTCGTTCCCACACATTGCGTCAAACTGTTGCTTTGTTTGTTTGTTGTTGTTTTACGTCCTAGCAACATCTAAGGCTATATTAGGACGGTACGCCAAACCTTTTTGTTTTTTTACTCACGCGTCGATATACGTTACCACAACGTTGGCTGCACGCTACCAGTACGTTGCGCTGACGCCGAAAAGTTTATGTGTCTCGACGATTAAAAGTGATTTTGCACATAAGGCCATAAGGATGGGATTAAGGAACGACTGCATACGTTGATGTCCAGTTACGTAAAGTTGCTTACTCTGATGAAAACATCAAATTTTCAAAACCAAAACACTTATCTAGATTTGATTCTACATATTCAACTTAGACATTGATGCATTTATTACGCATTTGTTGCTATATTGAAGGCCATAATAAGTCAATTAATAGAACCCATTACCACTGCAGTCTATGGTGTTAGAGTTTTGGCGTGCTTGCCAAAATTATTTTAACATGTTTTGACGTCAAATATATCCAAACTTAGCCATTTAAAATTAAAGTTACTTCAAACTAAAGTAAAGTAGATGATAACGATTAGTATAATATATTTATCTCAGAAAATAGGAAAAACTCAAAAGCGTTGGACTATGCAATTAATGCTTTATTCCGGTGCCTCCCAGTCTGCGCTGGTTGCCTGTGTCACTGGTCCCGGTCAGCTGGCTCCCGCTGTAACAATTTCAATTTTCCCCCTTTTCAAGTTCCCCCGGGGAATCTGAAAACGTTTTTAAAAACGTTTTCAGATTCCCGGGGGGGAAATTAAAAACAGTTTTCAGATTCCTCTCGCTATTTTCAAATTCCCCCCTCCGGGAATTTAAAATTGTTTAAAAAACTTTAAAAAAATAAAAAAATCATTTTAAAATTCAGACTTATAATATTTGTTTCTGAGCCATCTTGGAGACTATTTGTGTCATTTGGGGTGAAATATGTTTTGTTGTACTAGTAATCATTTCCATGATGCTATTCTCTGTGTATTATTATATTTGTCATGAACAATTTTAAAAAATAACAAAAAATAAAGAAAATTCCCCCAAAATGGGGGGAGGGAAAGTTAAAATGAGGGAGGGAACTTGAAAACGTTTTCAAATTCCCCTGGGATGAATTTGAAAACGTTTTCAATTTCCTGGGAGGGAACTTCAATCAGGGGGGAATTTGAAATCTTTACACCGGTGTGGTGGTTTCAGCCATGTCCCGTGCTCAGCCGTGTCCCGTTGCTTCTGCGCATGTGCAGATTTTGCATCAACTCGGGTCACCCGAGCCACTTATTGGCGCATGCGCACATCCTACAAACTCGGGTCGAATAATCGAATACACTTCGCCGCGCTTGGGTGGACATTTTTTCTTTTTTTTAAAAATAACCGATAAAACTTCAGCAAAATAGGATTTAAAGTATTTTATGATGGCCTAGTTTAGATATATTTCCATTTCATTAATCTAAGTTATTCTTTTTTTGCACACGGCACGTGTATTTGTCGACTCCACTCGCCGTGCTATTTGAAATTCTGAGGACTCGGATGACCCGAGTCGCCCGGGTTGTGTTAATCAATTACGGCAATGCTTATTAGATTCTGACGCATGAGCAGAAGCAATGGACACGGCTGAGCACGGGACACGGCTGAAACGACCACACCGGCCTGCATCGGCTTAGTACATACATTACACTGCCAGTGCCTATTACTAATACCATAGTAAGTGTCTTTCGTCACTTTTCCTGGGTTGGGGGTAAGTCTTGTATCTAAGGGAGGCCATAAAAGGTAGAGTGCAACGTGAATTTTGAAAATAAAAGTTTTGAGTTTGATAGCAATATATCACTAAACAACTGCAAAACTATTCTTCTAGTCACTCTGTTTTTAGGCAGGGGTTTAACATTTTTACGATCTCGCGGATTTCCGAGAATTTTCAGTGAATATGTGATTTGTGTTAATTCTAAAATATCTATGACCTGTTTTCTTTGTCTTTTGTGCCGAATCACATTCGTTCCTGTTAAATATTTACATAATTTACAGTATTGAGGGTAATGTTGATATGCTTTTAACTTTTATTTTTCTATTTATTATTTCTATGGTATAAGCATCAATGTATCTGTGTTAGTGTTAAAATGGGGAAAGCACCTCATAAGTATTGTACTTCTGCTTTCTCCTTTTTCATGTGACAAAATTACTGATATAAATAGTGTAGTGGTCTGCACTGACCTCTCAGGCAAGGAGCCGCATAGACAGGTAGACATGGGTAGTGTGTTGATATCAGGGAGCCTAGGTGGTGTAATGGTTAGCACACTGGCCCGGAATGCAAAGAGATGTTGGTTCAAGTCCCGCTCTAGGCACAATAATTCCCATTTTCATCACCCCCATGACAATGGTGCCGTGACCATGATCCTGTACAAGCTACACACTGTATAGTTGTTTAACCTACCCTGTGTATGTAAGTGCGTTGCATTGCCTGTATGTATGTAATTGTAAGCATTAAAAGACTTATAATTCCAGGGGGATGAGTGTAGTGGTCTGCACTGACCTCTCAGGCAAGGAGCCGCAGAGACAGGTAGGCGTGGGTAGTGTGTTGATATCAGGGAGCCCAGGTGGTGTAATGGTTAGCACACTGGCCTGGAATGCAAAGATATGTGGGTTCAAGTCCCGCTCTAGGCGCAGTATTTCCCATTTTCATCACCCCCACGACAATATCAACTTGTGTGTACATTGATCATGTGGAAATAAATATATTATTATTATTATAAAGGTATCAAGGTATGTCATTGTGGATGGAACAATCACACATGGTCACGTGACACCGGTTACATTACTGACATGCGGAAGCTTCCAGTGAAAGGGATGTCATTCAGAAAATTTGACTCTAAAACTAAAAACGTGGTCGCCATATTGGGCGACATGGAATGTGAAGGTAACAATTATAGCACTTTGAAATTGCATAGTCCGATGGTTTTGAATTTCTGTATTTTTTCTGAGATAAATATATTCGATCGATCACTAGTGTCTACTTTACATTAGTTCAAAGTTACTTTTATTTTAAGTGGTAAACTTTCGAGATATTTTGAGTGCAAACATGGGAAATTAGTTTTGGCAAGCTTGCCAAAACTCTCACACCATAGACTTCTGCAGTAACCGGTTCTGTTAAATTGACTCAGTATTGCCTTCTACGCAGAAACAAATGCTTAATAAGTGCATCAGTATCTAAGTTAGATATGTAAATTCAAATCTAGATAATTAGGTTTGTTTGTTTGTTGTTGTTTTATGTCCTAGCAACATCTAAGGTCAATTCATCGGATTATGGAGCTTTAAACACACCAGGGCCGCGTTCAACTACACGCCTTGGAGACGCCTCGGAGGCATTCCAATTGTTGTGCTACTCTGAACAGCGTTTTAGCAGTCGGCTGTCTCGCAAATGGCGGCCGCCATAATGTGCACTTCCTGTTGCTCGGTGCACATGCGCAACCGATTATTTTGAACACAAAACTTTCACTTTTTTGCCAAAGTTAGGCGAGTTATTTATTATTCATTAGAATCACACATACTTATCTGTTTTAAATACGTAGCACATCTCTTGTGACAAATAAATATGAACATTAAACGCCTCGTGCGCCATGCCATTTTGGAGGTGGAATTTGACATTTTCGACTCCTACTCGAAAAGCGCGACATTTGGGAGTTGACTTCGAGGCACACATTGAATGCAAATTCGCAAAAAAAAACATAGCGGAGTCGTCTCGGAATCAGCTCTGAGGCGTACCCTGAACACGGCCCTGGTATAAGCCACTGAGACGGGAACAAAGACCCTATAATACTAAGATGGCTCACTCCCTATCTCTCCAATGGTAATGTAAATTTTGCAGTGCCACCTTGTGGTGGGTTTAATCAGCCCAGCTGCTGGTTGGTGTTTCACATGTAAACACATACAATTATATTATACATGAGATAGGTAAGTATGAATACACATTAATATGAAATTGCTATGAACAAATACACATCCGCATCATCATCATCATCGCCATCATTACACATCTTTCCCATTCATATATACATTTATACATATAATATAGCACCTGCTAAACCAAGAGAACAGCCAGCGCACCAAGTGGTGGGTTTGATCATTTTGATTACACAGTACATGATGAGTGAGACGTCTTAGTATTATAGGGTCTTTGACGGGAACCATACTCCAACAAATGCTCTCCAAGCAGACCTTTGCCTAGTTTGTTAGTTTATCCAACTGCATATGTGGTGCAGGGGGCGGATGTGGGGGGGGGGTGGCGTGCTGAGGTCAGTTGCTCTCCTGCTGCGTTGTAGTTAGTCGTGTAGCACTGATATGGCTGCTAGAAACCCCAATAGAGAAACAATGTCAGAATTTACAATCTAAAATGTGACAATTTAATACAAACTTGTAATATATAGTTCAAATGGTTATCTATTATAACCAGCTACTTTTGATGCGAATGGTTTATTAAATCATGTACATTAATACACATTAAATGTTGAATTGAGATCTTTCTGTAGCTGCCATCTTGGTGGCTCCGTCAGTGGGGAACCCCTCTAGGTCACGTGATGAGGGAATCCCACCCGTGACGTCGTTCATACATCACAGACCTCAGCACTCTCCCCCACATGTTCGGTTGATTCAACTAAAAACACTAAGTAACGGTCCGCTTGGAGAGTTGTTGATATCGGAAGAGTTTGTCTCTGAGTAAGGTATACCAGGTTACTTTAGGTGATTGACTAAACTCTAACGGGTTACAGATGGTTCGCGTTATAACCTAACCATTGATGTTTAGTTTATAACATAGGCATACTTACGTCTTTACAAAATACACACCCAACTGATCTTTGAGAAAATTGTGAACTTAGTTTTTAGAATTTCTCAATTCATGTATGTAAAATAACAGTTGTGGGTTCAAACCCTGGTCGAGTCAAACCAATGACTTACAAATTTATACTTGTCACTTCCTAGCCAGGCGCTCGGCATTATTAGGATAGGGCAAGGACTGGTTGGCTCAGTATCAGGATAATGTGACTGAGTGGGATGTCAGGTCATGGTGCTGGCAGCCTGGTTTCCCAGTGGGGCAACACTATAAAGTCGTCATGAGTGTGAACTGTCACAACGCCTTAGATGTTGCTAGGACGTTAAACAACAACAAACAAACAGCACTTTGAACATTGCGTACCATGAGTAAGTAGGTCAGGGCTAAAGTTTGTTTGTTTGTTGTTGTTTCACATCCTCGCAACATCTAAGGTCATATCAGGACGGGTACCGACTTGTGTGCACTCATGGTGACTTTATAGTGCTGCCCCACTTGGAAATCAGGCCACCAGCACCATGACCTGATATCCTACTCAGTCACATTATCCTGACACTGAGTGAACCAGTCCTTGCCCTATCCTAACAATGCCGAGCACCTGGCTAGGAAGTGACAAGTATAAATTTTTAAGTCATTGGTTTGACTCGACCGGGGTTCGAACCAGAGCCAAAAATAACGACCTTCGTGGCCATTATGGCCGACTTTTGGCGCGGATAGTTAAAGAAGTGGAGGTTTCAAAACTTTGGAATGTTTATAGAAGCTAATTTTACCAAATATTTTGTCATGAACAAAATTATGTTAAAGAGAACACTTTTTTCTACAAAACTCTGTGTGGATTTTTAACCCTATTAAGGACTCTTGCTCAGCAGTTTCCCCTTAATTATAGAAAGGGTGTACTCATTTTAGGAAGCAAAGTTTTTAGATTTTACAAATGGATGCAGCTTAAAGGCAATGCAATCACACAATAGATTTGTCATTCTGGTCATTTTAGTACAAAAATCAAGTTAATATCTCAAATAGAACCAGAGATATTAACTTTCTTAAGATTGTATTAAGAACTGTTAGTGACAGTCGTATAATTTGTCATGTTTGATGTGAAATTGCTAAAAAAAAAAAGTATGATTTGTATGATCTGAAAGAAAAAAGATTAACATTTGTACTGGAAATAATAAAGTTAACAAAAATTATGTAATTAAGTAATGTGATCAAAATTTGCCTTCAGCAGGCAGCCTCAATTACCAGGATATAAGCATTTGCAAAATCACGAAACATTTGATCAGAATGGTAAGATCTTTCTAACTGTCTCAGGTGCAAATTACCTTTCTGAAAAAAAGTAAGTTTGGAGTACATAATAATGGTTATTAATATCAACATCTAAGGTCATATCAGGCAGGGTACCGACTTGTGACAGTGCACACTCATGGTGACTTTATAGTGCTGCCCCACTGGGAGACCAGGCCACCAGCACCATGACCTGATATCCCACTCAATCACATTATCCTGACACTGAGCCAACCAGTCCTTGCCCTATCCTAATAATGCTGAGCACCTGGCTAGGAAGTGACAAGTATACATTTTTAAGTCATTGGTTTGACTCGACCAGGGTTCGAACCAGAGGCAAACATAACTACCTTCCCTTCAGCTTCGTGGCCATTATGGCTGGCTTTTGGCGGGGATAGTTAAAAAAGTGGAGGTTTCAAAACTTTGGAATGTTTATAGAAGCTAATTTTACCAAATATTTTGTCATGAACAAAATTATGTTAAAGAGAACACTTTTTTCTACAAAACTGTGTGGATGTTTAACCCTATTAAAGACTCTTGCTCAACAGTTTCCCCTTAATTATAGAAAGGGTGTACTCATTTTAGGAAGCAAAGTTTTTAGATTTTACAAATGGATGCAGCTTAAAGGCAATGCAATCACACAATAGATTTGTCATTCTGGTCATTTTAGTACAAAAATCAAGTTAATATCTCAAATAGAACCAGAGATATTAACTTTCTTAAGATTGTAACAAGAACTGTTAGTGACAGTCGTATAATTTGTCATGTTTGATGTGAAATTGCTAAAAAAAAAAAGAAAAAAAAAAGATCCTGCTCTAGGCGCAATATTTCACATTTTCAGCATCCTAGTGACAATATGTTGGTTTTGGTTTCGTTTGTGCTAAGCATGCATAATAAATATGGCACATTTCCAGGTGACTGTAACTTTAATTTTGTAGGTTAGCAGGATGGACCCACTGACGTCTCCTCTTCCAACAACGATTTCTTGATTTTGACCGGCATCCTTCGACTGGCAAGCTGCACCTGGACTCGACCTGCCTATGGAAGATGTGAAGATCTGATTTAAGCAGATTGCGCCAACACTAGATGAAAGATTCACCTCGTACAAGTTTACACGTTACAGTAGGAGCGAAAAACAACCCATTCGTAAAAGTGGTGAAAGGCTTGGTAAATGAAATTAGTAGATAGATACATTCTTAATTTAAGATGCAAAATATATTCTTCATATAAATCTTCATATTTACCCGCTACTTTTGAGTTGAAAAAATATAATAAAACATGTAGCATAATGAACTTTAAAAGTGAAATCGACAACATTCTATCATCGCCATATTGTCTTTTTGCATTCTCTCCCATTTCACCAATTCTGTGCCGATATAAGTAGCCATTTGATACTGGAACCATGAATTCCACTTCCTGTTCCATATTAAAGCAATTTTCGCCCGTATTTAGACTACGTTGTCATTCACCCCTACGGCAAGTATGCAGTGAATCTTTTATTTACATCAACACATGACCTTCTGTATCACGTTATCTGCATGCTTTATATTTAAAATATTTTCTCCAAAACATGTTGCTCGTAACATGGTGTAAAATATTCCGATATTCAGCATAGGGGGAATGCAAATCTTCTGTTACTGATCGGTGTACTTGACCAGGCACATGTATATATATATATGGGTTGGTGGTGCCTGAGTGGGATGTAAATAGACATAGTAGTGCGGGCAGGTCTGGGTGTGAGTGCACTCAGGGCCTACCCCCTCTGCTGGGATAGTGATCACCACACTCAAAGGTCAAGGTTGGTGGTGGCCATGGGGCCATACAGCTTGTGGTGGTAGGCAGACTACTGGTAGCCATGGGGACCAGGAATGCTGGATCCCTATTGTTAGGGCCAAGATTGCTTGATTCCCATTGGGGGAAAGGGGTGGGGTGATACTCTACAATGAACCCATGTAACCATATCAATAATAAACCAGAGGGCTTGACTCTCTCTTCTTCTTTGCACTTTATACTCTTCCTTTCTCTTTGTCTGTATTGATTTCAACATAGCCTGCCTATACAACCACAGATTCGAGCATTATACTTTACAATGGGTAATTGAGCAACATGAGACTGACACATCTTTATATAGAAGACATGTTGACCAGTGACGTCACTATCACGTGACTTACACCCAGAATGGCCCTGGTTGGCAAAAGAAAGCGGATGGTTGGCATTTTACCTGGAAAGCAATAGAGCAACACTGCAATTGAATTTGTCATTTGTATAATGTTCAAATGCTCTGAATATAAGCTCATTATGCTTGTGTCAATGTGTGTACATGTTCAATGTTTTCCAAAATATTGTGAATGTATAAATAAATTAGTAGTAGTATGGACGATATGGTACTACTATAGCGTGCTGTCTCCCGGTACTACCAGATGGGGTGGCCGAATGAGTTGAGCGTCCGTCCCCTGTTTTGAAAGATCGGGGGATCTGAACCCATGACGTTGTGGGTTTGAACCCTGGTCGAGTCAAACCAATGACTTAAAAATTTATACTTGTTGCTTCCTAGCCTGGCGCTCAGCATTGTACATGTTAGCATAACATGAATAATTTGCGATGGAGACGCCCTCTGTACTGAACCGATAACACTAAAACCAACCTGGCGGCCATTGCCCCTACCGTGGCGCCACCTTGAGGAATGCCCCGTGGCGAATACAGAAACTGACTTCAACTCCCCACAACCGTTTAACTCGCCATCAGCACCGCATCACCTCCTTTCTTCTCCTCACGTAACGCCACGCCTCGCAACGAAAATCATGCCTCCATCAAAGACGCCATCGCGAAAGAATGCAGGCAACAACAAGCAGCCGACCGCCCCTAAGCAGAGAGGGCACCCAAAGGCGAATAACGCGGACAAACATAACGACAGTAACGGTGTGGCCGCAGGAGTAGCTCACCGGGCCGGCAAGCGTAAATCGAACGCGCAACACGCGGCCCCGGCACTGACACCACCGACAGCGGCAGCTACAGCACAAGCTGGAGCGGACATCAGTGTACTTATAGCCATGTGGGAGGCCATGGCAGACCTCAAAAGTGACCTAATGAATCGGATGGACGAGAGGATGGACGCCATTGAGGCTAATCAACGGACGAAGGAGGATGGGTTCGAGGAGGACTCAGACGGGCACGCACGTGGTGCCGAGCCCGCCCGAGCAGTTGACAGTGAAGTTGACACTGACATTCGCCAACGCGCACTACCTAGGCCGCGCCAGCTAACAAAGGAGCACAACATCTTTAAGTCGGGCCCCACACCACGACGTGTATTGCGCGCACATCCCGACGATCCCAGACATCTCTACATGGACGAGATGCAGTTTACCAGCACATGTGACAGGAGTGACAGGAGTGACAGCTACGCACGTGCTCACTTTCACTCGGCGCGCCTCACAGGTGACAGTACACAGCCCGATAACACTGACGCCATACAAGAGATCCTAACAGCAGCCGGGACGGCAATCGGAAACAGACGAGGTAAAACCGCTTTACTACCTCACTTGTTCGTAGTTAGGGTTGAAAAGAGACAGAAAGTAGCAAGGGCAGAAGCCACAATGCCTGAGTATTTCGCAGCACTCTGTAACATGACTAAGGTGGTTGAGGTGCCTGCCAGCTGGCGCGACCCGATTATCGACCACATGCATCAGTTGGCCACCATGGCCGCATCATGGGACTGGGAAACGTGCCGGAAATGGTCGGAGGACATCTTTAATATGATAGACGATGGCCGCCTCCCATATGGGTGGGGAGACCAGTATGCCATCAAGGACGCCCAGCGTGATGCATTCGCGGAAGGCACTAGGGTTACCAGCCATAACACTAGCCGCCAATACAACACAGCCCGCACCGCGGCAGCCACCCAAGGCCAGGCAGCCACCACGGCGAGCATCTACAATGATGGCCGGCCGGAATTCAACCGCGACACGGACGGCAAGCCCTGCCGGCCGTGGAACTGGGGGAATGAGTGCACTTTCTCATCAACACACGGTGAGATCCCCGATAAGAAGGCGCATGTCTGTGCATGGTGCGCCAATAAATATCACCGTGCAAACCAACACAAGGAAAGGGACTGTATAAACAAAAAACGCTTCCTCGAGAAGAAAGCTACTGGAACGAACACTGCCACGAGCCAACAGCCGGCTCAGGGTTTTCAGTAAGCGGCTCTGCGTCATGCATGGACGACGATAATGCGGAGCCTGGAGAACCAGACACTGACGACAAATATCAATACACGACGAGCAGCAAACAAAGTGTAACGGTCCCCATTCCCCGTAAAAGTGTGATTATGAACTGTGAAACCCCTGCCCAAGTAACCATATGTGCACGCAAAATATACAGGCATGCGAGCATGACAGCAAACCGCAGCAACCAGCGCTGCCACACATCTACTGACACTACCAATCATGGCCCATCGGATTACGGCGTTAGTGACACCGACAGTGGCGATAAGGCAGGGATTACCATATCCTGGGTGAACCCCAGAGTACCGGCTGAACAGTCACCACACACCACACAAGGTGGTGACACTGACAGCCCCGATACAAGATGGCCGCCAGCCCCCAGCCACGACCGCGATGGTGGCGACACTCCAGGAGCAGCGGGCACATCCGTAACTGAAGCCATGTCAACAACAATGGCCGACCACGATGTAAACAACCTCGGACAACCCGACACCCGCGACGACACATACTCACGGCGGCGCGAGATCCCCGCCATGGACACCCACGCCCGCACACAAGGTAACCCGACTGGATCTAACAACGATGAAGTTGATGTTATGATACGTGACCTTGATAACACTACTGACCCCGCCCTTGATAGTAACGACGGCGGCGAACAAGGGCCATGCCCCCTTCTCACCCCACTTGACTACAGACCCACGCTTAACCGCATATGGCCCCACCCACTTATCGACTTATGGACCGGCCACACAGCATACATGGACATATACAACCAGGTACGCCTGACAGCACTACCCAACTACCTTAAGGCCAGGGTCCCCATACCTTCGGGACTCGTCATTATTGAATGGAGGAGGCTGCTCACCGGCTACCATGACGAACAGGTGGTAGACTTCCTGGAGTTTGGGTGGCCGGTCGACTACACGGCCACCCAGCCCCCCACCCCAAGCACCAGCAACCACAACGAAGACCCCGCCCACCTCACTTACATACATCAATACATTGAGACCGAGACCAGGCATGGGGCTCTCCTCGGCCCATTCCCCCGCCCACCGTTCGGCCCCTGGTCCCAGACCAGCCCGATGATGACACGCCCCAAAAAGAACACTGCAGACAGGCGTGTCATCGTCGACCTCAGCTAGCCCAGGTCGAACAGCGTCAACGCAGGCATCACGAGGGGCGCCTACCAGGGCGAGCCGAGGTCCTACAGTCTCCCGAATGTGATGGACGCTGCCGATGAGGTGGCGCGACTGGGCACTGGATGTTACCTATGGTGTGACGACCTCGCCAGGGCATACCGGCAGTTCAGGACCTGCCCCCTCTCCACCCCACTCCTCGGGATCACCCTCGACGGCCAGCACTACACAGACATAGCTCCCCCCTTCGGATGCAGGACATCATCCATGGCATGCGCCCGCACCACAAACGCGGTGGTGTACCTGCTGCGGAAGAAGAACCACTACGTGCACTGTTATCTCGATGACTTTGTGGGCGTGGCACCCACAAGGGAGGCTGCGCAGGCAGCCTATGGCGACATCATGCAACTCGCTGAGCGAATTGGCCTCGAGATGTCACCCAGTAAGTGCACCCCACCCGCCAAGGTGATCGAGTGGCTAGGATTTGTCATATCAGCAGACGACATGAACGTCACGATCCCCCATGACAAGCTCAGCGAGATACTCAAAGACTGCCAAACATGGATGACACAACAGAAGGCGTCCCGCAAAGAACTCCAGAGACTGGTCGGAAGACTCCAGCACGTAGCAAAGTACGTGGAGCCGGCCAGGCGCTTCATGTCGAGGATCTTCGACGCACTTCGCGACGCCCCACACACCGGGAAGCACGACGTCCCCAGCGAGCTTAGGAATGACATCAGGTGGTTCCTCGAATTCGCAGACAGGACCAACGGACTCGTCCTGCTAAAAACCAACAACAAGCTCGAATGGGTGATAGAATGTGACTCCTCCTTGAAGGCCGGGGGGGCATTTTCACAGACTCACTTCTATTCATTCACCTACCCTGCCTGCATGACCGACTGGTATACCAACATTGCACACCTCGAAGCCATGAACCTGGTTGTGGCCATGAAGGCACTTGCGCCACCACACCCCGAAGACTACAACATCGTCATCAACACTGATAATCTTGCAAGCCAACAAGTCCTCGACTCTGGAGCGGGCAGGGACACCACCCTCACGGCCTGCGCTAGGGAGATATGGCTATACTCAGCCATCCACAACTGCAAAATCCATGTTGTCCACAAGCCTGGCAGAGAGCTGATCCTCGCGGATGCGCTAAGCAGGCAGGCCTTCGACCCACAGGCATGTGACAGAGCAGCGAGACTCACTGATGACCTTAACCTCTCTGAGATAAATGTCACATTCGATAGTGTTTTCTCTAAAGACCTATAGTATCACCTGGGTACATTCGACTAAAATTGGCTCTCTGTTCCCAGGTTACACACAAGACCAACACAACCGCTTACTGGAGGTGTACTTCGCGGGGCTGGCGGGCGGCACCTGGCGGAACAAGTCTACACAGGTGAAGAAGTATCTACAGTTCACGGCGGCCCACGGTGCCGCCCCCCTAGCCCCATCGCAGTATGACGTCCTCGCATACATCCTACACTTGAAAGAAACCCTCCAGTCCCCTGGCGGCGTGATGAATTACATCAGTGGGGCCAGAACCTGGGTCCTCCTCCTGGGTGGATCCCCTGCAGGTTTTGACACATACCCCGTCATGCTGATGAAAAGAGGAGTGCATAGACTATCCCAACATGTCACGACACAGGCACCGCCCATCACGCCGACCCAGCTCTGCCGAGTCATAAACTTCCTCGCCCCAGCAGGCCCTGACGCGGCAGTGCTGATAGCTGCCCTAACACTGGGTTACAGCACCCTGCTCCGCCAGGGAAACCTGCTCGCCAGCACCTCGGCCTCAGACCCTGGCCACTCACTCAGACGACTTGACATCACAAGAAGACGGGAAGGACTACAAGTCATGGTCACAACCACCAAGACCAGATGGAGACAGAACCAGGCCTACAAGATACTACTCACCCCCACACCAGGCGACAACACCTGCCCAGTGGCAGCCTGGGCGCGTTACGCCTCCAACCAGCGATCCCCACCGACGGCCCCCGCTTTCGTACTCAAGCAGGGCGGCCCGCTTCAGGCCTACACGCTCCTGGCGGCCCTCCGCCTGGCCCTATCCCACACTGGCACCCCCTGCCCTGGTTCGTACACACTACACAGCCTTCGGAGGGGGGGAGCACAGGCGGCGGCTGCAGCCGGGAGGCCCCTGAGGGAGATAATGGATCTTGGATCCTGGACCTCCACTGCGGTCCACGCATATGTGCCCAGGGAGGCAATAACCGCCGGACCCGAACCCTCCCGGTAATTGGATGAGGGTTTGAGTCCCGCCCGGTCACACCAAAAGGAAGACTGAGGGCTCGGGGTAGAGATTATTGAACGTATAGCAAACCATAATGTACTTGATGCTTCTTTCCGTGTCAGCAATAAAAAACCACTATAAACCACTGATGTCTCCGTCTTAGTGAATTGTACATGTTAGCATAACATGAATAATTCGCGATGGAGAGGCCCTCTGTACTGAACCGATAACACTAAAACCAACCCGGCGGCCATTGCCCCTACCGTGGCGCCACCTTGAGGAATGCCCCGTGGCGAATACAGAAACTGACTTCAACTCCCCACAACCGTTTAACTCGCCATCAGCACCACATCACCGCCTTTGTTCTCCCACCCACCCACACCTCAAAAAAGACCATACACGAGTGGGGTTGAGGGTTTGAGTCCCGCCCGGTCACACCAAAAGGAAGACTGAGGGCTCGGGGGAGATTATTGAACGTATAGCCAACCATAATGTACTTGATGGTTCTTTCCGTGTCAGCAATAAAAAACCACTATAAACCACTGATGTCTCCGTCTTAGTGAATTACTAGGATATGGCAAGGACTGGTTCGCTCAGTGTCAGGATAATGTGACTGAGTGGGATATCAGGTCATTGTGCTGGTGGCCTGATTTCCCAGTGGGGCAGTACTATAAAGTCACCATGAGTGCACACTGTTACAAGTAGATACCCTTCCTGATATTACCTTAGATGTTGCTAGGTCGTAAAATAACAACAAACAAACAAAACATCTCCCGGGACTTTAACCCAGTTTATTCATGATATTGCAGACATAAATCATAGGAAAGAAATCTAAACAGTGTTAAGAAGCATGCAGGTGAATTTAAAATAACAATTATCTATATATTTATATAAATGATTTTACTACAGGCTTTTATAGAAAAAAACCCGACATCAGACCAGGAAAAACTGGCAACAACAGCGAATACAGATCTCCATGATATTGCCAATGTGTATCATTGTTCAACGCTTCCAAAACAATCTGAATAAATAAATGAGGATATAAATAATTGCCACAGAATGCTAACTATAACCTAGTTATATCGGCAGTTATATCTGCAGATATTTGATCTAACTCTAACCTAGATAAATTATTCACCCCGTACTCGCAGTACACGGGTGAATACCAACCCTATATAAAAACGGTCGAAAAGGCGGGTTAAGGAAATGAGAGCCTAATTTCGCAATCTAAGAAGCAACATTTATTCTTTACATATGTCTTATTGATAGCCCGCTACCTTTGAGTTGAAAAATATAATATAATATCTAGTTTAATCAGATTTAAAAGTGAAATCGACGGCATTCTCTGGCCGCCATCTTGTCTTTTTGCATTCTCACTCATTTCACCAACTCTGTGGCAATATATGCAGCCATTTGATACTGGAGCCACAGTTTCTAGTTCAGGTTCCATACTAAGCCTATTTTCGCCGGTATTTACACTACGTTGTCCTTCACCCGTGTACTACAAGTACCGGGTGAATCTTTTATCTAACTCTAACCCAGCTACTCGGGTAATATGCTATGACTGTGCTTTATGGTTACTTCTGCCAACCAGCCCGTGCGCATGCGTGGGAATTCTAGTATGTAAACCCTAAAGTCCCTGTCACACTTTACCAGATTGAGGAAACGGATTGAAACGAAAAAAAAAATTCTAATCCGGTGTGATTCGGACTTGAGATGTGTCAATTATGTAACGGACGGTAACGGACAGGTAAAAGACGGTA
This sequence comes from Branchipolynoe longqiensis, assembly GCA_030323885.1. Classification (NCBI taxonomy): domain Eukaryota; kingdom Metazoa; phylum Annelida; class Polychaeta; order Phyllodocida; family Polynoidae; genus Branchipolynoe; species Branchipolynoe longqiensis. Next base: position 9,797,803 of record CM059202.1, on the reverse strand, counting down.
ATGGAGGGTAATGTGTATAACTTACAGCGTCATCAAAGGCCAGTTGCTCTCATACCATGTCTATGTGGTGTGGGAGGTTAAAAATCCCTTGGGTGGGTAAAAGTGTAGGCTCGGGCTTTCTATCGACAAACTGTCTAATGGTGAAAACAAGCCTATTCACGCTTATCCATGATAGGCAGTATAAATCTTCAACAACAAAAAAATGGATGGGAACGCATGGGTAACGGACGGGTAATGGATGGGTAACGGACGGCGAAAGGATGGGGAACAGACGGGGAACGGATGGGTAGAGGACGGGTAACGGACGGGTAACAGACGGGGAAGGGATGGAGAACAGATGAGGAATGGACGGGGAACGGACTGTAATGGATAATAACCGCATACATCAGTTTGGCGCAATCAGTTACAAGTTTTGTGAATGCTTAAAATTGTTAACGGATCTGGCCGGATATCAATGGATATCAACGGATATAAACGGATATACAATGGATACAAACCAGACTTTGCCAGATATCAACAGACTTTGTTCCATTTCAAACCGTCTCCTCAATCCGGTAAAGTGTGACAGGGCCTTAAGGGCGCAACACGTCTATTGACTATTGGCATTTATTTTTGTCTTATTGTGAGGTTACAAGAGTAATCTGTGTCAAGTGAAGTAGAGTCTGACGGATGATTAACCCTAGTTATATCAACTCTCTATTATTGCTGGGTGGTAGGTTAAAAAACCTGGCACCGAGGCGCTACATATTGTATGCTGCAGTTACTGGATGGGAATGATTTGAATATGAATCGTTCATGGCAGATATGACGTCAGGCGGTCATCTACACTAGGTGGCGCTGCTGCAGCAGTGATGCTGTGGCAGAAAATCCCGCTAGTCGGCGTCATCGTCTGGCCGCCATAAGCGCCGGGCATCATGATAGTGTCAGTGTGATCCTCCAGGTGGTGTAGGAGCTCAGGGGCCATATGCATGAAGCGGTGTTAGCATTGTGTGGTGTTAACCGCTAACACCGGGTAGCTATCACCGGCATCACAAAGTATGTCACACCATATGCATGGGCACCTAAACCGTTTGCGTTAGCTAAACGTGCAGTTATTTATAGATTTAGGAAATCCCTCTGAGCCTGTTGCCGGCGAGCACCGCTATTTGACAATATCGCCGCCCATCCAGCAGCGGTGGTGGCGGCAGCGTTAATATCGGTTTGATTATTGGTTTAATTTGACCAAAATTTGGCGGCTGCATTAATATCGCTTCGATTTCTGGTTTAATTTGACCAAATTTCACGTTTTTTTAATGTTCTCCTGTCGGCGGTCGCGGTGGCGGTCGCGATTTGTTTTGGTTACATTCGATAGTATCAAGATTGCCGCCGATGTAGTGGTGGTGTTAATATCGCTTCGATTTTAGGGGTAATTTGATGAAATTTCACTTATTGAGTATGTAATTCTGTTAAATATGATAGCATTGAATAGATTTGGGGCTAATCGGTACCTAACACTGCCCGTAAACCTGGTACGGAGTGGTGTTAGAATATCTGACTTTAACCTCATGGTGTTTCCGTAACACTGCTCCATACATACAGACTTTTCGCCGCTAAACTAGAAATCCCGTCCAAAACCAGTTTTGGCTCGGTAACACCGCCCCATGCATACAGGCCCTGGACAGAGTCAATGGGCTGGTTATTCAGCTAGGTGGCACCACTAAGCATCCATAGTTACAGGAAAGTTTATTTTATTTAACGACACCTCTAGAGCGCATTGATTTTTATCATCGGCTATTGGACGTCAAAAACATGGTCATTCTGACATTTCTTTGGAGGAAACCCGCTTTCGCCAAATATGCTACTCTTTCCAATAAGCAGCGAGGGGTCTTTTATATGCACTTTCCCACAGACAGGACAGCACATACCACAGCGTTTGATGAACCAATTGTGGATCACTGGTTGGAACGGAAATAGCCCAAACTGCAAAGGTGTCCACTGAACAGGATCGATCGTATGACCCACACATTCACAGGTGGACACTCTGCCGCCTGAGCTACGCCCCGCTCACCCCCCCCCCCCCCCACATCCCCCATAGTTACAGTGTATTCACGCTGGCCCTGTGTGCTCAATTACCCATGTTGTGGACAACAAGACTAATTCATGACGCTAGATACCGTGTTAGTGTCGTATAGACAGGGTACCGGAAACACTAAGTGCATCCACATGTACCCAAGGTGTCAAAAGTCAATGCATTTGCCGGCAAAATGGAGAGAAAGTGAAGCTGGTGAATGCTCTTGGTGCTTTCGGTCATTCGCTAAGGCGCAAAAACAAATAATAAAATTGGTGATCGTCCCAGTCTGTGCCTGAAAAATCGCCAGCCCCAGAATTTCAAATTACTTTAAATTTGGTTAAAGCTGCATAGTCTGATGAAGCGTCAAATTTTCAAAATGAAAATAATTATCTAGATTTGATTTTACATATCTAACTTAGATACTAATGCACTTATTAAGCATTTGTTTCTGCGTAGAAGGCAATAATGAGTCAATTTAACAGAACCTATTACTGCAGAAATCTATGGTGTCAGAGTTTTGGCAAGTTTGCCAAAACTAATTTTCCATGTTTGCACTCAAAATATCTCAAAAGTTTACCATTTAAAATAAAAGTAACTTTGAACTAATGTAAAGTAGATACTAGTGATCGATCTAATATAATTTATCTCGAAAAAAATACAGAAATCCAAAACCATCGGACTATGCAACTTTAAGTACTGTTAAAAATGTGTCGGGCTAGCAACAATTCAACTTTCATATAAATATTTAAGTCATTGGTTTGACGAGGCCGGGTTACAAACCCAGCAGTTTGAATCCCAAGACCTACCAGAACAGGAGGTGAATGCTGACCTCATTCGGTCATCACGTCTGGTTAGGTATTTCGTCTATGACAAAAGTAAAAAATAAAAATAAAAACCACCCGCCCGACCCTGATCTTTATTTCAAAAGGACGAGCAACAATTTTTATTTTATTTGGCCTAACGGAGCCTGGTGCTTAATGGATCTCTAGTGGCCTACACTAGCTGAACAGCACACAGTTAAGTTTCCCGTCCTGATATGACCTTAGATGTTGCTAGGACGTAAAACAACAAACGAACAAACAAACACCGTTAAGTTTTGAAGTTGGCAGTTGGAGGTTAGTTGATTGTTGGAGTTTTACGCCCTGGCAACATTTAAGGTGATATCAGGATGGAAACCGACTTGTGACAGTGTGCACTCGTGTCGACTTTATAGTGCTGCCAAACTGGGAGACCAGGCCACCAGCACCATGACCCAATATCCCACTCAGTCACATTATCTTGCCACTGAGCCAACCAGTCCTTGCCCTATCCTAATAATGCCAAGCGCCAGGCTAGTAAGCAACAAGTATCAATTTTTAAGTCATTGGTCTGAATCGACTATGGTTCGAATCCCATGATCTACCAAAATGGGAGTCAGACGCTCAACTCATTCGGCAATCGAGTCTAGTCAAAACATTCTTGGGTGTCATCATCAAAATTGTCAACTGCATGCATACATGATTTGCATTTTGGAGTTTTACGCTCTGGCAACATCCAATAGACTACATCACGGTTCCAGCGGCGCGGTGCATTGTGGGATGCATCAGAGCAAAACAACCCCCCCAAAAGCACATGGCACATGCTAATACACTGGGTGCAGCTATGAAATGTGCTAGTTCCAGCTCATCTCAGCTCTTGTTTGAAACATAGAATACCAACTAAAAAAATATATATAATAAATTAAGATATTAATCTTTTATCCAGCATTGCATTTACATCAATATAATCAGCACATGTTATGCCATGTGCATTTAGATTTAGAAAGATCTAGGCACTCAGACTAGTGTTAGAGCCACAGCCAGAGTACTCAATGCATTGTCAATGGCAGTGAGCAATCTCCATACATAAAAAGTGAAATATTGATAAAACTACACCACCTAGAGACAAACCGCTTGGAACACATATAGAAAACATGTTTAACAAAAAGATTATATTAAATTGATAAGGTTAGGGTTTTGGATTTCTATTATTTTTGAATAAAACTAACGTTTTTCACTGCGTGCATTGGCAAACGCAATGGCCGTATGCCTTTGCTTTCCTCCCAACGCCGTTTTCAGCGCATGCGCAGTCGGAACCGTGATGTAGTCTATAGCACAGCATGATGAGATAAATGATGTGACTTCTGGTAAACAATGACATACAGAAACAACAAGACTGAATGCCAAATGAGTTAGAACATCCATCTCCCGTGTTGGTAGATCATGGGTTCGAATCCTGGTCGAGTCAAACCAATGACTTAAAAATTTACACTTGTCGCTTCCTAGCCAGATGCTCAGCATTACTCGGATAGGGTAAGGAGCAGTGGAATGAGGAAAACCAGTCGTCTGCGACTGAAATTTCCCCTGCTTAAACAACTAATATACCAAAAATATCAACAACAAAAACAACAAAGACTTTGTTTATTGCAGTGTCATTTAATTTGAAATTGTTTCGCAACCTAAGATAAACAATATTACTGTACACTTTATGTTACGAGATAAATCCCAATATCGACCGTTCCAGCTGAAAGAAACAATGGTCAATGATGATGGTGGTTTCCCGCTGAGGGTTCGTTGGTTGTTGGAGTTTTACATCCTGGCAACATCTCAGGTGATATCAGGACTGCAGTATGTCGCTAAGAGCATTGAAGAGTATTTGTGGCTACACTCAATGTATACTACTAGGTACCAGCAGTACTTAGAAAACACTGAAAGAAAGTATGAAAATCATGAAAAATTGCTAGTTTTTAAGTACTCATATTTGGGTGTATCATTAAAGTAAAAAAACGACAAAAAAAAGTGATGAGAATGAAATAAAGGTTTACTCTTTACCAAAAGTACTTGGGCTGTATTTTAAGAGAATATACCAAAAGCCACTTTATTACGGACACTTTTGATAATTAGCGCATTCTTTTGCATCAGATTAATCCGAACAAGTACCAAAACATCCGGTTTTGTTTCGCTCAGCGCTGAATCGCCATCGGTTAGACAGGCTATTAATAGATCATATCAGAAAGACCACTAAATTAGCTTTAATTTGGAATGTGATAGATATATATTGATAATCAAATCAAATTATGCCAAACAAAAAGACACTCCTCATGCTTCATTCAGGTTTAAAGGCAAATTGTGTTGAAGTAAATAAAAAAACTCTTAAAATATGAATATCTTGAAAAGTAAACAGGAGAGAACCTTTCAGTTTGTTTGTCTTGTTCTTCATTTAACTAGCACTGTGTGATTGACCTTAATTAACTTCCTAATTTAAGGATCCAATAAATGATTGCCAATACCTAGTAATACTACATAAAGAGTAATAGTACCTGTTCTTAACAGACCAGGCAACGTGGCCTAATATGTAGAGCGCCGGCCTTGCATGCGGGAGTTTGGGACTTTGCGCAAAGTTTGTGTATCTCTGTACATTCGGTTCCCAGTCCAGTCAAACCGATGACTTATAAAAGTGATACTTGTCACTTCCTAGCCTGGCGCTCTGCATTAATAGGATAGGGCAAGGACTGGTTAGCTCAGTGTCAGGATAGTGTGACTGAGTGGGATATCAGGTCATGGTGCTAGCGGCCTGATTTCCCAGTGGGGCCGCACTATACAGTTGCAACGAGTGCACATTGTCACAAGTCGGTACCCGTCCTGATATGACCTTAGATGTTGCTAAGATGTAAAACAATTGCACACCCTGTTCTTAGCAGCAAACCTTGTGAAGGAATATCAGTGAAAAACACTAAACCCAGGGGCGTAGCTAGTCGTACAAGCGTACGCCAAAACGTCCACATCGTTTTGTTAACAACAACAAATTTGTTTAAATAATAAAGAGAGAGAGAGAGAGAGAGAGAGAAGGGGGGTGGGTTACTTAGATATGATTTCATATTCGGAAGGGTGTGACGCCGTAAGCGGCCCCCTAAACCCGCTACCGAAATTAGGATAACACAAGGTCTAGCTACGCCCCTGAAACCTATCAGATTGGTATTCACTACTATACCAGTTCTCACCCTGTTCAGATCTCTGGTCCCAGTGTAGCTTAGATAAAAGATTGACCCCATACTTGTAGTAGAGGTGAACAACAACATAGTCTAAATACTGGCGAAAACTGCTTTAGTATGGAACAGGAAGTGGAACCCCTGATTCCAGTATCAAATGGCTACTTATATTGGCACAGAGTTGGTGAAATGGGAGAGAATGCAAATAGATGGCGGTGATAGAATGCCATCGATTTTACTTTCAAATTATGTTAAAGTATTATATTTTATTATATATTTCAATCCAGAATTAGCGGGGAAATATGAAGACGTATGTGAAGAATATATTCTGCTTCTTAAATTAAAAATGCATCAGCTCAGTTCATTTACCCAGATTGTCGAAATTCTTTGCCAGCTTTTATATAAGGTTGTTTTTCACCCCAACTACAAGTACGGGGTGAATCTGTTTTATCTTAGTTGTTGTTGAAGATTTATACTGCCTATCATGGATAAGCCTGAATAGGCTTGTTTTCACCATTAGACAGTTTGTCGATAGAAAGCCCAAGCCTACACTTTTACCGACCCAAGGGATTTTTAACCTCCCACACCACATAGACATGGTATGAGAGCAACTGGCCTTTGATGTCGCTGTAAGTTATACACAGCTGTGGAAATCCAAATTGGCAGAGACATAACTTAGTGTAACTAGGTCAAAGCATGTGGTGTAAGTACATTTAATAAAAGCACCTTTTTGGGACATTGGTTGACCACCAGTCTCAAATACACAGAACATTGCTCTCAGCTGAAAGGGTGATTTGGTAACCAATATTTTGTAAGAGCGAGAAACACATAAAACAATGAATTCACGTATCTATTTTTGAGAAAACAGTTCATAATCACTGTCTTTCGTAATAACACAACAACGCACTGTAAACCAATGAGATACAGGCCAGGTAGATCAAAGATTCACTCCATACTTGTAGTACAGGGGTGAACAACAACGCAGTCTAAATACGGGTGAAAATAGCTGTAGTATGGAACAGGAAGTAGAATCCCTGGCTCCAGTATCAAATGGCTATTTATGTCGGCACAGAATTGGTGAATTGAGAGAGAATGCAATAAAGAAAAGATGGCGGTGATAGAACGTTATCAATTTCACTTATAACGTTCCTTCAACTAAATGGTTCATTATATTTTTCAACTTAAAAGTAGCCGATGAATATGAAGACTTAGAAAGAATATATTTTGCTTCATTTACCCAGCATGTCGAAAGTCTTTGCCAGCTTTTATATAAGGTTGTTTTTCACCCCTACTACAAGTATGGGGTGAATTTTTCATGTACAGGCCAGGGTACCTATGAGGGCAACTGAATATAACGATAATGCGACCATTAAGCTACTGATCATATCATCTGCGTTGTTTTTTTATCATATTAATTGGACACAGTTATGACTAAAATAATGCTACATTAAAAAGCAACAACAAAAAATGTTTAATAAAATAACACCAAAAAAGAACACCAACCAAACCCAATCTGTTCCTCATCATGTGAGGCATGTCCCCGACAGCAGATGGCGCCAGTGGCGTTGGCAAGGTGCTGGATATCATACTGCCTCTCGATCTGCATCACCACGAGCATGTGCAGCGACGCCTCGATCAGAAGCTCGAGCAGTGTGTATTAAACAAAACAAAAATCCAGGACTGACGTCACTCCGGTTCAAGTCCAACGGATCCAGGGGCGCGTTCAGGGTACGAGTCCGGGATGTCTTGGGGAAATCCCTGACGTCACGCTAGTCTGAACGGTAAAAGCAGTCTGTCGCCTCGAAAATGGCCAACCCCATAGGCGGCAGCCATTTTGCAATGGAAAAGAAGCACTCTGATTGGCTGAAACCACTGAATACAGCGGCCATTTTCGAGGTGCTTTTTGTCTCCTGTCTGAAAAGGGAGACTTCTCGGAGACGCCTCGGAGATGCACCCTGAGCGGAAATAAGCCAAAAAGCATCACGGAGACATCTCGGAGACGGACCCTGAATGCGGCCCTGATCCATTACAGTTTGTGTCCAGGCAACAGGATCCATGTTTCCCGGCAACTCTTTGTTGTCCGCTTCCTGTCATGGCCCTTGTATGCACATCATCAACTGGGGCAAACAGCTGCCTCATCTGGGGCAGGGGATTGTGTGGGTAATATAAGTAGAAGACTGTGCAGATGAATGCCAGTAAAAACATTGGACACCGTCTGACCATGGCACATATTCCAGAGATCTAAGGTGTCTACAGCCGTGTTTACACGGGCCATTTAAAACGCCTCATATAAATCCATTTGCCTAGATCGATTCACATTTCCCGTGTAGACGCGAGGCTGTGGCGTTTTAGGGCTGAATCGCTTCATATGAAACGCCTCATCTATACCACCTCGCGAGGTAGTATAGATGAAGCGATTCAGCTTGTTCCCGGCAGTAAACTATACACCTAGAAGTGCTCGCCGGCTACAGGCGCACCACAGGCTGCTGGTTCCTGGCACCAAAACACTCTTTAAACTCTGTCCGTGTAGACGCACCTCAAAAACGCTTCATATGAATCGCCTTGTCTAGAACGTTTCACAATTCCCCGTGTAAACACGGCTTACAACAGGTAATCAGGGAGTGGGACATAGCTCAGGCGGTATACTCTCCACCTGTGAAGCTGTCGGGTATCGGATCGATCATTCTCAGTGGATCCATTTGCAGTTTGAGCTATTTTCCATTCCAACCAGTGGTCCACAAGTGGTTCATCAAAGGCTGTGATAATGTGATGTCCTGTCTGTGGGAAAGTGTATATACAAGTTCCCTTGCTGCTTATCGGAAAGAGTAGCCCATATGGCCGAAGCGAGTTTCCTCCAAAGAAATATGTCAGAATGACCACATTGTTTGACGTCCAACGAGAATCAATCAATCTGCTCTAGAGGCGTCGTTAAATAAAAGAAGCTTTAGTCTTTATTTTTTACGTTTCATTAGGCGTAGACATGCTGAACGTCCTGTTCAGGAACGCCAGTGACACCTCACCGCTGAGTGCGTCCGTTTTCCGCCAGGTGGCGCCGCAGAAAGGTCCGAAAGTCTGGCCACTGGGCGGCGCCACCTGCTAGTGCCGTCACTTGGGCTCGGCGACGGCGGAAATGCCGGAGCCGGGGCCGGGGCCGGGGCCGGCTGCGACGGAAGCGCGGGCGGAGGCGGCGGCAGAGCGGATCTCCTCGATGTCGTCGTCGTCGAAGATCTCAGCTGCGCGATTCTCATAGGTGATGGGTGTCGTGTCGGACATGCTGTCCATGCTGGCCAGGAACAGCTGCGAGAGGTTGTCACCATATAGTTCCTCTTGCTGTCGTCGGCGCCGGTTGTACTTTCGGACCAGTAGGCTGACGGTGCAGCCGGCAACCAGCGCGACGGCGGCACATCCGGCTGCTCCCCCGATGATGTAGTCGCGTGCGGTGAAGATGCCAAGGTGGCGGAAGTTGGCGTTGCGCGTGGCGACGTGTGTACAGTTGATGCGCATCGACTTGTCGTTGTGCTTGACGGCGATGCAGAACTCGTAGAGCGTCTGCGCGCGCAGCTCGGACGCAGTGTAGGAGCGCATGTATGGTTTGATGTCGATGATGCTGTAGGTTTTGTTTGCAGTGTCCGCATTGCTCTCCCGATACAGGATCTGGTAGTCGTGAGCAAAGCGCGCACTCTTCCATGTGACGGTGATGGAGTCTGCGGTGACGCGGATGATGATGACATTGGCGCGCATGTTTTTCACATGGAGACTTAGCACCCGCTGGTCACGTCCCTTTGGGTTGGATGCTAAACAGGTGTAGTCTCCATTGTCAATGCCTTGGATGTAGTCTATATACAGGGTGCCGGTTTGGCTTGCAACAACCCGGCCGGTGTCGTCACTTGGAGAGCCGGACTTCAACAAGGTGACATCATCAGCGACAACATCCACAGCGTTGCTGTGATGGGCTGGCAGCAGCCAGTCAATCTGTGGTTTCGGTTCACCGACAGCACGACAATCTAACCTGACCTTATCACCGAGCACTGTGTTTATCTCCACTGGGAACAGCGGAAGGATTCTCGGAGCGCATCTGGTGGGGATTGCAGAGACTGCGTCTGACATGACGGTACTTCCAGCCACAGCCCTCGGTGCGCTGCACTTAATACTGGCAGACTCAGTAAATGTTACATTCCGAAACCCATTCCCTCGGATCTCTGCTCTCAGCCAGTTCACATTACAATCACAGATTAAAGGGTTTCCATAGAGACTGATCTCTTTCAAAGCAGGCAAGGACTGCACCACCTCAATTTCTAAAGTGGTAAGGTTATTTGATTGAAGGCGAAGAAACTGCAAGCGGGGTAAATTATGGAAAGCTTCCCGGTCTATGTACAACAGGTGTGGGTTATCAGTGACCTCCAATGTCGTAAGCAGTGGGAGGTCACTGAGCGCTTGCCGATTCACCATGGTGATGTCCCGCATGCCATTCAGTAACAAGGAGCTCACATTGATATTCTTCAGAACTCCGGTATGTAGACACTCAAGGTGGTTATTGCTAAGGTTGATTACCCTGATGGCATTGAACACACGCCACGGCTTCACTGGCATCTCGCGAAGGTGATTGTTCTCCAAGTGGAGTTCACCGAGGTTCTCCAACCCGATGAAAGTCGAGTCATAGATATGTTTTAGTCTGTTGTTGCTGAGAATAAGCGAGCGAAGGCTAGTTAGATACATAAAGTCGCCATCGCGCAACACATGGATGTTATTGTCATGGAGGTTCAGTACCTCCAACATGCGGAGTTCCCGGAACCAGCGTGGGTTGATCTCGAAGATGCGATTGTGCGACAAATCTAGCTGATGCAGGTTTCGAAGTCCACACAGCGCATCCGAGTGAATGATCTCGATCTTATTCTGTGACACGGACAAGGAGCGTAGCAATGTTAAAAGTGCAAAAGTGCGGTTTGGCAAGTAATCAATCTGATTGCGGTCAAACGCTAAATGAGCGATTGAGGTCACCCCGAGCCCCCACCAATCCTCTAAGCTGTAAATGTGATTGTTTGACAAATCGACTAAGGTGAGGTTCACAAGGCGATGCAGACCCCACAGCTGGCCAAGCCGGATGCGGTTATTGGCCAGAATAATGGCCTCCACCTCCAACGAGATGTTTGCGGGCAGTTCATGGAGCCCGATGTTGTTGCAGTCGATGGTGCGAAGCGGATGCTGGACCCACGCGTGGAAGCGGCTTTCACAGGTGCAGTGGGGTGGACACCCGATGGCCCAGGCGGGGATGAATAATGGAGGCGAGAAGCTCGAGTTTGTATGCGCCTGCGTGCGCACCGCCAGCGGTGGGCACAATAGCAGCAGTAGCAGGATGAGGATGAGGGAGGAGTGGATGAACAGACACGGCCACGGCATCGTTGCCATGGCGACGACGCTCACCCAGCCCCCGGCCTGGAGACGCACTGAGCTGTAGTGGCGAGCATTACCCACAGAGGGCAGCACTGGCAGCATTGACTCTATCTCTATGTTCCGCTAGATGGCAGCACGGCGGCGGAGAGGCGCTGGTGTTGGGTGTGTGCTGTCGCTTCATTCAGTTTGTTTGTTGTTGTTTTACGTCCCAGCAACATCTAAGGTCATATCAGGACGGGCGCTTACTTCATTCACGGCTTCATTGCGACGTTATCTGCAAAGAGAGGAAACCTGAGTGACATGGCATGAAGACAATTAAAGTTTGTTTTATTTAAATATGCCTCTAGAGCGCATTGATTTTTTATCATCGGCTATTGGAAGGCAAACATATTGTAGAGTCGGTACTCGGATATGTGGCTGTGCACATAGGCTATGATGAAAAACAATACAGACAAAGAGAAAGTAAGAGAGGAAAGTGAAAGAGAGAGAGTCCAGCCCTCAGGTTAATTTTTATAGACCCCTTTCAATGTTTATAAACATTGTGTATGCGCGTGCACCTTGGCTGCAGAACAAATGCACACTGCCATTGAGTTTGCCAGTACGCGCAGTGCAAAACGTATATTTTATTCAAAATTAATAGAAATGCAGAACCCTAACTGGATAAATTTAATATAATTTGTTCGGTGAATATGTTTTCTATACGTGTTCCAAGCGGTTTGTTTCTAGCTGGTGTGGTTTTATAGATATTTCACTTTTTCTGTATGAAGATTGCTCAAGGCCATTGACAATGCATTGATTTTGCCGGTCTGAGCAGTGCAAAACGTATATTTTATTCAAAATTAATAGAATTACAGAACCCTAACCGTATAAATTTAATATAATCTTATCCTTGAATATGTTTACTATATGTGTTCCAAGCGATTTGTTTCTAGGTGGTGTGGTTTTAGAGATATTTCACTTTTTCTGTATGAAGATTGCTCATAGCCATTGAGTTTGCACTGTCACAGTGTGTCGTCCTGCAGCCAAACAGCGTGCACACAGACCTAAATACCTATGCTGACGTCATATAAAATAGGTCTTGGGTTCTTGATAGGATAGCATACGACCTCTTTCCACCAATAGGAATCTAGCATTCTTTCTCTCACCAATAGGAAACCAACATTCCTGGAATTTTCTTCGTTTTTTTACTAAATCTATTTTATTCAATGAATAATGTCTTTTGTCAGTGCCAGAGCACTGGTCATCTGGCCGTTCATTACAATTTGTCGGTACATAAATGACAATATCAGTTGCAATAATAAGCACATGAAAATCCTGTTCGATAATAGAAGCATAATATAAATGGACTATTAGTTGTAATATCTATTAGTTGTAATGTCAATTCCAGTATTGTGCACTTGGTGAGCATGCATCCCATGGTATTGCATGATTCTAGAATTGACATTAAACACTTCTTTCTTCCTTTGTCTTTCTCTCTTCTTTTTTCAAAAGATATAACATATCCCCAATACACATATATACATTATATTGTAAATATGCAAATCAGTAGATCCAATCACCAATACCAAATGCGAAAAACCTGCCCATTTATTTTTTTATATCCATCACAGGTGTTCCGTATTGTGCCGAATGATGGGATCGGAAGTCTGAGATTGCAGTGGGGACTTACATCAGACAGGTTTTATGTCAATTTAAAGAAAAATGTTAGGTAACAGGTTTTGAAAGAACGTGTAGTAGGGGTGGGAAGGGGTGGGAAGGGGATCAGCGTGCAGGGCTGTGTAGTGCATTTGAGAACATTTATACATATATATGTACAAGGGTCAGGGCAAGGATGGCCTCTAGAGAACCTATGTCTGTGTAGGGGTCTGACAGGCCTGTAGTATTTTCATTAAGTTTATAAATTCAAGGAGACTTGTGGACCATCTTGTCCTCACTGGAAGTTTATTCCATAATGTGCCACCTCTGTAAATCAGTGCTTTAGTCAGCTTGTTTGTTAGTGGGTTAGTATTTTTAGAAGTGTATCATCTCTCTGTCTGGTTATTCTGTTTGTATGGTCTATGGATACCAGTGGTCTGCCCGCCAACAGTAGCTGTCTGGCTCCCTGGCCACCACCAACCTTGACCTTTTGAGTGTGGTGACCCCTACCCCAGCAAAAGGGCTAGGCCTTGAGTGCAATTACACTCAGACCTGACATCACCACTATGTCTATTTACATCCCACTCAGGCACAAACCAGCCCATATATATATATATATACATACATATACAAACGCACCGGGTCAAGCACACTGAATAATAATAGAACAAATGCATTCCCCCCTGCCTAATATCGGAATATTTTACTATATGGTCATTCTTCATATTTCTTTGGAGGAAACCTGCTCTTTCCGATAAGTAGCAAGGGGACTTTTATATGCACTTTCCCAGAGTCAGGAGAGCACATACCACAGCCTTTGATGAACCAGTTGTGGACCACTGGTTGGAACGGAAAATAGCTAGAGACAATTAATACTGCTGTCTGTCTTTAATTGGTTGTTGGATTTTTAGGACCTGGCACCATCTAAGGTTGCAGATACCATTTGTAAGGCAGTAATTTGACTACACGACACCCGCAATCAAATCAATCGCCTTCAGAAATGAAACAAACAATGGATTAATTCCTAGAGACTGAGTTCGCTCAATAATTACTAAGTTTCTCCGCTTTAAAAAATGTATTTATTTGATTTCTTTTACACCACGACTATTCTATTTCGCGACATCCCTCTTTCAGTAGCAGTTACGGCTATTAGACTGTGCTGCCCTTTTGTTAAAAAAAATGTAATTGATATTTTAGTTAAAAGAAATTTATTTCAGTTTTTTAAATAAATAAAACAACACTACTATTCTATTTCGCTACATCCCTCGTTTCAGTAGTAGTTCCGGTTATTAGCCTGCGCTGCCTTTTTGTTTAAGCAAAATTATTAGATTAAAAAAAACAAAAAAACCACTACTATTCTATTTCGCTGCATCCCTCTTCCAGGAGCAGTTCCGGTTATTAGACTGCGCTGCCATTTAAAGTTGCATGGTCCGATGGCGTTTTAATTTGTTAGTTATATATGAGATATGTAGCTCAGGTTGACCATTATATCCTAATATTCATTAGTCCTGAGTAAATTTGATGAAAAATGGCTAGTTTTAGAGCAATTTGAGCTGAAAGAACCCAAAATACTTTTGATAAGCTTGCCAAAAGTCCTGTGGCTATGACACAGATGCTCATCTCGCGATGACCATGTGATGTGAGATGACCTACTAATCCTAGGCATGGCCCTGCACAGTGGGCCTACTTGGCTCTAATGAGGTTACCAGATTGGCCTAATTGGTTAATGGTCTCCCTGCATAATGAGTGTTTCAAAGTGAGTGTCCAAAGGGATGAGGTTATAAATTCACAGGTTATTCTGTATATGCTGTCCCACATCATTAGCTAATACACCAGTATCTAAGTTGGATAGATAGGATCAAATGTAAGTAGTTGGTTTAATTTTGACAACATTATATTCCATCAGACTATCCAACTTTAAAGGGCCCAGTAAAATGCCGCCCCTTTTCATCAGCGCCACCTCGTGACAATGCGCGGCGACATGCAGTCACATGATCCGATGACCTGCCATCACGCCACATCACGCCACGTCAAGCCGCGTCACGCTTTGTCAGCTCATCTCATTGGTTCCAGCCGGGCCATCATAATGACGTCAAACAGTGCCTATGCAGATTACCTTGTTTGTTTTTGTGTTTTTTGTTTGTTTTTTGTTTGTTCGTTTCGCTGGATTCACCTATCTACCAGACAGGATGGGATGGCCGAATGAGTTGAGCGTCCATGGCCTGTTTTGGGAGATCTGGAGATCCGAAACCATGGGATCGTGGGTTCGAACAATGGTCGAGTTAAACCAATGACTTAAACTATTAAAAATATATACTTGTCGCTTACTAGCCTGCCGCTCGGCATTATTAGGATAGGGCAAGGACTAGTGTGCTCAATGTCAGGATAATGTGACTGAGTGGGATATCATGTCATGGTGCTGGCAGCCTGGTCTCCCAGTGGGGCAGCACTATAAAGTTGCCATGAGTCCACATTGTTACAGGTCGAAGTCGGTACCCGTCCTTATATGACCTTAGATGTGGCTAGGATATCAAACGGCAACAAACAAAACCCATCTATCATGTTTGAACGCTCGCTGTTCCCTGTATTCTGTCATAGGTACCGGCAGTCATTCAAAAAATCTTTAAACTGGACAGTTAATTAAGATTAATCACACAATGGTAGTTAAATGCAGAATAACACACACGGACAGAAAGGTTCTATATTGTATACTTTTCCCAACCAGTGGTCCACAACTTGTTCATCAAAGACTGTGGTATGTGCTGTCCTGTCTGTGAGAAAGTGCATATAAAAGACCCCTTGCTGCTTATCGGAAAGAGTAGCAGCCTATGCGGCAGCAGTGGGTTTCCTCCAAAGAAATATGTCAGAATGACTACGTTTGACATCCAATAGCTGATGATAAAAATCAATGTGCTCTAGAGGCGTCGTTAAATAAAACAAGCTTTACTTTTTGTTTACTTCTCAAGATATTCACATTTAGGATTTTTTATTATTTACTTGAACAAAATTAGCCTTTAGCATTGAATGAAACATGAGGTGTCTTTCTTTGTTTGGTATAATTCGATTTTGTTTTAAATATATATCTATCATATACCAAATTAAAACTCATTTAGTGGTCTTACTGATTGGATCTATTACTAGCCTGAGTAACCAATCACCATTCAGCACCGAGTGAAACCAAACCGCGTGCGTTGGTACTTGGTCTGATTAATGTGATTCAAAAGAATGCACTAATTAGCCAAAAGTGCTATAATAAAGAGTAAACCGTTATCCATTCAGAGTACTTTCTGGGCATTTGTAATTTAAACATACACCCAAATAGGAGTGTTTGACAAACTAGCAATTTTCAATGATTTTCATACTTTCTTCCAGTGTTATCCAAGTACTGCCGGCACCTATATATATATATCTTTGTGGTAAATGAATTGTGGCGTTCTCTGTGGCAGAGTGGTTAGAGTGTCTGACTTTTTTCTGGGTCGGACTCCTAATCTGAGGCTCGGCGGTTCGACCAATTTGGATTTCCACCGCTGTGTTTTACTTACAGCGTCATCAAAGGCCGGTTGCTCTCATACCATGTCTATGTGGTGTGGGAGGTTAAAAATCCCTTGGGTCGGTAAAAGTGTAGGCTCAGGCTTTCTATCGACCAGCAGTGGAATGAGGAAGACCAGTCGTCTATGAATGAAATTTCCCCTGCTTAAACAACTAATGGACCAACAAAAAAATCTTCTGTCGGCCGCATAGCAGTGGTCTTCCGTCCGTAAATGTTACAGGTATCTTGATATTTAGACAATTCTTTTCTATTTTTTTAACAATGTTTATATAGTGTCTTGAAATGTGAAGTAGATTCTGAAATTAAAGTGTACACAATGCAGTAAGTAATGAGTATGAGGTTCATTAAATCATTTTACATTTACATAAAAGGTTTTAGTTGTTGGTTTAGGATTTCCAATTCGGGTAGATACCAGTACCGTTACTTATACCCCTGTCACACTACGACGTAATGAGCAAACGTGAGCCTAACGTGGTGATATTTCGTCATTACGTTGATGTACGTTGGATTACGTTATGATGACGTCATAATGACGTTAGACTGACGTCGAGCAACGTCACATTACGTTGTGTTACGTCGAGTTACGTCGAGGTTTTGGACATGTTCAAAAATGTTGACGTAGCTCGAACGTAAGGGTTTACGTTCGCCGTACGTTCTGTTCACGTTCAGTGAACGTCAATGACGTTAAACAGACGTTAAGCAAACGTTCCTCACTACGTTCCACTACGTTCCACTACGTTCCACTACGTTCCACTACGTTCCACTAAGTTCCACTACGTTCCACTACTTTCCACTACATTCCACTCGTTGACCCACATTAAAGCCAGTGGAAACGTCCAATCGGTGTAATGGGAAAGTCAGGAGAACGTCAAGAGAACGTCAGGAGAACGTGCATTCAACGTACGTTCAACGTCTCATGACGTAGCTAACGTCACATAACGTTCTTCTGGCGATGGAATAACGTTCATAACGTTCCGTGAGCATCATTACGTTGACCTCTCTTGTTGAATGACGGTATCACTACGCTTTACCGACGTTATGCTCTCGTCCACTACGCTGCATCCACGTTCAACTTGTGCCCAAATTTGCATACTACGCCGAGAAGTTCAACGTTCTTCACGTTCTCCCTACGTTGACGTCGTTATGTTGTAGTGTGACAGGGCCATTAGTCTTAGTTCACTGTGATCAGATAATCTTGTATTCATTGTGTTGTTTTGTATGCAGTAGGATTTGGATGTTAGTTGGGTTATGTTTGTGTTACTATGTCAAGATGTCTTGACTATTGGTGTATTCTGTAGTATATAAATGAAGAGTTCAGGCGCAAAACCACGTAAACTCCAATCCAAAAATGTAGGTTAAATAACAGATTTTTACCTGAACATAATTTTAATTCTCACTAATTCCACTTTTCATATGATCACATGGTTATGGAGAAATGAACAAAAGAGCAGGAATAAAATAAAATAAATTGTTGAAGGTTTGATTCCAATGTTCATCTCCATTTTTGTATTGGCGTTTACGTGGTTTTTTGTGCCTGAACTATTCAAATATATTTATGTGTTGCCGTGAGGAATGAGGAATCCCGATGTTGGTGGGAAGGGACTATTGGGACTGGGAGGCCAGCAGGCAGGATGCACCGGATATAATGTGTAGTGTTTGTGTCATGGTGGCTGGTGCAGGAATATGATACACACAAGACTAGATGCGGTGGCCCAATCGGTAGATCCTAGGCTTCCCATACGGAAGGTCAGGAGTCTGAAACCCGGCCAAGTCAAACCAATGACTTATCAAATTGGTATTTGTCGGTACCCAAGCCTGGCGCTTGGCATTAATAGGATAGGACTAGGACTGGTTAGCTTAGTATTAGGATAATGAGACTGAGTGGAATATTAGATCATGGTGGCAGTGGCCTGATCTCCCAGTGTGGCAGCACTGTAAAGTGGGCAAACGTGCACACTGCCACAAGTGTTTACCCATCTGTGTTCGAATCCCATATATTTACCAAAGCGGGAGATGGACGCGCAACTTATTCGGCCATCCCCTCTGGTTGTCTAAATACGAAACATAGGTTTGTTCAAACAGTTCAACTGGACGAAGCTCATTGCACAGCAACTCCTATCAAATGGTACCAGACCCATAATCTCTTTCCAAGACTCCTAGCCCACTCCGCTCTCCCACTCCGCTCTCCCACTCCGCTCTCCCACACCGCTCTCCCACTCCGCTCTCCCACTCCGCTCTCCCATTCCGCTCTCCCACTCCGCTCTCCCACTCCGCTCTCCCACTCCGCTCTCCCACTCCGCTATCCCACTCCGCTCTCCCACTCCGCTCTCCCACTCCGCTCTCCCACTCCGCTCTCCCACTCCGCTCTCCCACTCCGCTCTCCCACTCCGCTCTCCCACTCCGCTCTCCCACTCCTCCTCCCCCTCCCCACGCCCTCCCAAACCCCTCCCCCTTCTCCTCCCCTCCCCTCCTCCCCCCCCCCCGCCCCCTCCTCCTCCCCCTACCCCTACCACGCCACCCTCCCCTCCCCTCCTCCTCCCCCTCCCCTCCTCCTCCCCCTCCCCTCCCCCCCCGGCAGTCCTGGAACTAGGTTTGTTTGTTTGTTGTTGTTTTATGTCCTAGCAACAACTAAGGTCATATCCGGACAGGTACTGACTTGTGACAGTTAGACTCATGGCAACTTAATAGTGCTGTCCCACTGGGAGACCAGGCCGCCAGCACCATGACCTGATATCCCACTCTCAGTCACATTATCGTGACACTGAGCCAACCAGCCTTGCCCTATCCTAATATTGCCGAGCGCCTTTCTAGGAAGCGACAAGTATACATTTTGAAGTTATCGGTTTGACTCAAACCCACAAACCCATGGGTTCGGATCCGCTGATCCCCCAAAACAGGAGATGGATGCTCCACTCATTCGGGTACCCCACCCCGTCTGGTGCCTGGAATTAGGAAGTTGATAGGAGACCAGGAGGAAACAGACGCTGGTGGTCCTTTGTTCCGCAGTGTCAAGAAAGCCTACATACAAATCCACTCCCGGCCTTGTGGCCTTGACCTCTGCCGACCAATGTAGACCTATTTCATATGACGTCAGCATGGGTATTTAGGTCAGTGCACGCGCTGCTTGGCTGCAAAATGGCACAGGGTCATACTGCAGACTCAATGGCTTTAGCAATCTTCATACAGAAAACGTGAAATATCTCTAAAACCACACCACCGAAACACAAACCACTTGGAAGGCACATAGAAAACATATTCAATGAACAAATTATATTAACTTTATTAGGTTAGGATTCTGAATTTCTATTAATTTTGAATAAAATTGACATTTTGCACTGCATGTATTGGCAAACTCAATGCATTGTCAATGGCCGTAATCAATCTTCCTACAGAAAAAGTGAAATATCTCTAAAACCACACCACCTAAACACAAACCGCTTGGCACACAAACAGATAACATGTTTAACAACCAGATTATATTAAATTTATAAGGTTCGGGCTCTGCATTTCTATTAATTTTGAATAAAACTGAAGTTCTGCACTGCGCATATCAGCAAACTCAGTGCATTGTCAATGGCCGTGAGCAATCTACTTAAAGAAAAAGTGAAAAATCTCTCAAACCACGCCACCTAGAAACAAACCGCTTCGCACACAAACAGATAACATGCTTAACAAACAAATGATATTACATTTATAACGTTCTATTAATTTTGAATAAAACTAACATTTTGCACTGCGCGTATCGGCAAACACGATGGCAGTGTGCCTTCGTTCTGCAGGGGCCCATTAGACGACACAGTCACGTGACGTCGTTTGGGGGCGCAAGCGCCGAGCACCTTATCTGGGGGTCATTGACTGCTCATGCGCAGAAGGTGGCGTGAGATTACCTCATCTTACGTCATCACGTAATGTGTACTGTTTGTCTTCCAGGTCCAGAATGCTGCCGAACGAGAATCTGTTTTCATTAAATGTCGTCTGTGTGCAAATGTATCTTTTACCTAAATGTAGTATGTATGCAAATATTGTATGTATGCAAATGTTTCTGTTTTCACTCAATATTGTTCGTATGCATGTTTGTATTCGTCTGTCTGTTTTATCTAAATGTCGTATGCATGCGACTGTCTGTTTCCAGCAAATGTTCTATTATGTAAATGTCTCTTTTCACTAAATGTTGTGTGCATGCAGTTACTTAACTGGAAGCTGAAGATTCTGATGATATGACTTTGGATGTTGCCAGGACAACAAACCCCAACAAACAACACACAAACAAACGTTGATGTGTTCGTCGATGGGTGTTCTCGGTGGCGGAGTGATTAGAGTGTCTGACTTTTTTCCAGGTCGGACTCCTAATCTGAAGGTCGGTGGTTCGATTCCCCATGCCCCCGATCTCTGCCAATTTGGATTTCCACCGCTGTGTATAACTTACAGCGACATCAAAGGCCAGTTGCTCTCATACCATGTCTATGTGGTGTGGGAGGTTAAAAATGCCTTGGGTCGGTAAAAGTGTAGACTCGGGCTTTCTATCGACAAACTATCTGAAGCCGTGTTTACACGGGAGAGTTAAATCGCTTCATATAAATCGCCTTACCTAGTTCGCTTCACATTCGCCGTGTAAACGCTCCGCTGAGGCGGATTAGGGCTGATTCGCTTCATATGATTCACTTTATGTACACCACCTCGCGAGGTGGTTTATATGAAGCGAACTAGCTTAAGCACTGGTTCGTATGGACTTGCTCATGCGCAGATATCGATTTCCGCCTTAAACCGCTCCGTGTGTAAACGCGCCTCTAATTCGCTTCATATAAATCGATTTGTCTAATTCGCTTCACAATTGCCCGTGTAAACACGGCTTATTGGTGAAAACAAGTCTATTCAGACTTATCCATGATAGGCAGTATAAATCTTCAAGAAAAAAAAAAAAAAAAGAGTTCTAGATCCTAAAAAGGACAGTGGAAACGGTACATCAGTAAAACCGCGACATGGCGCATGATGTATACAGTAAAACCTCTCTATACCGACCCCTCCACAGATCGACCACCCCCCTATATCGATCGCTTA
The DNA here is from genome assembly GCA_030323885.1 of Branchipolynoe longqiensis. Taxonomy (NCBI): domain Eukaryota; kingdom Metazoa; phylum Annelida; class Polychaeta; order Phyllodocida; family Polynoidae; genus Branchipolynoe; species Branchipolynoe longqiensis. The sequence goes on along the minus strand of CM059202.1, from coordinate 9,776,113 downwards.
ATTTGGGTTCCAACAGTACCATTGTAAGGATATACTAACTCTCTAAACCGACCACCTCCCTAAATGGACCACTTATAGTCGGTCCCATGGTCGGTTGATTTAGAGAGGTTCTACTGTATTATTTTTCCATGTATGACATCGTAGAGTTGCATAGTTGCATAGTACGGTCTAGATCCTAAAAAGGACAGTGGAAACGGTACATCAGTAAAACCGCGACATGGCGCATGATGTATACAGTAAAACCTCTCTATACCGACCCCTCCACAGATCGACCACCCCCCTATATCGATCGCTTAATTTGGGTTCCAACAATACCATTGTAAGGATATACTAACTCTCTAAACCGACCACCTCCCTAAATGGACCACTTATAGTCGGTCCCATGGTCGGTTGATTTAGAGAGGTTCTACTGTATTATTTTTCCATGTATGACATCGTAGAGTTGCATAGTACGCTGAAATCATCAAGTTTTCAAATCCAAAGCAATTATCTAGAATTGAATCTACATATCTAACTCAACTACTGGTGAATTTATTAAGCATTTGTTGACACATAGAAGGGAACACTGAGTCAATTTAATAGAACATGTTACCGGAAAAGTCCGTGGTAGCAGAGTTTTGGCATGCTTGCCAAAATCAATTGCACTTCTAAGCGTAGCCACTTAAAATAGAAGTTACTTCAAAGTAAAGTTCCAGATTTTAATGATCAACCTAATTATATTTATATCAGAAAATGACAGAAACTCAAAACCATCGGACTATGCAACTTTAGACAGTCCGAAGGTTTGGAATGTTACCGTGGGAATGAGGCAGGTGGGACGCTGGTTGCTTGTGGGCTTGGGGGCTGTGGGGTTATGATGGTTATAGGGTTGCCGGGTTGCAAGGTTGTGGGGTTGCGGGGTTGCAGGGTTGCTGGGTTGCGTGTGGTTTCAAAGTTGTGGGGTTGTAGGGTTACAGGATTGTGGTGTTACGGGGTTGCAAGGTTGTGGGGTTGCAGTTTTGCAGGGATGCAGTGTTACAGGGTTGCAGGGTTGTGGGCTTGCAGGGTTGCGTGTCATTGCAGAGTGTCGGGTTGTGTGGTTGCAGTGTTATAGTGTTTCAGGGTTGCATAGGGTTGTACGGTTACAGAGTTTCAGAGTTGCAGGGTTGTGTGGGGTTGTAGGGTTGCAGGGTTGCACGGTTGAATGGGGTTGGAGTATTGAATGGTTGTGGGGGTTGCCAAGGGTTGGAGTATTGCATGGTTGTGGGGTTGCGTTGGGTTGCTGTATTGCAGGGTTGCGGGGTTGCATGGGGTTGCAGTATTACAGGGTTGCCGAGTTGTGTGGGGGTGCGGGGTTGCAGAGGGTTGCAGTATTACAGGGTTGCCGAGTTGTGTGGTGGTGCAGCGTTGCATAGGGTTGCAGTATTACAGGGTTGCTGAGTTGTGTGGCGGTGCAGAGTTGCATAGGGTTGCAGTATTACAGGGTGTCAGGGTTGCATAGGGTTTCAGTATTACAGGGTTGCTGAGTTGTGTGCCGGTGCAGAGTTGCATAGGGTTGCAGTATTACAGGGTGTCAGGGTTGCATAGGGTTGCAGTATTACAGAGTGTCAGGTTTGCATAGGGTTGCAGTATTACAGGGTGTCAGGGTTGCATAGGGTTGCGGTATTACAGGGTGTCAGGGTTGCGCGGTGTTGCAGGGGGCTGAGTGAGTATGAAGCCTACATATATAGGCTACAGGGATGCCGTAAGGGAGGCCCGGGTTTTGAGGGGTCAACAGTTCAATTGTGGAGAAGCTTTCAGCTATTTGCACACCACCACATCCGGTCACGTGACTGCGGCAGGGCTGGTCACGTGGGATCTCCTTAGAGGCCGCGAGAAGGCGCGTGACGCGAGGTGAGGACGCCCTGCTGCGGTCGCGGTCACGTGATGTGTGACGTAATCAGTTTTACGCGCAATTCACTGTCACTCACATTGGGTTTTGTTTGTTTGTTGTTGTTTTACGTCCTAGCAACATCTAAGGTCATTGTTTGTTTGCAACCGTGGTATGGATTGGTAGACTGTTGCTTAAAGTTGCATAGTCTGATGGTTTTGCATTTTGGTCATTTTTCTGAGATAAATATATTAAATTGATCGTTATAATCTACCTTATTTCAAGTTAAAGTCATCATCATCATGCTGTCGGTCGCGATGCGACAAAGACTGCTTTCATTACTTGACTGCCGTTCTCCATTTAGCTCTCTGCTGTGAGAGTTAACATAACATTTGATTTTAAATGGATAAGTTTTGAGATATTTTAAATTCAAACATGCAAACTTAGTTTTGACAAGCATGCCAAAAGTCTGACACCATATGCTTCAACAGTAAGGTTCTATCAAATTGTCTCAGTATGCCCTGCTATGTTGCAATAAATGCTTAATATGTGCATCAATATCTAATTTAGATATGTAGAGTCAAATCTGTATAATTATTTTGGCTTTGAAAATTGGATGCTTCATCGGACTATGCAGCTTTAAATGTCATTGACAATATGTATCTATTTATCTACATATCTATTTAGCTGTTTACTGGGGTGCAGTGGCTGAATCAATAGAGAGTGGGATATCAGGTCATGGTGTTGGTGGCCTGGTATCCCAATGGGGCAACACTATAATTATAAAGTCACCATGAGTGCGTACTGTCACAAGTCTGTCGGTACATGTCCTGTTATATGACCTGAGATGTTGCCAGGATGTAAAACTCCAACAACCAACAAACCAACACATGAGTGCAGACTGTCACAAGTCTGTAGGTACCCGTCCTGATATATGACCTGAGATGTTGCCAGGATGTCAAACTCCAACAGCCAACCAACAGGTCGGTACCCATCCTGATATATGACCTGAGATGTTGCCAGGATGTAAAACTCCAACAGCCAACCAACAGGTCGGTACCCATCCTGATATGACCTTAGATGTTGCCAGGATGTAAAACTCCAACAACCAACAAACCAACACATGAGTGCAGACTGTCACAAGTCTGTAGGTACCCGTCCTGATATGACCTTAGATGTTGCCAGGATGTAAAACTCCAACAACCAACAAACCAACACATGAGTGTGCTCTGTCACAAGTCTGTAGGTACCCTTCCTGATATGACCTTATATGTTGCCAGGACTTAAAACTCCAACAACCAACCAACAGGTCAGTACCTGTCCTGATATGACCTTAGATGTTGCCAGGATGTAAAACTCCAACAACCAACAAACCAACACATGAGTGCAGACTGTCACAAATCTGTAGGTACCCGTCCTGATATATGACCTGAGATGTTGCCAGGATGTAAAACTCCAACAACCAACACAAGAGTGTGCTCTGTCACAAGTCTGTAGGTACCCGTCCTGATATGACCTTAGATGTTGCCAGGATGTAAAACTCCAACAACCAACCAACAGGTCGGTACCCGTCCTGATATGACCTTAGAAGTTGCCAAGATGTAAAACTCCAACAACCAACCAGCCAACATTCATATCCTTACTCCAGCTCCGTCGGTTTGGTTCTTCTTCTAGCCCTGTCCTCTGTGCAACCGTTGACTGGTAGGGAGGGGGAGGGGGAGGGTGCCAGAGGGAGGAGGGAGGGGGGAGGGCGGAGGGTGACTCAATCAATCAATGGGTGCCGTCTTTTCGAAGAAGGTTGGCTGCAATGGACCTCCATCTCTTCCTGTCATTCGTTCCTCTCACGCATTCCGCATAGCTCATTGCTGTCCACTCAGTGATGTTGTCCATCCATGTTGTTCTCCTTCTCCCTCTTGGTCTTTTCCCTTCTATCTTCCCTTCCAGTATTCTTCTCTGTGATTCCTGGTGTCGTATCATGTGGCCAAATTATTAAATTTTTCTGTTTTTGATCGTTTGTATTATCTGTCTCTTTAAAGTTGTATAGTCCGATGGTTTTGAGTTTCTATCATTTTCTGAGCTAGATATATTAGGTTGATCGTTATAATCTACCTTACTTTCGTTTGAAGTAACTTTTATTTTAAATGGCTAACTTTTGAGATATTGCAAACATGCCAAATTAATGTTGGCAAGCACACCAAAACTCTGACACTATAGGCTTCTGCAGTAATAGATCCTATTATATTGCATCACTGTTCCCTTCTATGTGATGACAAATGTATATTAAGTGCACCAGTGTCTAAGTTAGATATCTAGAATAAAATCTAGATAATTATTTTGGTTTTGAAAATTTGATATTTTCATCAGATTCTGCAGCTTCAAACCTGATGTTCCCCGGAATGAAAACCTCATTGCCAACTTAATAGGTTCAAAAGCTATTTTTAGTTTTGTTGGTATCTTTTTTTGTTCTTTTACGTCCTAGCAACATCTAAGATCATATCAGGACTGGTACCGACTTGTGACAGTGCGCACTCGTGGCGACTTTATAGTGCTGCCCCACTGGAAGACCAGGCCACTAGCACCATGACCTGATATCCCACTCAGTCACATTATCCTCTCACTGAGCCAACCAGTCCTTGCCCTATCCTATTAATGCCAAGCACCTGTCTATGAAGTGACACGTATCAATTCTTAAGTCATTGGTTTGACTCGATCACTGTTAAAAAATCCATGGGTTCGAATCCCATGATCTACCAAAATGGGAGACGGACGCTCAACTCATTCAGCCATCCAGTCAGATGGTTTAGAGTTTCAGCCATTTTTCTGAGATAAATATATTAAATTGCTTGTTATAGTCGACGTTACTTTAGTTTGGGGTAACTTTTATTTTAAATGGCTAACCTTAGAGATATTCAAAGTACAAACATGTCAAATTATTGTTGGCAAGCACGCCAACACTCTGACACCGTAGAGTAACAGGTTCTATTAAAATGGCTCAGTATTCCCTTCTGTGTGGCAACAAATGCTTAATAAGTGCACTAGTACCTAAGTTGGATATGTAGAATCAAATCTAGCTGAATGTTTTGGTCTTTGACAATTTGAAGCTTCATCGAGCTAGGCAGCTTTAATTGAATGAAATTATATTTATTTATTTATAGCAACAAAAGAACCGAGTACGTGGCCGACAGCGAATCTTTAGTTGTACATAAGATCGATACGCCAATGATGAAAACCTCACTCCCAATATTATATTTTTTAAACCTATTGAGGCAGAGCTCTGGCTATGAGTATGGCTTAAGTGAATTACTTTTCTCTTTTTTATTTATTTAAAGCTGCATAGTCCGATGAAAATATCATATTTTCAAAACAACAACAATTATCTAAATTTGATTCTACATATCTAACTTAGATACTGGTGCACTTATTAAACAGTTGTCACCATACAAAAAGGAATACTGAGGCAATTGAATAGAATCTGTTACTGCAGAAGCCTATGGGGTCAGAGTTTTGACAAGCTTGCCAACATTAATTTTGCATGATTCCACTTCAAATATCTCAAAAGTTAGCCACTTAAAATAAAAGTTACTTCAAGCTAAAGTAAGGTACATAATAACGATCAAGCTAATGTATTTATTTATCTCAGAAAATTTCAGAAACTCAAAACCATCGGACTCAATCAATCAATAGTTCTGTCCTCTAGTCGAGGGTTGGATGCAATGGTTCTCCACTTGTCCCGATGGTGTGCTGTTCTGATAGACTGTGAATAATTCAAGCCTGTCACTGTGAAATATTTGTAAACCATGATGTTCTTGGTCTCCCTCTCCCTCTGCTGCCATTCACCTTCCCTTCCAACAATGTACGGTATATTGAACTCTGCGAATGATGTGGCCAAAATAAATAAGGTTCTTTGTCTGTATAGTGGCAAACAAGCTTTTCTTATTTTTAATTTTTCTGAGAACTTCTTTGTTGGTGATCTTCTTTGTCTTCTTAGCTACCATCGGACTATGCAACTTTAATTAAATACACATGTTTTTTTTTTTTTAGGAAAAAAATAACTTTGTATATGACCGACAGCAAATCTTTATTTGTGCACAAGAGCGATACGTATCGCACTATCTCGACTGTGTAGGGTAGTTTGTAAATGGGTGGTCTTTCATTGGCTGAGGGCTTGATAAGGGTGTGTGTGTGGGGGGTGGCAGGGGGGAGGGTGTATTGGGAGGCAGTGTGTGTGTGTAGGAGGGGAGCAGCTTTTAAGGGTGAATTCCTTACACACATTATATGTAATGCGAATGCGAATGCGAATGCGACAAAAAATCGAAACGCCTTGAAACCTATGAGCTACATTCCTTACACGCGGTATGCAAATGCGAATGCAAATGCAAATGCAAATGCGTTTTTCCGATCGGTCCATGTAGCGATCGGCGCGGCATGCATTATGCGACAAGGTGGGTGCGAATAGAAAGCTGAGTCTGATATGTCCATTAGTTTAACACTAGGAGAGGCGACTGAGCATTACGGAACAGTCACACACAGGGGTGCTGATTGGAAACACATGGTGAGCTGGGCACCCAGGAGACATACGGTTAGGGGAAAGCTAAAAATGCTACCATATGCATAGAAATATGAATACTTATCCATAATTTGGTTATAATAAAGGGAGGAACCCCCATGTGATGTACAAAAAGTTACATAGATATAAATCCAATATTTGGTCATATACCGAGCAGTATGGAGAATAATTGTTTATTTTTATTTTTTAAATATAGCCAGTCGTGTGCCGCATACCGCATACCGCATAATGTGTGTAAGGAATCATGGCCTTCGCATACCGCATACCGCATGCCGCATAACGCATAATGCATAACGCGTGTAAGGAATGCCCACTTTACTGCTCACGACCAGACGGGATGGCCGAATGAGTTGCACATCCGTCTCCCATTTTGCTAGATCTTGGGATCAGAACCCTGATCGAGTCAAACCAATGACTTAAAAATGTATACTTGTCGCTTCTGAGCCAGGCGCTTGGCATAATTAGGACAGGGTAAGAACTGGTTAGCTGAGTGTCAGGATAATATGACTGAGTGGGATATCAGGTCATATGGTGCTGGAGGCCTGGTCTCCCAGTGGGGCAGCACTATAAAGTCACCATGAGTGCGAACTGTCACACGTCTGGAGGTATGCGTCCTGATATGACCTAAGATGTTGGCAGGATGTAAAACTCCAACACTCTGCCAACCTTTACTGCTCACCGTGGCACATTGCTATCAAAATAGGGGTGGGTGGGAGGGGCTGGGTGGGGGGGGTTGGGGTTGGGGGGGGATCTCACTCACCAAAAGCTTCCCGTGAGAGAAATGCTCCCAGGGGACCAGGAAACCGGAATCACGTGATTTATATGCAATCCGCTCGTTGGGACGCCCCAATTGATCAGGCCGTCGTGGTTGGCAGTTCAATATACGGGGTTATTGGCAATTATTGACAGAAATGTACAATCTTCTCAAAATGTTGTGTTTGTTTACAGGATTTTATTTAAATACTTTAAAAAAAAAGTATGAATGCCTTGAATTATATAATTGCACGCATAGTTGTTTCGAAGCATTAGTCTGCGACATGGATAATTTGCTGATGATGATGATTATTATAAACGATGATAAGTCACTGAATTAATTGAATTTGGTGAATTAATTAAATTAGTTGATTCGTTGAATTCACTGATTTGGTTAAATTCATGAAATTCGTCAATTTAATTAATTACATTGAATTTCTTGAATTTGAGGGATTCAGTTAATTAAAGAAATTCATTGAATTCATTAATTTAATTCATTTAATTCGTTGAATTCATTAATTTAATTCATTAATTGAATTCATTGAATTCATTGAATTCATTGAATTGAGTGGAGTGGGTGGAGGCGGTGGAGGAGTGCAGGGATGGGAGGAGGTGGTGGGGGTGGAGGGGGTGGGGGATGCAGGGGGGAGGGGGGGGTCTGGATGTGGGGCGATCTGTACTGCAGAGTACCTCAGCGTAATGGCAAGCATCATTGTAAAGACGCAATGTCTTCTTCATCATGTTAAAGCTGCATAGTCCGATGAAGTATCAAATTTTCAAAGCCAAACCAATTATCTAGATTTGATTTGACATATCTAACTTAGATACTGATGCACTTATTAAGCATTTGTTTCTGCGTAGAAGGCAATACTGAGTCAATTTAACAGAACCTGTTACTGCAGAAGTCTATGGTGTCAGAGTTTTGGCAAGCTTGCCAAAACTAATTTTCCATGTTTGCACTCAAAATATCTCAAAAGTTTACCATTTAAAATAAAAGTAACTTTGAACTAATGTAAAGTAGATACTAGTGATCGATCTAATATATTTATCTCAGAAAAAATACAGAAATTCAAAACCATCGGACTATGCAACTTTAATCAATGCAAAGGTCGATGGTCTTACATGTAAGATGATACTCCAGTGTGACATTTTAATTAATTAATCGCTCTCAAAATATTACATCTTTGCAGTACACGGCTCTCATATGACAATCGGACCAGACGGAATGGCCGAATGAGTTGAGCGTCCATCTCCCATTTTGGTAGATACTCGTATTCGAACCTACAGGTTCGATCCCTCGTCGAGTCAAAGCGATGACTTAATAATTGGTACTTGTCGCTTCATAGCCAGGCGCTTGCCATTAATAGGATAGGGCAAGGACTGGTTAGCTCAGTGTCAGGATAATGTGACTGAGTGGGATTTCAGGTCATAGTGCTGGCGGTCTGGTCTCCCAGTGGGGCATCACTATAAACTCACCATGAGTGCACACTGTCACAAGGGCGGTACCCATCCTGATATGACCTTAGATGTTGCCAGGACATAAAAGTCCAACAACCAACTAACCGACTGGTTGGTTTACATTGCCATTTGGTCAGTTGTGGATGATTTGACAACACAACCCAAACTTGTGTGGGTGTGTGACTACCAGGAGGGGTCTAGTGGGGGAAGATTGCGAGAGTATTAGGTTTCTGATCCACAGGTGCTGGGTTCAAATTCCACTTCGGACAGGTCATGAATGATCAGTTTCCAAAGAGCCTTTCCTAATCCATGGATAGGCGGAGCGCGAAACAACATAGTCCACCCCCTGACCCCTGACTCTGAACCACAACCAGGTAGTTAACCGATAACACCCCCCCACCCCAAAAAAAAACCCGGAAAAAGAAAGATAAAGAAGAGCCCACTGCCGCCACATAGGCTACTCTTTCCGATAAGCAGCAAGGGGTCTTTTATATGCACTTTCCCACAGACAGGATAGCACATACCATAAAAGGCTAAACCAATTGTGGACCACTGGTTGGAACAGAAAATAGCCCAAACTACAAATGTGTCCACTGAACAGGATCGCTTGGATGACCCACACCTTCACAGGTGGACACTCTACCACCCGAGTTAATTCCCGCTACCTTCAATGAGGTTGCCTGTTTACAAAGTTGTTCACAGGGGGCCCCGATACATCATCTAATGTGATTACTTCAGACAATTCATAACATGAAGACCAATATGGGAAATACATTTCTAATCTATTTTACGTTAAGATATACTACAAAATCATATGGCTCAGATATAGATAATTACAATTTCAACGCATGACTAGTTTGTTTACAATTTCTCTTGGTATCATTTGTATGAGGCCATTTGCATGTGATGATATTATATATATATATATATCTATGCATATATATAGATATATATGCATAGATATATATATATATATATAAATTAAGTGATCCATACAACTTCTGAGGAATGAGTACCAAGAACTGCCGGTGGCGGCGCCACCGCAGGCAAATGAGTGCCACAGTGAATAGATCTGGGTCTGTCAGTGGACAATAACGGATCATAACAATAATAGGAAATAATAAGAAATACCTCATACCGATGATTTTATACTAACTATATATCCCCAATAGCCGATGTATACTTTTTGTGCTGGGGGGGGGGTCGTTTAACAAAGATATATATATATATATATATATATATCTATATATCTATATATATATATGCATAGATATATATATAATGGTATGCAGGAATTGCAATACCTCAGGGAGTTTGACACCCCTGCCCTGCAGAGTTGTAAACCACTGCCTTGTGGTACAGGTTCTTGACAGAACCGAAGGCTAAGGGAGCAAACCCTGAACAGAAAACGATGTCACTGTGGCAGCAACAAGGGCGGTTGATGTATGGAACTCCCAACATCTCCCTACCAGCCACTGCAGGGACAAATAGTTTGCGCCTGTCTGGACATGTTCTTGCCGGTGTGAAACCTCTATTTGCTCCCCGAGAGAGTGCCGCTGGTAACTTGCAAAAGCCAGCAGCACTTCAACACTTTTGCAGGCAGCTTTCATGAAATGTACAACCGCACAACACATCACTCTCACGGCAGAGAGCTAAATGGAGAGCAGCAGTCAAGTAATGAAAGCAGTCTTTGTCGCATCGCAACCGACAGCATGATGATGATGATGAGATATATATATATAATATTAGGCATAGATATATATATATAGAGAGAGAAAGAGATATTTATAGATATAGAGCGGTATGTACACAAAATATGAATGGTTATATATCCATATATATATATATATATATATATATATATATTCATCGGGATTTGCATACCGGACGTCGTGGCCAAGTGGTCTGGTGATTTACCCTACTGGAAAGTACATTTTTAAGTTTAGGGATCTTATCAGAGGGAAGTCAGAGCTGGAGAAGGACCCTGTCAATTTCAATACCAAGAAATCTTGCACACTGGGCAGGCGCCTGCAGTTTGGGGTAGCTTAGGTAGAAACCAATCCTACGAAGAACGGCAGCAATGTTTCGCTGGTTAATTACGCAGTCCTCAAACGAAGAGCCTGTGGTTTCGAATCCTGGTCAACTCAAACCAATGACTTAAAAATTTATGCCTGGCGCTCGGCATTATTAGAATAGGGCAAGGACTGGTTGGCTCAGGTTCAGGATAATGTGACTGAGTGCAATATCAGGTCACGGTGCTGGTGGCCTGATTCCCCAGTGGGGCAGCACTGAAAAGTCGCCATGAGTGCGCACTGTCACAAGTCGGTACCCGTCCTGATATTACCTTAGATGTTGCTAGGATGTAAAACAACAACAAACAAACAATCTATCTTTCCAGGTAAAGTCTTTCCACTTCAGGCAGTTGCACAGATCAGACCCTCCGGTGGGGTTTTCCCCCACCCTCTCACCCCAAATTTATTATGGCTGAGTGTAAGAGGTGCCCACTTGAATGGAACCCGGAACCCTGTATTGCTAATAAATGAGATATATATGTGTGTATTTCTTTGTATAGACAAAGCCCTTTTATTCTAATGATTTGATGCATATGCAAATGGCCTTATACAAATGATACCAAGAGAAATTGTAAACAAACTAGTCAGGCGTTGAAATTGTAATTATCTATATCTGAGCCATATGATTTTGTAGTATATCTTAATGTAAAATACATTAGAAATGCATTTCCCATATTGGTCTTCATGTTATGAATTGTCTGAAGTAATCACATGAGATGATGTATCGGCGCCCCCTGTGAGCAACTTTGTAAACAGGCAACCTCATTGAAGGGAGCGGAACGTAACTCGGGTGGAAGAGTGTCCACCTGTGAAGGTGTGGGTCATCCAATCGATCCTGTTCAGTTGACACATTTGCAGTTTGGGCTATTTTCCGTTCCAACCAGTGGTCCACAACTGGTTAATCGAAGGCTATGGTATGTGCTGTTCTGTCTGTTTAACATGTGTTAAACGTGTGACACAAATGTTATACTGCCATAAGACCTAGCTTAATCATGGACTACACCTTTATTTTTTATCTCATCATTTTATATTTTACATAGATGTAAAGGGGAGATTTCCAGCTTTCATTTGCTACCAAAAAATGTAAAAAATTAAAATATTAGATTTTAACTCTCCATGTGACACTTCTGGCCAGTTTTCAGGAGAGTGACCCATATGCATATATGTATCTATATATATATCTACATATTTACAGATATACATGTATATTACATGTATAGTATATATGCATATAATATGGATATATATATCTATATATATGCAGATATATAGATATGCATATATGCGTATATGCATATAACAATATGTGTATTATAATGGATTATAATAATATAAAGAACGAAGCTGAATCCAAGGTTAATTATTATTATTATTGTATTTGTTCTTTCGATATCTAGTATTAAGAGTCACGCACCTACCTTTTTATGCGCGCGAGTATGGGGCGCAACCTGTGTCGTACGGAAATATCACTAAAACGGACTCACTTTGACTACTTTTTTCCTTTTTTAGGTGGGGCATATTTTGTTTCGCCAGAGATAACAAATAAATGAAGTCAGCCCAACCCTGTTTCTCGTCTATCCTTATGTTGCCATAGTGGCTTATATGCATAAATATGCAAATAACAATATATATATATATATATCTATATATACAGATATACATGTGTGTATATATATACATATACATACATATATACATAGATACATATACACATATATTCATATATACATATATACATATATACAGATACACAAATACATATATTTACACATATATCTCTGTATATGTGTATATATGCATAATATATACATATACATGTGTATATATATACATATATACATATATATATATGTATATATAGGGATATATATATATATATATGTATATATTATTATATAGGGCTACATGGAGCTGGTATGTACATAGGGTATGTCTGTGTTATAACAAATGGAACAAAAGCATTCCCACAACACACTGTTTTCTGATTTGGTACTCGCCCCTCGGGGCAAAACGGAAGTGCTAGTGCATATAGTGGACGATGCGCAAGCGCATCGCTCTCCCAAAAGGTGACTTTCCCGCTCCGCCCACAATCGACTACAGCGCCATGCCTGTCCAGCGGCAGGGACTAAAAACAAGGAGTGTAGCTTCTTTCTTTCGTATGTTCTCTTTTTCTTGCTCTTTTTCTTTCTTCCTTTCTTTCTTTATTTCTTTCTCGTTATCTCTCTCTTTCTCTCTCGTTCTTTCTCTTTCTTTCTCTCTCCCTCCCGTTTTCTGGGTCTCACTCCCTCCTCTCTCTCTTTCTTTCTTTCTTTCTTTCTTATATTATTTCTTTCTTTATCTCCCTTTCTGACCCTCTCTCTCCCTCTCTCACACTCTCTTTCCCTTTCTCCCTCTCTCTCTCCCTCTCTCGCCCTTCACCCTCTCCCTCATCCTCTCTGTCGTTCTCTTCATCTCTCTCTTACTCTCTCTCTCACTCTCTGGCTATCCTATGCGCATGCGCCAGAATTACCCAGCAACGAGACAGCCATGGCCGAGGTGAGTGAAGGAGTGAGTGCAGCAGATTTCTTGACGGCTTAATTGAATCGCACAAAGTGTCACACTGTTTCTTAGGAGGCTGGCCTAATGGACAAAATAGAGATACAGAATGGGGGGGGGGGGCGCGGGTGTGTGGGTGTGTGTGCGGGTGTGCGGGTGTGTGTGAGGGTGTGTGAGTGGGTGTGGGTGTTTGTGCGGGTGTGTAGGTTTGTAGGTGTGGGTGTGTGCGGGTGTGTGTTGGTGCATGAGTGTGTTTGGGTGTGTGGGTGTGTGTGGGTGTGTGGGTGTGTGTAAATGTGTGGGTGTGGTGTGGGTGTGGTGTGTGTGGGCGGTTGTGTTGTGTGTGTGTGTGGGTGTTTTGTGTTTGTGTGTAGTGTGGGTGTGGGTTGGTGGGTGGGTTTGGGGTGGTTGTGGGCTGTTTTGGGGGGGTGGGTGGTTGTGTATTGGGTATTGGTGGGTGGGTGGGTGTGAGTGTGTGGGGGGGTGTGGTGTGTTGGTGGGTGGGTTGGGTGTCGGCGTGCTCTGTGGGTGTGGGTATGGGTTTTGTGTGTGTGGGTGTGGGGTGTGTGTGTGTGTGTGTGGGTGGAGGTGTGTGGGTGTGTGTGGGTGTGTTGGTGGGTGTGGATGTGTGTGTGTGGGGTGTGGTGGTGTGTGTGTTTTGTGGTGTTGTGGGTGTGGGTGTGTGGGTGTGTGGGTGTGTGGGTGTGGGTGTGTGTCGGTGTGCAGGGGGAGTCTGATAGGGCATCTGGCAGACGAAAATGAACCAGCAGAAGAATGGGCACGTTTCTTTCCCGCCTATTAATCGATCGGTTCCCCGCCGGGTTTCACTAAATATTCACCTTAGGAAAAAAAACCTGGCAAAAGTCGTCAGCTTGGCCTTTTATTTTATTTGGTAACACGTTGGCCTTAAAGGAGTTGACTTCCAGTTTACTTTTGTAATGTGTGGATGCGTATACCACCAGAACAGTGCTTTGGAGTTTCTTTTCTATCTCGCAGACAACATTTAATTTTTGTATTCAGTTGTCAAAGAAAGTGGTGTGGGTGTGAGTGTGAGTGTGGGTTTACTTTTGGAAAGTACAGACGCGAATACCAGGGCCACGTTCACGGTATGCCTCTGAGATGAATCCGAGACATCTCAGAGACGCCTTTTGACTTATTTCCGTTCAGGGTAGACTTCCGAGTCGTCTCGGAGACGTCTCCCATTTCAGAGTCGAGAAAAAAAGTGCCTCGAAAAATGGCCGCCATATTCAGAGGTTTCAGCTAATCAGAGCTCTTCTTTTCCATTGCAAATGGCTGCTCCCTGGGGGGGTGGCCATTTCCAGGTGACCGACTGCTTTTGCCGTTCAGACTCGCGTGACATCAGGAATTTCTCCGAGACGACTCGGAACCGTACCCTGAACGCAGCCCAGAACAGTGCATTGGAGTTTGATTTCTATCTAGTAGATGACATTCTTTCTAATTATTCAGTTGTCGTGACAGGGGTGTGGTTTGGTTGGTTGGTTGTTGTAGTTTTACGTCCTGGCAGCATCTAAGGTCATATCGGGATGAGTACCAACTTGTGACAGTGCACACTCATGGCAACTTTATAGTGCTGCCCCACTGGAAGACCAGGCCAACAGCTATTTCCACTTTTCTTGTGATGACATGAACAATGGACAAAAGGTAGGAATAAAAAAAGGTAACTTTTTGAAGGTTTGAATTCAATGTTTATGTCAATTTTTGGATGGGATTTTACAGGGTTTTGTTCCCTTCATACGCAGAATCAAATTTAGATAATTGTTTTATTTTTGAAAATTTGATGTTTTCATCGGACTATGCAACTTTAAGGGGATGGGGTGTGGGGTTGTGGGTGGAGGTGGAGGTGGGAGGTGGGGGTTGAGGTGGGGGCGAAAGAGGCAGGAAATCGTAGTGAAACATCACCCAGCCCCGTACCGCCGATAGGGGCGCTGTGAACGATGACGCCCCCTGGTGGAACGGCCGAGAAGCTCGGCGAGTCACGTGACAGCCGCGCGTCGATACCACGTGATGCATGGCTCGGCGCCGTGAACTCTGACGTCACAGCGGAGGGTCACTTCCGGTGTCCGACACCAATGGATTGGACCGGAAGTGGGTAGGTAAGGGTGCCTGCCTGGCTGGTTGTCGACTTGGCGGGTAGTAGTGGTGAGTGTGAGTGCCGGGCGATAATGGGGAACCCGACTCACGTGAAATAAAATCTTTAAAAAAGTAAATGCACCAAAATAAAGTAAAGCTTGTTTTATTTAACGACACCTCTAGAGCACATTGATTTTTGTGTCTTTCACTATTGGACGTCAAACATGGTCATTCTGATGTATTTATTTGGAGGAAACCTGCTGCCGTGACATAGGCGACTCTATCCGATAAGCAGCATGGGGTGTTTTATATTCACTTTCCCCACAGACAGGACAGCACACACCACAGCCTTTTATGAACCAATTGTGGACCATTGGTTGGAACGGAAAATAGCCCAAACTGAAAATGGATCCACTGAGCAGGATAGATAGGATATAATCAAGCAGTTGATTTTTTTCCAAGCATTCTTTACGGATATATAGCATGTGAAATCATAGGCAGTCGGGGAATGTACCCACCTAGAGTAGTTCCAGATTCTGCCAACAAATGTCACTAGCTTAACAGGTGTGGTCTATTGAGGCTTCAGGATCCTTAGTCTAAAGACGCAGGAGACTCCCTCACTGGACTAAGAATTGTTGCAATAAATAGAAGGTGGACACTCGACTGCCCGAAGTACATCCCGCTCCGCAAATAAATAGATAACTAAATGGCGTTACATTTACAAACGTCTGAATCTACTTCTACACCGGAGCCTGTGGCCGAATCGGTAGAGCACAGGAGTCTGGTACATACAGTGGGAGCTGCGTGGAAAGTCAGGAGTTCAATTCCCGGTTGAGTCAAACCAATGACTTACAAAATTGATACTTGTCGCTTCTTAGTATGGCACTCTGCATTAATAGGAGAGGGCAAGGGTTGGTTTAGCTCAGTGTCAGGATAATGTGTCTGAGTGAGATATCAGTTCATGGTGCCGGTGGCCTGATTTCCCAATGGGGCAGCACTAAAAAGTTTCCATGAGTGTGCACTGTTACAAGTCGGTGCCTCTCCTCATATGCCCTTAGAATTTGTCAGGACTTAAAACTCCAATACCCAACCACAGTTGGCAGTGAATTTATGAGGAAATTGTTTTAATGTTCATTTTTGTTTGTTCGTTTGTTTAACGACCCCCAGAACAAAAAGTGTAAATCGGCTATTGTTGGTCCTACAGTGGTCAGACATATCTGAAGAACTGCAATTTCATACAGTGGTCAGATAATTTCCAGTGCGCGAGTGACAGTATTTGCGGCATTGGTAGTGGTAGGGGGTGGTGGCGCCACCTGTCCCACCGTAAAGTATTACACAACATAAGGGTGGCCAATTAAGGAATCTTCCTTTACGCGCCTTTATACTCGCATAAGTTGTATACATCACATATTTCAAACAAGTAAATCAGAGCATAGAAATGTAGGCCAAAAGAGCTTTAATATTCAATAATACAGACCGATGTTGTTCGATTTGTGAACGGACAAAGGATAGCTCTCCAAGCAGAATGTATTTCAGTCAATGTGCTTGGAGATTGACAGACCAATGACAAATAGCTGCTAGGGGAAGGTTACATGGGGATGATGAAAAGAAAGACCTGCTATCGTTGTCTCAAGATGAGAGTTGTGATCAATAAACAATCTGCTACCCAATCAGGTACTTTGGAAATAAATTACTTTACAGTAAAGAAGGTACGAAAAAAGGGCACTCCTGATATGACCTTAGATGTTGCCAGGAAGTAAAACTCCAACAACCAAGCCACACCATCCAGAGATAACTATGAGTGTCACTTCTTAGTATTTTGCTCATTATGGTACCTTCTTTGGGTAAAATGAATCTTCTTTTAAAACCTATTAGACCCCCGCCAGTTGGAAACTACCCGACTAGAATAGTTCCAGATTCTGCCGACAGATGTCACTAGCCTAACTAATATGTGCAGACAGCAGCGGTGAAATTCCAGACGAAAAATACAATATAGTTGTCTTTTTTTAAGTTATAGATATATTACAAGGATAAGAGCTTGAATATGTTTGCTATATGAATATCTGAATATAATCAAGCATTTGATTATTTTTCCAATCATTCTTTATGGATATATAGCATGTGAAATCATAGGCAGTCGGGGAATGTACCTGACTAGAGTAGTTCCAGATTCTGCCAACAAATGTCACTAGCTTAACTGGTGTGGTCTATTGAGACTTCTGGATCCTTAGTCTAAAGATGCAGGAGACTCCCCCACTGGACTAAGAATTGTTGCAATATATAGAAGTTGCAAGCACAATCTAATATGAGTGTCAATTCTTAGTTTCGCGTTCATTATGCTCTCTTCTTTGAATGAGCGGGCTCTTCTTTTAAAACCTAATGGAGGCTTCTGGATCCTTAGTCTAAAGATGCAGAAGGCTCATTCACTGGACTTCTGATAAGAATTGTTGCAACATATATAATTTGCAAACACGATCCAATATGAGTGTCAATTTGTAGTATTCGCTCTTTATGATACCTTCTTTAGATAAAGGCCCTATGGAGGCTTCTGAATCCTAAAGCCCAGTACACACCTCTCGTATAAAACCTAAAACTGCCCATTTCGCGACAAAGTTTGAGTTTTAGTCGGTTTCAGTCTTTAGGTGTGTGACCCCCTATCACACCAGAGCCTTCCTATTCGTGACTTAAAACTCGGTTTTAGGTCTTATACGGGAGGTGTGTACTGGGTTTTATAAGATTAGAAAAATGAATCAGGCAGTTTTAAGCCTGGTACACACCTCCCGTATATGATTCACACGCTAAAACTGACTGACTGACGGTACCCGTTACAACCCGACCTGTCGCGTTACCCGACTAAAACTGCCCGATTCATTTTTCGAATCTTAAACCCGGTACACACCTCCCGTTTCGTGACAAAGTTTGAGTTTTAGTCGGTTTCAGTCTTTATATGTGTGACCCCTTTTCACACCAGAGCCTTCCAATTCGTGACTTAAAACTCAGTTTTAGGTTTTATACAGGAGGTGTGTACCGGGCATAAGTCAGGAAACAGGACGGGTCGGGTTTTAACGGGTACCGTCAAGGCAGTCAGTTTTAGCACGTGAATCGTATACGGGAGGTGTGTACCAGGCTTAAGTCTAAAGAGGAGAGCAGACTCATCCACTGGACTCCTGATAAGAATTGTTGCAATATCTGATGTATAACGCATTATGCAAGTATAAAGGCGCAGAAGGGAATTAAGTCCTTATTATTATTATCGTGTGTTAATTAATATTATTATTACACTATATACTGTACTGCCTCCTCCATGTTCATGACTGGTGGCGCCACTCCCGGCGCTCCCCGGTACCTGCATACCCTGAAAACAACACTCACAATATATATGACTTCTTACGGACGCTGCCTGAGACACTGTGGTGCCGCTTTCGACAGGTGCTCTTATGCCCCATCGGGGCGTAATTGTGATAATTATACCATAATTACAATGTAATTATGATGGAATTATACATATAATATATATGTGCTCGATAATCTATTATGGCAATATAAACAAGGACACTATCTAGCTTCAGTTTCCTATGTAATACTATATTCACTCTATCTATCTAACTGACCCTCTCTAGTACATCATTGGCCACACTGGCGCCACCTGTGAGGGGCTCTGAGCACTGTATGCCAGCTGCGTCTGGCCGTGATCGCTTGCAAACACAATCCAATATGAGTGTCAATTCTTAGTATCACACGCATTATAGTACCTTCTTTGGATAAACAGACTCCCAACTTTTCCTTTAAAACCCAATGGAGGCTTCTGGATCCTTCGTCTAATGACGTAAAAGACTCATCCACAAGTCATAATTGCAGCTAACTACAATGACCCCCCCCCCACCCACCCACCCACCCATCCCTCACCCCCAACTCCATGCGCCTCACTGATAAGAGGAATCTTCTCCACAGCCAAAGGGTATAATTCCATCATAATTACGTTGTAATTACAGTATAATTATCACAATTACGCCCCAGTGGGTCATAAGAGCGCCTCTCGAAAGCGGCACCACAGTGTCTCAGGCAGCGTCCGTAAGAAGTCAGCCACACGCCGGAGAATAGAGGATTTCCACCACCAAACTCAGATCAGACGGGATGGCCGAATGAGATAGAGCGTCTGTCTCCCGTGTTGATAAACCATGGGATCGTGGGTTCGAACCCAGTTTGAGTCAAACTAATGACTTTAAAATGTATCCTTGTTGCTTCCTAGCCAGGCGCTCGGCATTAGGAGGATAGGGCAAGGGCTGGTTAGCTCAGTGTCAGGATAATGTGACTGAGTGGGATATCGGGTCATGGGGCTGGTGGCCTGGGCTCCCAGTGGGGCAGCACTATAAAAGTCGCCATCAGTGCGCACTGTCACAAGTCGGTACCCATCCTGATATATGACCTTAGAAGTTGCTAGGACGTAAAATAACAAACAAACAAAACCATCACCAACCTGGCATTCTGGCGGCGGTGGATTGTTGGTTATTGGAGTTTAACATCCAGACAACATCTAGCATCATATCAGGACAGGGGCGGCAGTGTAAGATAGTTAGCTGTTGGTTGGTTCTTGGAGTTTCACGTCCTGGCAACATCTGAGGTCATATCAAGGTGGGTACTTGTGACAGTACACACTAATGGCAACTTTATAGTGCTGTCCCATTGGGAAATCAGGCCACCAGTAGCTGAGTAGTATGACCTGATTATCCTGACACTTAGTCTACTTATGGCAGTGCACATTCATTGGGACTTCATAGTGCTGTCCCACTGGGAAATCAGGGTGCCAACACCATAACCTGATATCCCACTCAGTCACATTATCCTGATATTGAGCTAACCAGTCCTTGCCCTATCCTAATAATGCTGAGTGCCAAGCTAGGAAGTGACAAGTATACATCTTTAAGTCATTGATTTGACTCGACTAGGGAATCCCACGATCTACCAAAGCGGGAGACAAACGCTCAACTCGTTCGTACATCCCTCTGGTCCCAAGTCGGAGAATAGAGGATTTCCATCACCCAGCTGGCACCTAGCGGCAGTGGAAGAACATCATCATCATCATGCTGTCGGTCGTGATGCGACAAAGACTGCTTTCATTACTTGACTGCCGCTCTCCATTTAGCTCTCTGCTGTGAGTGTTGCGTCCATGAGTCGGTGTTAATGTCACATTTCATGAAAGCTGCCTGCAAAAGTGTTGAAGTGCTACTGGCTTTTGCAAGTTACCAGCGGCACTCTCTCGGGGAGCAAATAGAGGTTTCACACTGGCAAGAACATGTCAAGACAGGCGCAAAAACTATTTGTCCCTGCAGTGGCTGGTCGGGAGATGTTGGGAGTTCCATACATCAACCGCCCTTAATGCTGCCACAGTGACATGGTTTTCTGTTTACGGTTTGCTCCCTTAGCCTTCGGTTCTGTCAAGAACCTGTACCACAAGGCAGTGGTTTACAACTCTGCAGGGCAGGGGCGTCAAACTCCCTGAGGTATTGCAATACCTGCAATACCTGCATACACAGAAGAACATACCAACAACACATTGGCGCTTACCTCACAATGCAACATGTTCTGTGGAGATGTTCTTATAGGAGATTTGCACCACCAACCTGCCTCCCCCCATATCATGTCTTCCCTTTATTTATTTTGTTTGCTTATAGTTGTTTTACGTCCTAGCAAGATCTAAGGTAATATCAGGACGGATACCAACTTGTGCCAGTGTGCATTCATGGCGATTATATAGTGTGCCCCACGGGGAGATCAGACCGCCAGCACCATGACCTGATATATCCCACTCAGCCAGATTATCCTGACACTGAGCCAACAGTCCTTGCCCTATCCTAATAATGCCGAAAGTATGGCTAGGAAGCAACAAGTATAAATGTTTATGTTATTGGTTTGACTCGACCAGGGTTCAAACCCGTGGTATTCACTATGTAGGTCAACTATTAATTCTCCGGCGTGAATGACAATACACGATGCCACGGTTTGGCCATATATGGGCATGTCCTAATTTCGCGAGAACGAGGCCACCTCCGGTTATAGGTAAACAAAGCCCTGATAGCCTTGAGTTTGCCGGAACGCACAGTGCAAAGCATTAGTTTTATTCAAAATTAAGAGAAATCGAGAACCCTAGCCATATCAATTTAATATAATCTTTTTGTTAAACATGTTTTCTATATGTATTCCAATTAGTTTGTTTCTAGGTAGTGTAGTTTTAGAGATATTTAACGTTTTCTGTATGAAGATTGCTCGCTGCCATTGACAATGCATTGCCGAGATTGCGTTTGCCGGTACGCGCAGTACAAACCGTTAGTTTTATTAACAATTAATAGAAATCCAGAACCCTAACCTTATCAATTTAATATAATCCTTTTGTTAAACATGTTTTCTATGTGTATTCCATTTAGTTTGTTTCTAGGTGGTGTAGTTTTAGAGATATTTAACGTTTTCTGTATGAAGATTGCTCACTGCCATTGACAATGCATTGCGTTTGCCGGTACGCGCAGTGCAAAACGTTAGTTTTATTAAAAATTAATAGAACTCCAGAACCCTAACCTTATCAATTTTATATAATCCTTTTCTTAAACATGTTTTCTATGTGTATTCCAATTAGTTTGTTTCTAGGTGGTGTAGTTTTAGAGATATTTAACTTTTTCTGTATGAAGAATGCTGACTGCCACACTGGCAGTACTGCCAGGCCCATTGACAATTCCACATGCGTTTGTGTACCTGCGAACAGGAATTAGGTCAAGATGGCTGCGGAACCGTGGCATGGTGTATAGGATCAGCCGTAGTTAGGGTAGGGGCCGAAGGTGGCGCCACCTGTACCAGGGTGTGGGATAAGGAGTGAATACATCGAGCATAGTGGTTGGTAGATAATGAATAGAACAATTAATAATAATAATTCCCTTCCGCGCCTTTATACTTGCATAATACCTATACATCATAATATATATTATATACATCATTTATTATATATATATATATATAGTATAGTTATACGAGTCTTACCTTGGTACAGATGATGGATAACTGTTGTTTTACCGAGGTATAAGCCTCGGATAGATGTGGGCTAGGGAGAGGTAAGCACGTCCGGTACCAGCAATCTTAACCTACTTATTGAGGATAAAAATGACTTTCAAACAATGGATACTTATTACTTTACCGAAAAGGTACACCAACGGAATAGATGTGGCAGGGTGTGGCGGGAGGGCCCTAGCCCACATCTATCCGAGGCTTATACCTCGGTAAAACAACAGTTATCCATCATCTGTACCAAGGTAAGACTCGTATAACTATACTATTTTACCTCGGTAAACAGCCTCAGGCTAGCCTCAGGCTAGGGAGACCTTTACATAATTCATTTTTATCCTTAATATCATTCTTTCTTATTATTATAACATTCTAAATTTTTGTTCTCACCTATTCTTGTTAGTTGGCGAGAAGACGCTTTGCAACGCCGGTAGGCTTTTCTAGTCGTTTATTATAATGTTTTGCAAACGACTTAGCCGTCTTCCAGCCTGCATGCGCTAGTATTCTTTTCACAGAAATACCAAGCACCCGTGCCTTGGAGACCATGGCTCCTCTAGTTGAGTGGGAAGAGTATTTACTCGTATCCACTCCAGCCAATTTCAACACCGTAATTGTCCATCTGGCAAGTGTGTCTCGTGAAATCGCCTTATGTGGCTTTATAAAGCTCACTAATAGTTGTTGTGATGCACGTAAATCCTTTGTCTTGTATATATAAGCCCGTATGGCCGACACAACACATAATTTCCGATCATTCGGAAAACAGTCTAAGTGAACCGTTGATAAAGGGTCACCTAACGTGTTCGATTTAAGCAATTTTTCTAAATCAAACGTAGCTTGTTGCTTGTCTATTTCTAATCCAGTTAAGGATAAAGCAACAATCGTCTGTCCTCTGTGTCCGGTTACTAACAATAACAGGACCGCGACCTTAAAACCTAACTGTTTTATATCTAACCACGAGTTGTGAGGCCAAGCCTGAAACAACTTAAATACTATAGAAACATCCCAAAACCGACTATACTTTGGTTTTGGAGGATTCCTTTGATAAATTGAACGAAGTAAATAACAAATAACATAATGTTTTCCAACTGTTTCGCCATCAATTCTAGGTAATATAATTGATAACGCACACCTCGCCGCATTAATCGATCCAAAGGAAAGTCCTTCATCCTCTAGAGAACGAAGAAACCGAGCTACTTGTGAAATCTTTGGATTTGTTGGCTTAACTTTCATTAACAAACAATGTACACCCCATTTCTTTAAATAGGTTGTATACATTTTGACAGTTCCTGGCCTCCAGGCATCCGATACTATCCTATCCTCAGTAATTCTGTCCAATCCAAATTGCTGTAGCTGCTTCCTTAGAAAAGGAATGCCAATAGGGGCGTCGTTGACACGTCGCCGTGAACCACTAGCGGTCCGTGGTGCGTCAGATTCCCGAGTTTTCTTGGGAATCGTATACGATCTTTTGCCAGTTGTGAAACTGCTGGCAGCCAAGGTTGCGTGTCCCAATCGGGCACCACCAGTATCGCATGTGTCCCTTCCAAGCCGATTTTTCTCACTACTCGGCTGATAATGCTAAATGGTGGGAAAATATAAAAATAATTATTTTCCCAGGTAATAGCAAACGCATCTACTTTCCAAGCATCCGGTTCAGGATGCCAAGAAACATAACAGGGTAACTTGTTATTATTTCGTGATGCAAATAAGTCAACTTCAGGTGTACCCCATTTTTCACAAACGAAGTTAAACAAATGTGTAGAGAGAGACCACTCTAAATGGTCATGGAAATTTCTACTTTTATAATCTGCAAGTGTATTTTGTGACCCTGGAATATGCGCTACAGTCAGCCAGACTTGTTGAGCCTGTGCCCAGTTCCAAATCAGTTTAGATAACTGATTGCAAGACTTTGATTTGGTTCCACCCATGTTACGAATATATGCCATGGCAGTAGTATTATCAGTTAGTATTCTAACCTGTGATTTATTTATCTTTACTAAACTACGTAAGCCCAGATAAATAGCACGCAATTCTAGTGCATTAATATAGTCTGATTTTTCATCATCAAGCCATCTACCTCCTGTTGTGACCCCATCTCGATGAGCTCCCCAACCTTCTAACGAAGCATCAGTAGTAATTACTGTATTAGGTTCCGCCATGCGGATTGGATTTGGTGAACTTGCTATATGTTGCATCCACCATCCAATATCCTGTAACCCTTCTTGCGAAATAAACATCTTTCGCTCAAAATTGCCTTTAGTTCGTGTTAACGCTAAATTTTTATCTATTTCTAGCGACTTAATATGGGCCTTCCCATATAACACAGCAGGTGCATATGAGGTCATTATGCCAATAAGAACAGCAACCTGTCTAATTTTTGGCTTTGATAACTTAATAAGCTGAGTCGCTGTAGTCATAAACTTAATTAGTTTTTGTTCTGTTATCGACACTGTAAGGGACTGTGTATCCAGAATAAACCCTAAACATTTGAGTTGTTTTGTTGGTTTAAACACTGACTTTTGTTGATGTACATAAAACCCCAATTTAGTGAGTAATGCACATAAATCCAAAACTGCATTCACACAACCAATTTGTGTTGAAGCTATAATAAAAGAATCATCTATGTATGGAAACATTATGTGACCTTTCCTCGCCATTACCGAGAAAACAGGTTTAAGCAATTTAGTAAATAAACGTGGCGCACAAGCTAAGCCATTCGGCATGCA
Organism: Branchipolynoe longqiensis; assembly: GCA_030323885.1. Lineage (NCBI taxonomy): Eukaryota > Metazoa > Annelida > Polychaeta > Phyllodocida > Polynoidae > Branchipolynoe > Branchipolynoe longqiensis. Next base: position 9,751,018 of record CM059202.1, on the reverse strand, counting down.
GGTAAACTCATAGAGTTGGTTATCCCAAATAAATCGAAGAAATTTTCGGTATTGTTCCATTATGGGAAGCGTATAATATGCATCCTGTAAATCAACACTAGCCATCCACGCATCTGGTGTAATCAGATCTCGTGCCGTATCTAGAGAGAACATTTTAAAATGTCGATATTCCACCCTTTTATTAAGGATTGTTAAATCCAGGATCATTCGAACATCACCATTAGGCTTCGGTCTCGAGAAAATGTTTGAAATAAACTGTCCTGAACAGTGTGTCACTTTTTGTATAATTCCTTTCTCAAAGAATTTATGTACCTGTTTAGTTAGTGCGTCTCGTTCAACTGGTTGAATGTTATATGGAAAAGGTATTATACTTTGTACAGGAATTTGTGTAAAGGGAATTTGAACACCCCTAACTATTTCTATAATTTCTTGGTCACTAGTAATTTTGTGCCACTCAGAAATATGATTACTAATATTACCAGCCACAAAGTTGCTTACAGTTTGTGTGTTTTTAGAGGCTGCAGGGACTTGTAAAGTTTGTGTTTGGACCTCTACTTGGACCCGCCCCTGGGGAAAGGTCTCGACGAGTTGAACCCTCGACCTATTGGCCGTGCGGTGTTGTCGGTCCAGCCTGGGCGAGCGCCCCGGCCCCGAAACCCTTGACCGAAGTTTGAACTCGGTCTGGTTCCTCTGGTGAACCGTCGTGGACGAAAATCCCCTCGTGACTTTTTGAAACGAGGAACTTCCTGTTTCTTCTTGCCATCCATGTTTTTGCCACTCTTGGCTGCAGTCTCTACCTCTTTATAGAGGTATTGTAGTTGACCGCCAAACATCTTGGTATTATCTAAAGGTTTCCCTTTAATCGGCTCTGGAGCAAGATAGAGCGTAAACTCCTTCCCCTCATTATCGGTAACCTTCTTAGAGCGAGCCACTTCTTTGCCAGCATCTGTGCAAACTGACTTGAAGACATTTTCATATCTTCGAAACGACAGGTAATTACCTGCCGCCGCTAGCACTGCAATGCCTTTGTCCATTGTCTTAGCCAAAGACGAGAACTTATTTTCACTCTGCATCCTATTAGCCACAGGAACAATAGCTGTTAGGGTAGCCAACACTGCCTTATGCACTGTGTGCAACACATCCTCAAACTTCTTACGGTCATCCGTCATATTGACATCCCGATCCATTTCTTTAATGATGGAGTTGGGAACACCCTTTATGCCTGTTAACTCATCTCCTAACTTGGAGATAACCTCCGCCGGTTTGAACGTGCGAAAATGACCATTCACGGTCTCGCGCATAAGCGTAGTGGTTTTAACCCGCTTAGCCTTTGGCTTCTCCACCTTCTTAGCCACTTTAGTGCCAATGTCCGCATAGACCCCTTCATATATGGTGTCTGAGTCTGATTCCGTAGAAGTAGACTCAGTGGACGACTCAGAAGAAGAATATTTCCTCTTCCTCTTCTTCTTTTTGGACTTAGTCTTCCGCTTTTTGCGCAAACCAGTCTCTGCCCGCTCCTTGGTGAATTCATCACCCGAAGAAATCACCTGTTTCTTCTTCTTCCTCCGTTTAGGAGAAGGAGGAGGAGGAGCCTTAAGCTCCACCGCCGAGTCTGTGTCCAAGAAATCCTCAAATGAATCCTCTTGGACACTCGGCCTACGCCGCTTCCGAGACACAGGCGATTTGGCAGTCAAGATGTGGCTTTCCAATCTTGCAAAGCGAGCCTCCCAATCTGGAGGCGCAGGCACATCAGGCACTGCGTCCTCGTCCGGGTCGGAGAGGATATGCGCCCGGGGCTGTGTCGACGGCCCTGCCGACAACACAGGTGAGGAGTCGTACTCCTCGTCCACTCCACTCGGAACACGCCCCTCGGCTGCTGCTGCACCGCGCTTACTCCGCTTCGTGGCCATCGGGAGCTGAAACAAAGATTTTTGGTCAGTCCCGGTATATATATATGTCACAATATGGTTGTTTCAAACTCATTTGGACATCTATTGGTGTTAGAGAACGTGTTTATACCGTTATAACACAGGCGTAATAAGCTAAATTTGTGCGTGGGTTGTGGGTCAAGCCCAAACCTTACGCGGGGTCGGGACCAGTGTATCGGCCCGCCCATCCCTCTGTTCCGCACACTTCTCCCACCTGTGACTACTACGTCAACAAGTTGGAGAAAATGCTACGAAACTCGGAGAAACGCCTGAAAAAGTTTTGTCTAGGGGAGTCTATAAAAGAAACCCAGGAGCATCTCCAACATTACTCTCTATTAGAGTACGAGAGAATTTCCACATGAGATAGGGCGAAACCCACATCTCTACCCATAGTCACACGGTGACCCGGGTGTTGACATAACCGCTAATGACCGGTTTGGTTCCTTCGAGAAACCCACTCGAGTGTTCTATCCTTGGTTGTTTATAACCAAATAACTCGTCCAAATTGGACCAACGAAAGTCTAAACTTTCCATATGATGCTCTAATGCATCATAATTAAGCTAACCACAGTTTTTATTATACTTACTGCGTATTTGCTTGTATGTAGACTAATTTTGCCGGAGCAACCCAACGACACGTTATCCAGTCGTGAGTTGTATATGCTAATTGCTGGTACCGGACGTGCTTACCTCTCCCTAGCCTGAGGCTAGCCTGAGGCTGTTTACCGAGGTAAAATATATATATATATATATATATATATATATATAAGCACATAAATAACGGTTGTGTAAAATAAGAAGAGCTTTCTAGTGTCAGTGAGATATTTTTTAGAATATTCCAGTAAAATGCAAGCGTGAAGAAGGACATTGGAGCGTGTTGCACGCGATGTGCCTAGTTCATAGACTGGCCGCGAGACCATGGTGGCGCCACCTGCGGAGAATGCCGCCATCTTAAATAGTGATCACGTGTTAATATTGCGTGGTTGGCACCAGGTGGCGTTCTATTATCCTTGAAAGTTGCATAATCTGATTGGTTGATTGTTGGAGTTTTATGTCCTTGTAACATCTAAGGTCATATCAGGATGGGTACCGACTTGTAGCAGTGTGCACTCATGGCAACGTTATAATACTGCGCCACTGGGAAATCAGGCTGCCGGCACCATGACCCGATATCCCCCTCAGTCAAATCCCTATCCTATTAATGCAGAGTGCCAGGCAAGGAAGCGACAACTATCAATTTTGTAAGTAATTGGTTTGACTCGACCGAGAACTCCCAATCTCCCCTATGTGAGGGTCGTGCTCTACTGATTCGGCCTGGTGCTGCATAATCTGATGATGTTGAGATTCTGCCAGAATTTTGTAGAATCAATATAGCATCTTGATGATCGCAATCCCATTAACTTTAGCTTTACATTTATTTCATTGTTAAAATTGCATAGTCCCATAGTTTTGAGTTTCTATCATTATTAAATATATTAGCTTGATCGTTATAATCTACTTTACTTTAGTTTGAAGTAACTGTTATTGTTAAATGGCTAACCTTTGAGATATTTGAAGTGCAAACATGCTAAATTAATTTGCCAAGCATGTCAAAACTCTGATTCGATACGCTTTTACAGTGACAGGTTTGATTAAATTGCTTCAGTGATCCCTTATACAAATATCTGTTCTGGAAAATAATTATGTCATGTAGACACTGTGTGTGATTGGCATAAGGAATGTTAAAACTAAATGTGTTTACTCAGTGTCCTTATAACTATTTACTATATATTACTGGAAATAGGAATGCCAATAACCGTCCATCTGCAATAATAAAATAGCTACCCCAAACAAGTGCTTTATGCTAGGAGAATAAAGTTCATATTTCTGAAAAGATCAATATTATGACATATAATTGGATGTTTTTGATTAGGAAAAGATGCTATTACCTATAAATTGGAGCAACTAGTACATAGTTAAGTAGAAAAAACAGCATAGTTGTGGGTGGTACAGATAAGTTCAGTCCTTTGCAATGAAATAAAAATTGTAAATGTAGGAAATATTTCTGACATATTTACATTGACTACAATGTTGAACATCTATATAGATTAAAAAATTATGCTACCAGGCATTAACTAGGTATATCTATGTTTTAATTCTATGGAAATGTGTACATACAGACGGTTATGGTCAGGAAGGAACCTTATTCTTCAAATAGTCACTCACAGAATGGTAAATCTTTAGAGTTAACTTGCCCAAATTCTGTCACTAATGTACCAATATGTTTGTTTGTTGTTTGTTGTTGTTTTACGTCCTGCGCACTGTCACAAGTTGGTACCCGTCCTGATATGACCTTAGATGTTGCTAGGACGAAAAAAAACACCCAACAAACCTTTGAGTGTAAACATGAACAACAATGTGTGTATTTAAAGCTGCATAGTCCAATGAAATATAAATTTTTTAAGACCAAACCAATTATCTAGATTTGATTTTACATATCTAACTTAGATACTGATGCACTTATTAAGCATTTGTTTCTGCATAAAAGGCAATACTGAGTCAATTTAACAGAACCTGTATGGTGTCGTCAAAACTAATTTCCATGTTTGCACCCCAAATATTTCAAAAGTTTACCATTTAAAATAAAAGTAACTTTGAACTAATGTAAAGTAGATCCTAGTGATCAATCTAATATATTTATCTCAGAAAAAATACAGAAATTCAAAACCATTGGATTATGCAACTTTAAATGGTAGAGATAATCTCTTTGTGTGACTTTCAGGCGTCCTGTGTTCTATTAAATTTAGACTAGGCAATCTGTGGTTATACCTCTCACAAATTAAAGTTGCATAGTCCGATAGTTTTGAGTTTTTATCACTTTTTCAGATAAATATAGTAGGGTGATGGTTATAATCTACCTCACTTTAGTTTGAAGTAACTTTGATTTTAAATGACAAACTTTTAAGATATTTGATGTGTAAACATGGAATATTAATTTTGGCAAGCACGCCAAAACTCTGACATCATAGGCTTATGCAGTAACAGGTTCTATTAAATCGATTTAGTATTCGCTTCGATGCAGCAACAAATGTTTCATAAGTGCACTAGTATCTAAGTAACGTATGTAGAATCAAATCTAGATAATAGTTTGGGTTTAGAAAATTTGATGCTTTCATTGGACTATGCAGCTTTAAGAATGCTTAATTTATCATTTCAATTGTGGCATTCGGTCACGTTCACTCCACTGCTCCTCGGCATATCCTAATGCCAAGACGCAGGGTAGATAGCAGCACGTATGCATTTGAAAGAATAGACTACATCACGGTTCCAGCGGCGCGGTGAATTGTGGGATGCATCAGAGCAAAACAAAGCCATGAGAAGCACATGGCACATGCTAATACACTGGGTGTAGCTATGAAATGTGCTAGTTTCAGCTCATCTCAGCTCTTGTTTAAAACATAGAATACCAACTAAAAAAATATATATAATAGATTAAGATATTAATCTTTTATCCAGCATTGCATTTACATCAATATAATGAGCACATCTTATGCCATGTGCATTTAGATTTTAGACAAATCTAGGCACTCAGACTAGTGTTAGAGCCACAGCCAGAGTCAGTTTTATTTATTTTATTCATGTTTTTATTTATATTCTATGGTTTATGGAGAGTTGTGTCTTAAACATATGCATTATATTATTATATTGCATCCTCCCATCCATATTTATGCCAAATTGTTATGTATTTCTAGTTATTTTGAATAAAATGCCAGTTTTTACCTACGCGTATCAGCAAACTCAATGGGCGTACGCCTTTGCTTTGCTCCCAACGCCGTTTTCAGCGCATGCGCAATCGGAACCGTGATGTAGTCAATTGCTTTCGTTTCAATGGATTCGAACCTAGCAGGTTCGAGTCCAATGCCCTGCCATATAGGAAGCATATACCCAGCTCATTCGACCACCCCACCCCGTCATGTTGTTACATACGTTTATTTTTCAAATAAAAACTCCAGAACAAGATCATACAGGTCTACTAATTACCGCTTTCATATTTTATTGATATTTTGTTTATTTTAAAAAACCTTTATTTATCCTGCAAGGGAATCAAATGATGATTGGATTATATATGAGCACTATACAAACCTACCACCCTTTTTCAAGGTTGGCCCACACCCCAAGTTTCCGTGGAAATCGTCTATTTTTTACTGCTTTAAATGTGAGAACCCTAGTTGGGTTCTAGTGTTCACCGTGACAGCTTGGTGGTGTCTGAATGCAAACAGCCACATTGTTAAATGCTTCCAAAATCTGTGCAAGCTTAAGCCTAGGTCACAAATGCTGCGGGCGCCGTACGCTGCTGGGGTCTGCGGTGTGTCTTGCGGTTTATGCAAATGTTACGGTGTTATGTTCTGCAGTTGATCTATTCACAAATAGTACGGTTTGTGTTGAATTTATACACATATTTAATATACAAACAACGCCATAACTTTCTTAATATTGATCACACAAACATAAATTCTTACCATATTGATACTATGATAGTCACCCTTTTCATTGATGCCAACAAAGATGACCGTACGGTATTGTCGAGTCTGGATTGCGAGGATTGCGGCCTGCAGCCTTGCGATTTTTCGAAGTTAAGATAACTTTAACTTAAAATAACCGCAACCGTTTGCGGCAAGCAAAAAACTGTACGGTCACCGTACGCCGACCGCAACCAATCATGCGGTCAACTTATGGTAAGGCCGATGCGGCGAGTTATGGTCACCGCAAGCACGTTGTAACGCATTTGTGACCGAGGCATTATAGATGTAATATTATCAACTATTGTGATGTTTCTATTTTGTCAAATTATATTTAACTTTAAACAGGTGTCTGCTATGTCACTCTTGTAAACACATATGGGTGTTTGTTATATTTCTGCACCTAAATAACCTAAATAGTGTTTACTGATTGTTTGTGTCGTCATACGAGCTGGAAGCAGCCACACAACAACACAAACCTTGTTTAGTTATGTTATGATTTATAATAAATGATATGTATATTTGTAAAACACATTCTTGAGCATTACTTGCATGAACATGCCATTTCGAATCACTGTTTGGTTTACATTCCGTGCTGTCATACCCTGTGAGGGGTCGAGAGGGTATAAATAAAATCATTGTAAAAAACTCATCATTGTCATCGTAAAATCTTAAAATCATTGGCCATATCTGTATATCTGCATATGCTTATAGCTTTAGTATATGGTTGTGGAATAATGTATGTAAATTGTGAATAAAAAATGTCTTAATGTTATATGGAATAGGCCTAATAAAGGCCAGTGGTCCAGGCTACTACCAAAAGTAACATAATTAGGCCAACAGTCATCCAGCACTTCCTAGCCAAAGTCCGAAAAATGAAACCTTCAACTGTGACTTAAATAATACAAATTTAAAATAAACTATCCGATTTGATTACATCCAAAGCGATTTCTAAATCTCAATTCCTATCCTTTTTCCTATGGGTATGACCACAACACACAATTTGCGATCGGTAATTAGTTCATATGTACTATAATTGTAAAGGCCGGAAATTCTCATTGAACTCGAGCATTTATTTACGCCGCGTCCGTTGCTAAGCAGGTAACTAAGCATCACACCGGAAGTGTGACCTCGTTGTAGTTTGGTTCCCCGCCACGGTTGTATAAACCTTAGGCTTGGCACAAAGCATGACGTCTTCGGACCATATATGACACCCATATAGGGAGAGACCAGTGTAGTTGTTGCTCTGTTCGGCGTGTGCTACCCTGCCATTATATTGCGCAATAACTATGTACCGGCATCTCACTTTGAGAGTTTTATTTCAATTATATTTATTTAGGAAATGTAAATATCGATCTAAAAATAGATGCCTGTTTTGGTATATGTTTTATGTTATAGGCTTAATAAATTGATGGCCTATGGGCTTAAAGTTGCCGGCTGTACCTCACCCAGATACAAACAAATCCAGCATCAAAAGCTCTCCAAACATACCTTTGCTTAGTTTGTTCAGTTCATGCCACTGAACATGTGGGAGGAGAGTTGAGGTCTGTGATGTATGAATGACATCATAGGTGGAATTCGCTCATCACATGACCTAGAGGGCTTCCCCACACACAGGGGAAGCCATGGCAATCACCAAGATGGCAGCCACAGAAAGCTCTCAATTAAACTTTTAAAGTCTATTAATCTACATGATTTAATCAATTACTCACACAAATAGTAGTTGGTTATGATAAATAAACATTTGAACTTAATATTTATCATTTTAGATTGCAATTTCTAAAATCTTTTACTCTATATGGTTGTCTAAAAGTGTCAGTGCTGCTGGACTAAATAAAACACAACAGAAGCAACCAATGTCAGCACTCTCCCCCCCCCCCCTCCCCGCACCCCCCCCCCCCCCTACCCCCACATATGTAGTTGCATAAACTGAAAACTGGCAAACGTATGCTTGGAGAGCATTTGTCGGAGTATGGGTAGTGTTTCAGCGACCTGTATCTGGTCCCTTTGAATCCTTGACTAGGAACCGTCGCAGAGTAGCACACGCCGCGCGGAGGAACAACTACACTGGTCCCTACCCGCAGATCTTCCATATATGGTCCGATGACGTCATGCATTGTGCCAAGCATAAGGCGGGAAACCAGGCTTGACCTCGTTTTCGTGGTTGCTATCTTCATAGACGAAATTTTTTTCGACGACGATGGCTGCCGTTGAAAATGGTTCACTAAAGTAAATGTGTGTATTATAAACATTATGTCTGTCGCGAAGGTTGTATGTCATAGTTTTAATCCGCTCTCCGCAAATATTTGGCTGTGTAGTTTGCGATTGTTGAATCACGGGTTTATGTACTTAACGATATATTTAATGTTTTACCAGACTTGGCCTTGGGAGTCGGACATTTTAGACATTTTTATTCACAATTTCCATTCATTATTCCACAAACATAAACTATGCTGTTAACAATAGACTTGGATATATTACATTTGGAACAAAGCAAAATCAAAGGGATTTATTCTAAAAAAAAAAAAATGTGAACAATTTGAACTGACATCAAAACTGTTAGAATACTGAATAGGCCTACACAACATATCCTAGTCTACCTAGAGTTGTGCGTACTTTTCTCTCCAAATAGAAAATAAATCAATCGAATGTACTCGAACTAGAAGTAGAAGGTTTGTTAAAGAATATAGCTTAGCTTTAAACTAAAGTTGCCTAGTCCAATGAAAGCATCCATTGTATGATTGTTTAAAAGTTTGCATTCAAAGCACTCCAAATTAAAAAACAACAACATACAACCCCCCCCCCCCACAAAAATTCAGGGAAGATAGTAGATACAAGATTCACCCCGTACTGCTGCAGTAGGGGTGCAAACCAACCCTATGTAAAAGCTGTCAAAAATGTGGGTCAAAGAATTGAGAGCCTAACTTCACAATCTAAGAAGCGACATTTATTCTTTACATATGTCTTATTGATAGCCCGCTACCTTTGAGTTGAAAAATATAATATAATATGTAGTTTAATAAGATTTAAAAGTGAAATCGACGGCGTTCTGTGGCCGCCATCTTGTCTTTTTGCATTCTCTCCCATTCCACCAACTCTATAGAAGTATCCATTTGATACTGGAGGCAGGCATTCTACTCTCTGTTCCATACTAAAGCTATTTCCGCCCGTATTTAGACTATGTTGTCGTTCACCCGTGTACTGCGAGCACCGGGTGAATCCTTTATCTAGGAAGATAGATACTTTTAGTAATTGCCTTTCAAGATCCACAATCCGATGAAAACATATGCCTACATTTTTTTAACTGAAAGCACTTGTTTAACTGGCTACCTTTGGAGATATTTGAAGTACAAACATACCAAATTAATTTTGACAACATTTTGACTCCTCCGACTTTATGAAGTTGACTCATTCAAATACTTGGCCACTCAAGTTTATTCATCACTCAGCACAGGACCACACATTTGTGGAATTTGTCTAATGAAGAACAGGTCCTGATCTCATCGTATATTTTTCTAAACATGTGTTTAGTTCCTTAAAGAGCAGTATGTAGGTTATTTGTATATTAGTTCCAGCGCTCATGATTTTGTTTGATGGATTATTTTGTTCATAAGGGGCAGAGGGAAGACAATCATTAATGGTTACACTGTTCCCGCAAGTTATATTGTCAACAGAATAGTAATATAATAATAGTATATATGTTTGTGCAATAATGTATAGAAATTGTAAATAAAAAATGTCTTTCTAAACTAAGCCAAAACCTAGCCCTGAGAATAAGCACCTTCAGGAAAATGAGAGATAACATTAGGTAGAATGCTGCTTTGCTATTGTGCATGTTATCTCATAACATGGGTAGTTCATAACATAGAGAATGAGCCACTGATAAACTGAATTTGAACGGGGTTGCTAAGTAAGGTAAACAGTTTCAAATGCGTTTCCATAATCACTCATATCAAGCCAATGATCCGAGTATTGTGCATTGGGTTGCTAGGTATGGTAGAGTGGAGATATGCATGTCCCTAAGCAATCATATCAAATTTCAAAATCAAATCCAAGGCAACCTATAGAACATCTCTTTAAACTACCAGCATAGTTAACTCACTTTAGATTGGGGGGTAAGGGCTCGAGTTCCGTGTATAAAGAAAGGAAAAATGTATATTTTCCTGCTGAAAATACTTTTAAGGCTCTTAATATGCTTTGTTGATGGCCAATCACATTGGTGAAGTTGCAGACCGGTGCCAAGAGTTTTTTTGTGATGGCTCTTTTACCCGGTCCATAATGAGTAAGTTGCATCGCAGCTTGGTTTTATCGCTGAACATCAATAGTCCCAATTTGGTAGGTGCCTTGTCATCTTAGCTGTTAGTAGCTACCCTTAATTATGTTAGTTTTTTTGGTGCCAAGTTTGCGACATTTTGGTATGTACCTAACCCCATGTGCTAGTGTTAGTAGGGACACTCAGTTTACGCTGTGACTTTGTGAGGTCAGGGTATGAGGTCATTCGAAGAATTGTTAGGGAGTCAGGTCTTGAATGACGGTTGTGAGTGCACACACACTACATCAGACGACCTTGGGCATGGTGAGAAGGCAAAAGTCATCGTAGGGGTCAGCTGTCTGAGGGCAGGAGAATGTAGAGGAAAGGTCCAAGTGGCAACATGTATTCACGTCATGCACACGTACCGGCTACTGAAGTCATGACAGCCACTCATGATTAGGGACAGACCACCAGCAACATACATTAGTGGTAGACTACCTCCAATAGACAACCAATGATATACTACCGCCAATAGACTACCAATGACAGACTACCACCAACATACTAGCAATTACACACTACTGCCAACAGACTACCAATGCCAGACTACCACCAACTGACTACCAATGACACACTACCGCCAACTGACTGCCAATGACAGACTGCCACCAACAGACTACCAATGACAGACTACCACCAACAAACTACCAATGACAGACTACTGCCAACAGACTACCAATGATACACTATGGCGAACATACTACCAATGACACAATACTGCCAACTGACTACCAATGATATACTACCACCAATAGCCTACTAATGACATACTACCACCAACTGACTACCAAATACAGAATACTGCCAACAGACTACCAATGGGAGACTACTGCCAACAGACTATAAATGACAGACTACCACCAACAGACTACCAATGGCAGACTACCACCAACATACTACCACTGACAGACTACTGCCAACAGACTACCAATGGCAGACTACTGCCAATATACTACTAATGACAGACTACCACCAACCTACTACCAATGACAGACTACTGCCAATAGAATACTAATGCCATACTACCGCCAACTGACTCCCTGTGACATACTACTGCAAACAGAATACCAATGACATACTACTGCCAACAGTCTACTAATTACAGACTACCCACACCACACTAATATAGACTAGCAGGAGCAGAGCACCAGTTCCAGAAAGACTACACATTACAGACTTATCATTAACAGACTACCAGTAACAGACAATCAATAAAACAAAATACCATTGGCAGACTACAATTACCAGATTACCAGGTATAGACTACCATTAACATATCCGGTACTAGGATATTATCTGACTGCCAGTAGTAGATTACCAGTAGCAGTCTACAATTAACAGACTACCAGCAACATACTACCAATGACAGATTATAAGTAGCAAACCTTTCGGACCAAGCTGTCAATGACAGTCAATGGCAGACTACCGATAGCTGACTACCAATATCAGACTACCAATAAATAGCAGACTACTAAATACAGACTACCAATAGCATATTACCAAAACCAGACTACCTATAGCAGACTCTAGTTGATAGATTATCACCAACAAACCACTACCATGATGCTATCTTTGTTAGTTTAATTTGTTTGTTGGGGCTCTACGTCCTTGCACCATCTAAGGTCATGTCAGGACTAGTACTGACTTGTTGCTCATGGTGACTTTATAATTATAGTGGTGTCCCGCTAGGGTATCAGACCACTAGCACCATGACCCGATTTCCCACCCAGTCACATTATCCTGACACTGATCTATCCAGTCCTTGCCCTATCCTATTAATGCTGAGCGCCAGGCTAGGTAGCGACAAGTATAAATTTAGTAAGTCATTGGTTCAACTCGGCTGGTATTCTTTTAAAGTTGCTTAGTCCGGTGATTTTGAGTTTCCATCATTTTTCTGAGATGAATATATATTGAATTGATTGTTATTATCTACCTTTCTTTGCGTTGAAGTAACTTTTTATTTTAAAGTGCTACCTTTTGAGATATTTGAAGTGCAAACATGTAAAATTAGTTTTGACAATCCCACCAAAACTCTGATACCATAGTCTTCTGCAGTCACGGGTTATATCAAATTAACTCAGTGTTCCCTTCTATGTAGCACCAAATGTTTCAATCAATAGGATACAGCTATAATAGGCCTTGGACCTGTTAGCCGCTCTTAATTAATAGAAATCGAGACAGTTCTTCGGATGTGGTGGATCGTAGCAACTGTCACCCACCTCCAAGATATATGTAATGCTTGACCAGTGTTCATCCAGTCGGGACTTGAAACAGTTCACCAACTCTGCTGCTATGACACTCTCCGGCAAGTCATTCCACAGGTCAACCACCCTAAAGCCAAAAAAGTTGTGTCGCAGGTCCAGTCTGGAGTACCGCTTCCTCAGCTTCAGGGAGTGTCCTCTGGTCCTCATGTTGGAGTCTCTGATAAGGGGGCTGCCTGTCTTGTAGATACCATGGAGATATTTGAATACTTCAATCATATCCCCCCGGGCCCATCTGTAGTACATGCTTGGGATCTTCAAATGTTTAATAAGCACACCGGTATTTAAGTCAGATATGCAGAATCAATTCTAGATAAAAGACCCTGCCAGTTAAGCTGGAAAGTACCTGACTAGAGTGGTTCCAGATTCTGCCAACAGATGTCACTAGCTTAACTGGATGGGTGTAATGCATGAACAGAGCTGCTGTGAAATTCCAGAAGAAAAATACAATATAGTTTCTGTTGCGATATGAATATCTGAATATTATCAAGCCTTTATATTATTTTTCCAAGCATTCTTTACGGAGATATAGCATGTGAAATCATAGGCCGTCGGGGAATGTACCCTACTAGAGTTGTTCCAGATTCTGCCGACAGATGCCACTAGCTTAACTGGCTATTGTTTTGGTTTTGAAAATGTGACGCTTCATCGGCCTATGCAGCTTTAACTCCCAACCTTCCACATGGGAAGCCACGCTCTTAGTCTTAGTGATTCGGACACCGCGTCCTGTCGCGACAGACTTATCAGTGGCAAACTTTGAGCAGTAAACCACAGCGTCCTCAGGCCCGGCGGGAGTTCCGGTGTGAGGGATTCTGGGTAGCGGAAGTGTGTGCCTGGGTCACTAACTGTGCTCCCAGCGTCTATTCGTATGCCTGAACGCTGGGGCCAGTAATTAGGTGATGGCCACTATGAGCTGCTTGCTCTCACAGACCTATGTAGCTCGCCATCGTAATGTTATGATTGCCTCGCCACACACAAAAAAAGGGAAGGTTGAAAAAAGGAGAAGGGGGAAGGAAAAGAAATGTGAAAAAAAGGAAAAAAAATATAATAAAAGGGAAAAAAAGAGAAAAAAATAATAAAGGGGAAAAATAACTAAATACAAACGACGCGTGGTGAATCGGTAGAGCTCAGACCTCCCGTGCGGAAGGTCGGGAGTTCAATTTCCGGTTGAGTCAAATCAATGACTTACAAAATTGATAGTTGTCACTTCCTCCTAGCCAGGCACTCAGCAGGATAGGGCAAGGACTGGTTGGATCAGTGTCAGGATAATGGGACTGAGTGGGGATATTGGCTCATGGTGCCGGAGGCCTGGTCTCCCAGTGAGTGTAATGTATGTAGTTGTACGAACACCCCCAGCATTATACCGGATTTGTTTGTTTTGTTTGTTGTTTTACGTCCTAGCAACGTCTACGGTCATATCAGGATGGGTACCAACTTGTGACAGTGCGAGCTCATGGTGACTTTATAGTGCTGCACCACTAGGAGACCAGGCCACCAGCACCATGACCTGATATCCTACTCTGTCACATTATCCTGACACTGAGCCAACCAATCCTTGCCCTATCCTAATAATGCCGAGTGCCAGGTTAGGAAGTGACAAGTATAAATTGTTACATCATTGCTTTGATTCGACCAGGGTTCGAACCCTCGATACCATGGTCTACCAACACGGGAGACGGACGCTCTAACTCATTCGGCCATCCTGTCTGGTTCAGCATACCGGACGATGTCATGCCTACGTTCTAAATAAAGACATTTGCAAACAAGAACTGACAGTGTCGAAATCAACATATATTACATGGTGTCAGAACTGGGAAGTACTATGAAGTTACCATGAGCGCGCACTGTCACAATTCGATACCCATCCTGATATGACCTTAGATGTTGCCAGGATGTACAACTCCAACAACCAACCATCGATCAACTATCATTAGGAATGGTTTCCACATTTGGAGTTGGTGCATGGAGAGTTTTAATTAGGTATGTGGGATGCTCTAGCGGTATTCCCACTTTCCGCTGTAACTGAGGCAGTTTGACAGTTTAGTTTGTGAGTCGTTTGTTGAACCGGGTCCTTGGATGGCGTCCCTCGACCATTTGTAGGGTGAGAGGATAATTAACCCTAACCAGCGCTAATTAAGGTCAATTAGTACACGCCGTAGCCGTGGTAGTTTGTGACCTTACTATAAAAAGGTTCTATCTGACAAATTCACCGAATTGGTGTTATGGATGTAAAAATGTTCTATCTACAAAAGCCTATCATTCCGTTACACAACTGTTTCTCAATTGGTATTTTTCACTGAGATCATATTAAATATAATATTGTTCTATTTGCTTTGCTATCATGCAGTTACACAGCTTCAGTCCTCATTATCTCGAAAGCGCCATTTTGTCAGATAGAACCTTTTTATAGTAAGGTCACGAGTTGTCATGTGTTACCGGTCATTCCATGCATGACAGTGTAGTATAGATGTATATATTATTATCTGTATTTATATCTACAGCGTTCAAATAAGAGCTTGTCCTCTTGTGCCAGCCAAGTGAGAGTAGGCACGGACAAGCAGAATATGGCTTGAGCTCTTCCATTGGACTAGTGACATGACTTGTTTTATTGTTTTGATTTACTTGTGGAGTTTAGTGCAATAACCCTGGAGGTTAATAAATCTAAGCACTGTGGAAAAGTGAGAAATGAGACGGACAACTGAAAATCACACGTGATTTGTCCCATGGACAAGTGAAAAGAATTGTGCTTATTACTGTAGTCTTCTGCCCTGACCTCTCACGGCAAGGAGCCACATAGACAGGTAGGCATGGCTAGAATGGTGATATTAGGGAGCCTAGGTGGTGTAATGGTTAGCACACTGGCCTGGAATGCAAACAGATGTGGGTTTGAGTCCCGCTCTAGGCGCAATATTTCCCATTTTGATCACCCCACCATGACACGGGTTGCCGTGACCATGGTCCTCTATAAGCTACGCGCTGAATAGTTGTTGAACCTACCCTGTGTATGTATGTGTAAGTGCATTGCCTGTATGTATGTAATTGTAAGCATTAAACGACTTACAATTCCAGGGGACGAGTGTAGTAGTTTGCACTGACATCTCAGGCAAGGAGCTACATAGACAGGTAGGCATGTGCAGAATGGTGATATTAGGGAGCCTAGGTGGTATAATGTTTAGCACACTGGCCTGGAATGCAAAGAGATGTGGGTTTGACCTGCTCTAGGAACAATGTTTCCCATTTTCATCACACCCTAAACATTACTATCACTGATCTATATAAAATTAATAAATGTAAGTGTATACATATAAGGGCGGTTGATGTATGGAACTCCCAACATCTTCCGACCAGCCACTACAGGGATAAACAGTTTTGCACCTGTCTGGACATGTTCTTGCCGGTGTGAGACCTCTATTTGCTCCCTGAGAGAGTGCCGCTGGTAACTTGCAAAAGCCAGCAGCACTTAAACACTTTTGTAGGCAGCTTTCATGAAATGTATGGGACATCACTCTCACAGCAGAGAGCTAAATGGAGAGTGGCAGTCAAGTAATGAAAGCAGTCTTTGTCGCATCGCGACCGACAGCATGATGATGATGATGATGATACATATATATAATATAGATCTACACAATGTTATAGATACTCTTACTAGGCTCAAGCGCTTCCACTATTTAATTATCATTCATCATCATCAATCCCTTCATCGGGGTACCACATATGACTTTGCAACCAGTTTCCTCCATTTCCCCCCATTCTAAACCACCCTCTGGGATTTGACGAACTCCAGGCGGGTCCATTCCCTGATGTTTTCATCGCACCTTTTCCTTCATCTGCCTTGTTTTCTTCCGCCTTTCACTATGCTTTTGTGCAAGACGCTTTTGGCCAAAGCCGATGAG
Organism: Branchipolynoe longqiensis; assembly: GCA_030323885.1. NCBI lineage: Eukaryota > Metazoa > Annelida > Polychaeta > Phyllodocida > Polynoidae > Branchipolynoe > Branchipolynoe longqiensis. The sequence continues at coordinate 9,734,125 of CM059202.1, read as the reverse complement.
CAGGAATTATGGCTGTACCACTGCAGTTTGCATCTCTTTACGATCGTCTGGAGATCTTTATATGGTCCAATTGGTCGCTGAATGTTGATCGATCGAATAGCTTATATATAGGACAAGTCTGGTGTGATTTTCACTTGTCCATCTGAATTTTCACTTATCCATAAAACTTATCTTTATTATCTCAGTTACCCTCCATGATTATGGGAATACAACCACATAAATAAATCAAAACAACAAAACAAATGTCATAAATAATGTAAATTACATGTTAATGACTTCACACTGCACGTAATACATGTTTTTTAGCCCAACACTTTCACTTTGTAAAATATTCCAATATACGGCATAGGGGGAATGCAAATGTTCTATTACTCATTGGTTTATGTGACCAGGCGCATGTATGTATATGTATGGGCTGGTGGTTCCTGAGTGGGATGTAAATAGAAAAGACATAGTCCTGCTGGCAGGTCTGGGTGTGGGTGCACTCAGGGCCTACCCCCTCTGCTGGGATAGTGATCACCACACTCAACGGTCAATGTTGGTGGTGGCCATGGGGCCCTAGAGCTTGGTGGTGGTGGGCAGACCACTGGTAGCCATGGGGACCAGGAATCCTGGATCCCTATTGGTAGGGCCAAGAATGCTTGTTTCCCATTGGGTGAAAGGGGTGGGGTGATACTCTACAATGAACCCATGTTACCATATAAATAATAAACCAGAGGGCTTGACTCTCTCTTCTTCTTTACACTTTATACTCTTCCTTTCTCTTTGTCTGTATTGATTTCACTATAGACTGCCTACGCAACCACAGATTCGGTGTATTGTATTTCACTACAACCTGACCCCTGCTTCCTGACCCCTGCTTCCTGACCCCTGCTTCCTAATCCCTGCTCCCTAACCCCTGTTCCCTAACCCCTGTTTCCTAACCCCTACTTCCTAACCCGTGTTTCCTGACCCCTGCTTCCTAATCCCTGCTTCCTAACCCTGCTTCCTGACCCCTACTTCCTAACCCCTGCTTCCTATCCCTGCTTCCTAGCCCTGCTTCCTGACCCCTGCTTCCTAACCCCTGCTTCCTAATCCCTGGTTCCTAACCCCTGCTTCCTGACCCCTGCTTCCTAACCCCTGCTTCCTGACCCCTGCTTCCTGACCCCTGCTTCCTGACCCCTGCTTCCTAGCCCCTGCTTTCTGACCCCTGATTCCTGACCCCTGCTTCCTAACTCTTGCTTCATAGCCCCTGTTTCCTGACCCCTGCTTCCTGACCCCTGCTTCCTAGCCCCTGCTTCCTGACCCCTGCTTCCTAATACCTGCTTCCTAGGCCCTGCTTCCTCACCCCTGCTTCCTAATCCCTGCTTCCTAACCCTTGCTTCCTAACGCCTGCTTCCTATCCCCTGTTTCCTAACCCCTACTTCCTAATCCCTGTTTCCTAGCCCCTGCTTCCTAACCCTGCTTCCTGACCCATGCTCCCTGACCCCTGATTCCTAATCCCTGCTTCCTATCCCCTGCTTCCTAACCCCTGCTTCCTAATCCATGTTTACAAACCCTTGCTTCCTAGCCCCTGCTTCCTAGCCCCTGCATCCTAACCCCTGCTTCCTAATCCCTGCTTCCTAACCCCTGCTTTCTAACCCCTGTTTACCAACCCCTGTTTCCTAACCCCTGCTTCCTAATCCTTGCTTCCTACCCCCTGCGTCCTGACCCTTGCTTCCTAATCCCTGCTTCCTATCCCCTGCTTCCTAGCCCCTGCTTCCTTGCCCTTGCTTCCTAGCCCCCGTTTCCTAGCCCCCGCTTCCTAGCCCCTGCTTCCTAGTCCCTGCTTCCTAGCCCTTGCTTCCTAACCCCTGCCTCCTAACCCCTGCTTCCTAACCCCTGCTTCCTAACCCTTGCTTCCTAATCCCCGCTTCCTCATCCCTGCTTCTTAACCCTTGCTTCTTAGCCACTGCTTCCTAATCCCCGCTTCCTAATCCCTGCTCCCTAACCCTTGCTTCCTAACCCCTGCTTCCTAACCCCTGCTTCCTGACCCCTGCATCCTAATCCCTGCTTCCTAACCCCTGCTTCCTAATCCCTGCTTCCTAACCCTTGCTTCCTGACCCCTGCTTCCTAACCCCTGCTTCCTGACCCCTGCTTCCTAGCCCCTGCTTCCTAGCCCCTGCTTCCTAACCCCTGCTTCATAATCCCTGCTTCCTAGCCCCTGCTTCCTAACCCCTGCTTCCTGACCCCTGCTTCCTAATCCCTGCTTCCTAATCCCCGCTTCCTACCCCCTACTTCATAATCCCTGCTTCCTAACCCTTGCTTCCTAGCCCCTGCTTCCTACCCCCTGCTTCCTAACCCTTGCTTCCTAACCCTTGCTTCCTAACCCCTACTTCCTAACCCCTGCTTCCTAACCCCTGCTTCCTAACCCCTGCTTCCTACCCCTGCTTCCTAGCCCTTGCTTGCTAACCCTTGCTTGCTAACCCTTGCTTCCTAACCCTTGCTTCCTAACCCCTGCCTCCTAACCCCTGCTTCCTAACCCCTGCTTCCTAACCCTTGCTTCCTAACCCCTGCTTCCTAACCCCTGCTTCCTAGCCCCTGCTTCCTAGCATTTCTCCTTATGCCTCTGACACCTCCGGTGCATTCTAGGAACCAATACTCTCTTCCCTCGTGAGTTCTCGCCAAGGCACTTCACATAAACTTCCCCAATTGAGTCCTAATGGCTCTCAGCGTGGAGAACATGCATCAGCACATGCCTGGCGCTTTATCGCGCCTTTTTGTCATACACTGCTAACACCGCCTCCTGTGCTTGGATAAGCGATGGGTAAGCCACTTTAGAACTACAACAGACCTATTGAATGCATTGGGTGAAGTGCACAGGACAGGCTTGCTATTCGGGGATGAAAGATCTCCACAATTTAGCAGTTTCCGCAATTTTTTATATATTCACCTATTAACGTTCGCAAAACGCCACTTTATATGTGACAGCAATAGACCCCGCCAGTTAAGCTGGATGTACCCGAATAGAGTGGTTCTAGATTCTGCCGATAGATGTCACTAGCTTCACTGGACGTGTGTGATACATGAAGAGAGCGACGGTGAAATTCCAGATGAAAAATACAAGTGGTCTTTTATAAATATATATATTACAAGGATAAGGGCTTGAATCCTGTTGCAATATGAATATCTGAATATGATCAGGAATTTTATTATTTTACCAGGCATTCTTTAAGGAGATATAGTACGTGAAATCATAGGCACTCGGAGAATGTACCTGAATACAGTGGTTCCAGATTCTGCCAATAGATGTCACTAGCTTCACTGGAGGTGTGTGATACATGAAGACAGCAACGTTGAAATTCCAGATGAAAAATACAAGTGGTCTTTTATAAATATATATATTACAAGGATAAGGGCTTGAATCCTGTTGCAATATGAATATCTGGATAATCAGGCATTTTATTATTTTTCCAGGCATTCTTTAAGGAGATATAGTACGTGAAATCATAGGCACTCGGAGAATGTACCTGAATACAGTGGTTCCAGATTCTGCCGATAGATGTCACTAGCTTAACTGGCGGGCCTCTATTGATTTGTCTGAATCCTGTTCTTATATGAGCTTAGATGTTGCTATAACATGAATCCGAAACAAGAAAGAGTTTTGTTTGGGCGATAATATAGTTACAGTAACTGAACAAGGACAGTTGAAACTTGACTTCCAACATTTTTCCGCAATTCCCTGACAAAGCTAATCTTGTGGGGTAAAATATGCATTTTCACAGAAATTCACTGTTGGTTCTGCTGGGACCTGCTAGGTGGCACCAAGGTATCTGCTATATTTTGCCGGATAGCACTTTCACCCCTGAAGTATATAGCATGCACAGTTTTGCCTCATCCTGGTCATGGCACCGCATCTTGGGCGCAATGGCAAAACAAGTCATGGTGAGCGTGTTGAACAGAATACAAAATCCACGATAAATACCAATAACCTTCATACTTTCAGTCCGAGTGGAGCTGTGCAGTTACTCAAGTACTTGGGCTCTTTGATTTCTGTTGTTGAAATAAACGTCAGGGGATTTACACAATTTAATGTAAACCACCAACTAAGGCCCTTAGGCTACACGCATACCTCACCTGAATCACACCCACACCACACCCACACACACAACCCTAACACTGATAAACACCCATCATCCACACACACCCACACACAGCTATAACCTTACATACACACGCCACACACAGCCTCATCTGACCTCACCCATATATGTGCTTCACTCCCCCCTCCACCCCCACACACTTCCCCCCCCCCACCCACCCACACCCCATCCCACCTCACCCCATCTCACCTCACCCACATGCATGCTTCACCCGCACACCCCCACACACTCCCCCACACCCACCTCCTCATCCCCACTCACCCGCACCCCCACACATAATCCACCTCGTCTCACCCACCCACAACCCATCCCACCTCACCCCATCTCACCTCACCCACATACATGCTTCACCCCCCACACCCCCA
>CM059202.1:9018412-9085186 GCA_030323885.1 Branchipolynoe longqiensis | reverse complement strand
TGTATGTCTCAGTCTATGATTGTGTGTGTGTGGGTTATGTGTGCATGTCTGAATGTGTGTGTTTGTTTGTGTGAGGGATGTGTATGTCTCAGTCTATGATTGTGTGTGTGGGTTATGTGTGCATGTCTGAATGTGTGTGTTTGTTTGTTTGAGGGATGTGTGTGTCTCAGTCTATGATTGTGTGTGTGGGTTATGTGTGCATGTCTGAATGTGTGTGTTTGTTTGTGTGAGGGATGTGTATGTCTCAGTCTATGATTGTGTGTGTGGGTTATGTGTGCATGTCTGAATGTGTGTGTTTGTTTGTGAGGGGATGTGTATGTCTCAGTCTATGATTGTGTGTGTGGGGTATGTGTGCATGTCTGAATGTGTGTGTTTGTTTGTGTGAGGGATGTGTATGTCTCAGTCTATGATTGTGTGTGTGGGTTATGTGTGCATGTCTGAATGTGTGTGTTTGTTTGACGGGATGTGTATGTCTCAGTCTATGATTGTGTGTGTGGGTTATGTGTGCATGTCTGAATGTGTGTGTTTGTTTGTGTGAGGGGATGTGTATGTCTCAGTCTATGATTGTGTGTGTGGGTTATGTGTGCATGTCTGAATGTGTGTGTTTGTTTGTGTGAGGGATGTGTATGTCTCAGTCTATGATTGTGTGTGTGGGTTATGTGTGCATGTCTGAATGTGTGTGTTTGTTTGTGTGATGGGATGTGTATGTCTGGTGTATATTGTGTGTGTGGTTATGTGTACATGTCTGTATGTGTTGTGTTTGTTTGTGTGAGGGATGTGTATGTCTCATTATATTGTTGTGTGGTGATGTGTGATGTCTGAATGTGTGTGTTTGTGTGAGGATGTGTATGTCTCAGTCTATGTTGTGTGTGTGGTATGTGTGCATGTCTGAATGTTGTGTGTTTGTGTGTGAGGATGTGTATGTCTCATCTATGATTGTGTGTGGGTTGTGTGCATGTCTGATGTGTGTGTTTGTTTGTGAGGGGATGTGTATGTCTCAGTCTATGATTGTGTGTGGGTTATGTGTGCATGTCTGAATGTGTGTGTTTGTTTGTGTGAGGGATGTGTATCTCTCAGTCTATGATTGTGTGTGTGGGTTATGTGTGCATGTCTGAATGTGTGTGTTTGTTTGTGTGAGGGATGTGTATGTCTCAGTCTATGATTGTGTGTGTGGGTTATGTGTGCATGTCTGAATGTGTGTGTTTGTTTGTGTGAGGGGATGTGTATGTCTCAGTCTATGATTGTGTGTGTGGGTTATGTGTGCATGTCTGAATGTGTGTGTGTTTGTTTGTGTGAGGGGATGCGTATGTCTCAGTCTATGATTGTGTGTGTGGTTATGTGTGCATGTCTGAATGTGTGTGGGTGTTTGTTTGTGTGAGGGGATGCGTATGTCTCAGTCTATGAGTGTGTGTGTGGTTATGTGTGCATGTCTGAATGTGTGTGTTTGTTTGTGTGAGGGATGTGTATCTCTCAGTCTATGATTGTGGGTGTGGGTTATGTGTGCATGTCTGAATGTTTGTGTGTGTTTCAATCTCTGTGTGTCTGTACGATTATGCATGTTTGTATGTGTGTGTTTCAGATTATGAGTGTATGTGGTTGTGTGTGTTTGTTTGTCTTTCAATCTATGATTATATCTGCGGTTGTGTGTACATGTCTCTATTGTGCATTTGGGTTTTTATTGGTGTGTGCGTATGTTTGTGATTTTCAGTGTATAATGGTGTGTTCATGTCTGTCTATGATTGTGTGTGGTTGTGTGTGCATCTCTGTATGTTTGTGTATATCTGTCTGTATTTGCTTGTGTGTGATTGTGTGTGTTTCAGTGTGTGATGGTGTGTGTGGGTGTGTGTACGTCTCTGTGCATGTATGTGTGTGATTGTCTCTGTGCTTATCTATGTGTCCTTATGAGGGTGTTTGTTGTTGTCCTAGCAACATCTGAGGTCATATCAGGTTGGATACTGCCTTGTGACAGTGTGCACTCATGGCAACTTTATAGTGGTACCTCACTGAGAAATCAGGCCGCCCACACCATGACCTGATATCCCACTCAGTCACATTATCCTGACACTGAGCTAACCAGTCCTTGCCCTATCCTATTAATGCTGAGCGTCAGGCTAGGAAACGACAAGTATCAATTTTGTAAGTCATCGGTTTGACTTGACCGGAAACCAAACTCCCGATCTTCCACATGCGAGGCCCGCACTCTACCGAATAGGCCACCGCGCCCAGTTTGGTTTTGAGTTTCTGTCATTTTTCTGAGATAAAATGTTCTGAGATAAAATTTAATATATAAAATTGATTATTATAATCTACCTGACTTTAGTTTGAAATGGCTTTCATCAAATCTAGATAATTGCTTTGGTTTTGAAAAGTTGATGTTTTTTTTCGGATTATGCAACTTTCAATCATGCCATTTCATTGGTGTAAAGAATAAGAGAATTACTGTTTAAACACATTCTGGTCGAGTCAAACCAATGACATAAAAATGTATACTTGTCGCTTCCTAGCCTGGCGCTCAGCATTATTAGGATAGGTCAAGGAGCAGTGGAATGAGGAAGATCAATCGTCCAAGATTGACATTTCCCCTGCTTAAACAACTAATGTACCAAAAAAGAAAAAAGGGGGGAAACAAATCAATGTTGGAAGAACGAGCTCGTTAGGTCGACCCAGTGGCCATCTACGAGCTGGTTGGGTCTCCTCCTTACTTCGCTGTTTGCCCTTCTCAGACCGGCTGGGTTTAAGGTGTCACTTCCCTAAATCCAGCAGAGACAGATCGGGAAGCTATTACCACCCACCTGAGAAACTAAAGTATCGTCAAGTAGCTCATCCCTCAGCAGATGTGTCATCTGTAAAGGCCCTTTCCATCTCCTCACCTCCACCTCCCCTCTCCCTCCCCCTCCCAGCACTCCACCATTGATCAACACTCAACGATGCTGACTAAAGCTCAAGCAACATTTCATGTACATAGTATGCTAAGGTATCAGAGTTGTAAACCACTGCCTTGTGGTACAGGTTCTTGACAGAACCGAAGGCTAAGGGAGCAAACCCTAAACAGAAAACCATGTCACTGTGGCAGCATTAAGGGCGGTTGATGTATGGAACTCCCAACATCTCCCGACCAGCCACTGCAGGGACAAATAGTTTTGCGCCTGTCTTGACATGTTCTTGTCGGTGTGAAACCTCTATTTACTCCCCGAGAGAGTGCCGCTGGTAACTTGCAAAAGCCAGCAGCACTTCAACACTTTTGCAGGCAGCTTTCATGAAATGTACAACCGTAGGAGAGCGGCAGTCAAGTAATGAAAGCAGTCTTTGTCGCATCGCGACAGACAGCATGATGATGATGATGAAGGTATCATACACAGGTTAGACAACAACTTTGGAAAAATACCAAAAGAAACTAACATAGAGACTACTAACACCCAAAGCCGCAAAAGGCTGGTCCCAGCAGGAACAGGTAAACACTCCTGGGTGCGGGACCAGACCAAACCAGAAGCACCCTGACGAGAGCTTATGATTTAAGCCCCAGTCAGACCTCACCGGATTGAGGAACCGGACAGAAACCGGACACTACATACATCAACGTACGGTTTATATACGGTTGGCATCCGGCGGGTCCATTATCTGTGTGGTGGTGTCCGGCTGTGTCCGGTACAAGTTTTGAACATGCACAAAACTTGTACCGGACACGCCGGACTGATGTGTATGGGTGGTTGAGATCAATGAAAAGGTTGTAAAATGAATATCAGAAATCTGTGTTTGGGTTATCAATATCACGAAAGTTATGACATTTTTTGTATATTAAATATGTGTATAAATTCAACACAAACCATATGATTTGTGAATAGATAAACTGCAGGTTGCAACGCCGTAACATTTGCATAAATGGCAAGACACCGCACACTGCAGCACCATACGGCGCACGCAGCATTTGTGAATGGGGCAGTAAACAAAAATTTCTCTGTGTGTTTTAGCTTAGTGTATTTTTATATAGTTGATTGATTGATTGATGGTTGCTTTACACCATGTCGGCAGCATAGGCCATATTCACGGCGAGAAATGTTTGTTTTTTGTTCAAACCACTGCTTTTACATGTAAAAGCAGACAATCAATGATGTGCCAATAGACACTCATTAAATTAGAAAGCTCACAATCATATATTTGTGGTTAAGGGAAACAAATTCCCATAGAAAAAGATAAGTTTTATTAATAATTGATAGAATCTATTTTATATAGTAGGCGAATGCATGCGGTTATTACAACTGATGAAACAATTCAGGGTTGTTTGTACACACGAAGCGATCGTCAGAATGGACTATTTTCTGTATCATCTTGACAATTTAAGACAAATTCATACCCTGTTAAACCAAACTTGAAGGCACCTTAGAAATGTGTTTGGATTAACCAATCATTGCTTTAACTGAGCTTTGGCTTAGAGTTTGACTTGGCTTTGGCAAAAACGCCGATGCATTACGAATGTAATATACAATGTATGTGGACACTTTGATTATTGTTTTTTACGTATGTACAGTATAACCCCATTAAACCAAGCTCGGTTAAACCAAACAATCGGTTAATCCAAACTTTTTTCAGTATCCCTGAAAAAATACTACCATTTATCATATAAAAAAGTTTCAGATGACCTTATTATCACATGAAAGCTTGGTTTAACTGTACCGGAAGGTGACTGCGGCCCGACAATTTTGTTTGGATTAACCAATAATTTGGATTAACCGACTTTGGCTTAGCCAACTTTTTTTTATGATAAATCCCAGGATAATGTGACTGAGTGGGATATTGGGTCATGGTGCCGGCGTCCTGATTTCCCAGTGGGGCAGCACCATGAGTGTGCACTGTCACAAGTCGGTACCCATCCTGATATGACCTTAGATGTTGCTAGGATGGAAAACAACGACAGACAAACAAGGCCATGTATTTAATCAGTGTGAAGTCTCAATTCAAGAGGGTGCCCAACACCTCTCCGCCTGCTTTAATAGGCTTAGCTTGTATTTGTGTGGCTTTAATTAAAATTAATTTTGTTGCATACATTTAAGGCTCCATCACACATCACCGGATTGGGGAAACAGAAAGAAACCGAACAAAGTCCATTGATATTCGGCAAAGTCTGGTTTGTGTCCATTGCATATCCATTGCATATCCGTTGATATCCGTTGATATCCGGCCTGATCCGTTGCAAGTTTTGAGCATGCACAAAACTTGTAACAGATTGCGACGGACAGACCTATGCGGTTCTTATCTGTTACCGTCCATTCCCAGTCCGTTCCTGTCCGTTCCCGTCCATTCCCGTCCTTTCCCGTCCGTTCCTGTCCGTTGATGTTCATTAAAGTTCTTTTTCTATTCTGAATTGTCCGTTGATCATTAGATACGTTATGAACCGTTACCATCCATTACTGTCCATTACCATTCATTACCCATCCGTTACCCGTTCATTACCCGTCTGTTACCCGTCCATTGCATAATTGATACATTTCAAGTCTGAATAACCCCGGACTAGAATATTCTTTGACGGGTTCTCTCCGTTGCTCAATCCACCATAATGTGACAGGCACTTTACCTACATTTCAAACAGGCCTGACTTGCAAATGCGGTAAATCCCAAAAAAGAAGTCATCAGCGTGTGGGCCCGTCTCTACAGATTCAATGTTCACTAAGTGGGGCATGTCGTCATCAAATTTGCATGACATTTAGCATCTGCAAAGGGTGTTGGAGTTTTACATCCTGGCAACATCTAAGCTCATATCAGGACGGTTACCGACTTGTAGCCGACACTCAGGGCAACTTTATAGTGCTTCCCTAAAGGGAAAACAGGCCACCGGCACCATGACCGATATCCCTCACAATCACATTATCCTGACACTGAGCCAACCAATCCTTGCCCTATCCTATTAATACCAAGCGCCAGGCTAGGAAGCGAAAAGTGACAATTTTATCATTCATTGATTAGACTGGACTGGGAACCAAACTCCCAATCTCCTGCAGGCAAGGCACACTCGAAAGAATTGTATTCAGCCGCGTAAGGATATGTAATAATCTAAATAGGTGGGTGGAGTATTTTCAAATAGATAAAAGCCGTAGTTTGAGGCCCATTTGAAATCACACTGCCTGCACGGCCACACACAAGGACTACTACAATGCTTACAAGCGTGCACAATTATATCTTCCATTTTGTTTTTGCGCAAACACAGAGCTATGTTTATTTCCCTGCATAACTATATTCTAGTGACTTTGTATGGCACTAGTGCCATTCAATAGAATAGAAGACAACCTTGTATTAATATTTAACCACATATTAGCTGAAAATGTGCGGATTGTCAGTGAAATTATATTTCTGGAAGCACATTAAAGCTGCATAGTCTGATAGAAACATAACATTTTCAAAACCAAAGCAAGTATCTGGATTTGATTCTACATATCTAACTTAGATACTGGCGCACTTATTAAGCATTTGTCGCCACATGGAAGGGGACACTGAGTCAATTTAATAGAACGCACAAAAAATATCTGTGCAAAATAAAAACTGTGAACCCCAACTGAACTGCACCAAAAGGGGGCAGGTGATATGTCATGGCCCACCAACTGGACAGCCCAGGGCGGGATAACCCGAAATATAAAAGCCAGATAACATATCCAACAACAATATAAATCAAATCAAATTCAAACAAACATAACTCAACCACCTATTACGTACAGGCCTATGGACATATAAATAAAATAGGCTAGTATGGAATTAAGTAGAAAAAAGCGGAAAACTCTTACCAAGAAAACCCCAAAACACTAACATAGAACCCTAAGAAAACAACTAACATAGTAATAAGAATAGAACAAAAATTCAATGCCAAGAGGGCCCAAAAAAAACTAACATAGACTACTAAACATACTAACAGACTATCTATCTGCTACTGAAATGCAGACAATCAAATAACTCATCAGCAGCTACTGCTTGGTAAGACAACACCAACACTACAGCTGGCCAGCATTGAAAACAAGCCTGGGTACCCGGGCTTACGTGCTATGGACAGTATAAATACAGCCTCAATAAAAAAAATTAAAAAATTAAAAATAAATTTTAAAAACCTGTCACTGCCGAATCCTATGGTCTCAGACTTTTGGCGTGCTTGCCAAAATAAATGTTGCATGCTTAAACTTTAAATATCTCAAAATTAGCAATTTAAAATAAAACTGACTTCAAACTAAAGTATGGTAGATTATAACGATCAAGCTAATATATTTATCTCAGAAGATGTCAGAAACTTAAAAGCATCGGACTACGCAACTTTAAAATGATCTTATAAAAGCAGACTACATCTAGCATTGCAGACGACGCAGAATGGGTAGAGCCTCGGTTTCATCGTTCAGGAACAGATCAATCATTGCCCGTAATGTTGGCGCAGAAGACACCCTCCATCCTTCACCCTCCCAAAGACCCTATAATACTAAGACGGCTCACTCCCTATCTCTCCCATGGTAATGTAAATTTTGCAGTGCCACCTTGTGGTGGGTTTGATCAGCCCGGCTGCTGATTGGTGTTTCACATGTAAACACATACAATTATATTATACATGAGATAGATAAGTGTGAATACACATCAATATGAAATTGCTATGAACAAATACACAATTTTGCAGTGCCACCTTGTGGTGGGTTTGATCAGCCCGGCTGCTGGTTGGTGTTTCACATGTAAACACATACAATTATATTATACATGAGATAGGTAAGTATGAATACACATCAATATGAAATTGCTATGAACAAATACACATCAGCATCATCATCAGCATTGCCATCATCACACATCTTTCACATTCATATATACTTTTATACATATAATATAGCACCTGTTTAACCAAGAGAACAGCCAGTGCACCAAATGGTTGGTTTGATCATTTTGATTACACAGTACAGGCTGAGTGAGCTGTCTTAGTATTATAGGGTATTTGACCCTACAGCCCCACTAGATTCCCCTCCGCCCCCTTCCCCCCTCAACACACCCTCAAACATCCCCACTACCTACACCCCCTCTGCACACCCTCAACGATCCACCCCCTCCACCCCGCCCCCTCCTCCTACCTGCTCCCTTCACAACCCCTCCACGCCCACTTCACCCCCTCCTCCACCCCTACACCCTCCTACATCCCCCTCAACCATCCACCCGCCTCCACTCCCCTGCCCCATTCCTCCCGCCCCGCCGCGGTAAGAGACTGAACATCCCGATTATAAAAATTGGATTTTAAAGTTTGATGCCTTCTAGATTCTGGATGATGGATTGAGTTATTGATTGGGATTTACCGTCCTATGAACATCTAAAGCCTGGTATACACCTCCCATGTACGATTCACGCCCTAAAACTGACTGTCCGACGGGACCCGTCACAACCCGACCCGTCCCGTTTCCCGACTAAATTTTAGTCGGTTTCAGTCTTTAGGTGTGTGATCCCGCTCCCGTTACAACCCGACCCGTCCCGTTTCCCGACAAAGTTTGAGTTTTAGTTGGTTTCAGTCTTTAGGTGTGTGACCCCCTCTCACAACAGAGCCTTCTGATTCGTGACTTAAAACTCAGTTTTAGATTTTATACGGGAGGTGTGTACCGGCCTTTAGGTAATATCATAGTGGACCCCGTTTATACATTACACATTGAAGGCCACTTTATATACAAATAGCGCTACTGGATTTGGATAGCAGATCACCATGACCCGATATTGCACTCACTACTAAGTCTCGTTATCGTGACCCTGTGGTGAGGTTGACGTGACTCACAAACTTTGTGCGTCTAACAAAGTGCCAAATTCATGCTTGTATCAACAAAGGGACAATTCCCTACAATATATTCCACATATCATCTGCTGGGCTAATAGTCATTAATGACACACTGACACAAATTCCTAAAACATTACATTGAGTGTTCTCTGTGACGGAGTGGTTAGAGTGTCTGACTTTTTTCTAGGTCGGACTCCTAATCTGAAGGTCAGTGGTTCGATTCCCCGTGCCCCCACCTCTGCCACTTTGGATTTCCACCGCTGTGTAGAACTTACAGCGTCATCAAAGGCCAGTTGCTCTCATACCATGTCTATGTGGTGTGGGAGGTTAAAAATCCTTTGGGTCGGTAAAAGTGTAGGCTCGAGCTTTCTATCGACAAACTGTCTAATGTTGAAAACAGGTCTATTCAGACTTATCCATGATAGGCAGTATAAATCTTCTTCAACAAAACATAAATGGTCAACTCTCACGATATTGCATCATACAAATCTTATTGTGGTAATTGCCTTCTCCGAATACATTTTCAGTTAATATTGAATTGTTCTATATACCCTTGCTTAAATAAGCCTCAATTGAAAACTGCCTAGAAGACCAGTCCTTCGGCATTGACAGCAGAATAGACATATTTACCACCAACAAATTGTGTCTAAACCGATCGACCTGCCATGGTGGTCGAATGGGCAAGAGCATGGACTTTCCATGCAGAAGGTCGAGAGTTCGACTCCTGGTCGAGTCAATCCAATGACTTACAAAATTGATACTTGTCACTACCTAGTCTGGGCTGTCACAAGTCGGTGCACGTCCTGGTATGGCCTTGGGTCTTACTGGGGCATACAACTACACCAACCACCCAGCCTACCCCGGCCCTCTAAGAGGACTGTGTTTGGGCTCTTAGGCTGCCGTTTTCCTTCCTCCGTCCCCCTCCGCCCCCAATTTCTCTGTCCACTACCCATCGGAAGCCAACTCCCGACCACATGGGACCGCTTTCAGCTGTGCCCATTCAGTGCTGCAGATTTGCAGCCTTCAGCGCACCAATGCGACTGAAAACTCCCCAAAAAACAAACCTTGCCTGGCGCTCAGCATTAATCAGTTAATAGGATAGGACAAGCACTGGTTTGCTCCGTATTGGGATAATGTGGCTGAGTGGGATATTAGGTCATGGTGCTGGTCACCTGATTTCCCAGTGGGACAGCATTATTACCTGGGACAGCATACATGCGCACTATCACGAGTTGGTCGCCATCCTGATATGACCTTATATGTTGCCAGGAAGTAAAGCTCCAACAACTAACTACGTGCCAATCAGGTCATGGTGTTGTTCGCCTGGGGTCCCAGTAGTACAGCACTATAAAGTCGTCATGAGTAGGCCTATCCACTATCACAAGTCAGGATCCATCATATGACCTAATATGTTGCTAGGATGTAAAACAACCACAAAACACAGCATATCATACATCGCATGTCTATGTTTGCAGCTATGGCCCATCCCCCAAGACTCTGCCTCGCTTTGGGTCTGCGTGTAAACAAAGCCAAAGACCCTATAATACTAAGACAGCTCACTCCCTATCTCTCCCATAGTAATGTAAATTTTGCAGTGCCACCTTGTGGTGGGTTTGATCAGCCCGGCTGCTGGTTGGTGTTTCACATGTAAACGCATACAATTATATTATACATGAGATAGGTAAGTATGAATACACATCAATATGAAATTGCTATGAACAAATACCCATCATCATCAGCATCATCATCAGCATCGCCATCATCACACATTTTTCACATTCATATATACATTTATACATATAATATAGCACCTGTTTAACTAAGAGAACAGCCAGCACACCAAGTGGTGGGTTGGATCATTTTGATTACACAGTACAGGCTGAGTGAGCTGTCTTAGTATTATAGGGTCTTTGACAAAGCCTAGCAGTGAAGTAGAGACCACACTTCTAGTTTTACCCTCAGTTCTGTAGCTTAATGGCAGGCAGGCAGCGTTAAATAACAGCGTGCATAGATTTACATGTCATCTACAGGAAAACCAGCGGGGTAAACAAACAAGAGAAGTGTGTTACTGACAGCCGCACCCCAACAGCAGGACTCGTATTGCTTTGCATCAATTACCAAATGCCAGGCTAGGTAGCGACTAGCGACTATCAATACAAATACAGCAAATTGTTATTTTGAATGACTTGACCTAGCTGCTGATGACAATCTCGGACTATGTAGACATTTAAGACATTTTTTATTCACAATTTCTATATATTATTCCTCAAACATACTATTCTCTTGACAGTAGAAATGGCAGGAACAGTGTAACAATTAATGGTTAATACATCTACATAGTTAGTTAATAAATGTATTGTCACACGGCTCGAAACCAGTGCCACAGCACTGACAAAATACTTTATTCAATGAATAAACTATAACAACAACAAAATGTTTGCTTCCCACAAACCTTCCCAGCCCACCACACCCCAAGTCTCTGCCCCGCTTTGTGTCTGCGTGTTAACAAACCCTAGTGGTGCAGTAGAGACGACACTTCTAGTTTTACCCTCAGTCCTGTAGCTTAATGGCAGGCAGGAGGCGTTAAATAACAGCTTGCGTAGATTTACATTTCATAAAAGCTGCCTGCAAAGGTGTTGAAGTGCTGCTGGCTTTTGCAAGTTACCAGCGGCACTCTCTCAGGGAGTAAATAGAGGTTTCACACCGGCAAGAACATGTCAAGACAGTCGCAAAACTATTTGTCCCTGCAAAACTATTTATCCTAATGTTGACAGTCGCAAAACTATTTGTTGCTGGTCGGGAGATGTTGGGAGTTCCATACATCAACCGCCCTTAATGCTGCCACAGTGACATGATTTTCTGTTTAGGGTTTGCTCCCTTAACCTTCAGTTCTGTCAAGAACCTGTACCAGAAGGCAGTGGTTTACAACTCTGCAGGGCAGGGGCATAAAACTCCCTGAGGTATTGCAATCCACGCATAGTCCTGACATAACTTAACTCCAACAGACTACATTAATGCACATTTACAATTTTACCTAAATGAACAGCTCACCCATATTTCTTTCTGACCGGACGCGATGGCCGAATCGGTAGAGCGCAGGCTTCCCGTGTGGAATGTCGGGAGTTCGATTCCCGGTCAAGTCAAACCAATGACTTACAAGATTGATACTTGTCACTTCCTAGCCTGGCACATGGCATTGTCCGGGTAGTGCAAGGACTGGTTGGCTCAGTGTCAGGATAATGTGACTGAGTGGGACATCAGGTCATGTTGCCAGCGATGTGGTCTCCCTGTGGCGCATCACTATGAAGTCGCCATCAGTGCGCACTGTCACAAGTCAGTACCCGTCCTGATATTCCCTTAGATGTGGCCAGGATGTAAAACTCCAAAAAGGAAACAAACCTAATTATTTCTATATGAAAATCTTCCTTTTTTCCCTTTTTTTGTCAATACACCTCAAGAAACTGAGACAGCTTGAAAACCCTGTGGTACCCCCTACCTGCTTAAATCAAGATTTTGTTTGGAGGAGAGGGGGGGGGGGAGGGAAAGTGCAATTCAGCAAATTTATATCTATCAATGACAAAAAAGAAAAGATTGACTACAAACATAACCAGATCGATTTAAAGGCCATCTAACATGTTTGGCAAACTCGTAGGTCATTTGGTGTTGATGACGTCACACGGGTAGCGTCTGTGCTATTTCTCGCGAGCCTCAATTACGCAGCTGGCGAAGCAGCGACAGCGACAAAAAAGGCGCACACACTCAGAACCCAGCCGCCATTTTTATTATCCCTCCACACTGACTTTTTACTTTGTCCATTAAACATTCATGGATGCCCATTAAAGTCTCCAGTGACTGTTAATTATGTTGTAAACTACACCTCTATATGTACTTCCGGTTATAGTCAGGAGGGTAAAATCAATAGAATGCCATTAACTGGGTGTCGTCTGCTTACGCATGATGTCAAGCTTTTGTTGGAGTTTTACATCCTGCCAAGATCTAAGGTCATATCAGCATGGGCACCAACTAGTGACAGTGCGCCTTCAATCAATGGGTGCCGTCTTCTCGAAGAAGGTTGGCTGCAATGGACCTCCATCTCTTCCTGTCATTCGTTCCTCTCACGCATTCCGCATAGCTCATTGCTGTCCACTCAGTGATGTTGTCCATCCATGTTGTTCTCCTTCTCCCTCTTGGTCTTGTCCCTTCTATCTTCCCTTCCAGTATTCTTCTCTGTGATTCCTGTTGCGCCTTAACGGTGATTTAATAGTGCTGCCCCGCTGGGAAATCAGGGCACGACACTGCTGCCGGCATGACCTGATAGCCCACATAGTCATATTATCCTAATGTTGACTACTACTTGCCCTGTCCTATTAATGCCGAGTGCCAGGCTTGGAAGCGACAAGTATCAATTTTATAAGTCATTGGTTTGACTGGACCAGGAACTGAACTCCCGATCTTCCGCACGCGAGGCCCGTGCTCTACCAATTGGGCCACCACTGGTCATTAACTGGGTGTCGTCTGCTTATGCATCATATCAAGGTTGGTTGGTTCTTGGTGTTTTACATCCTGGCAACATTTATGGTTATATCAGGACGGGTACCGACTTGTTGGTTGGTTGGTTGTTGGAGTTTTACATCCTGGCAACATCTATGGTTATATCAGGACGAGGTACCGACTTGTGACAGTGCACACTCATGGCAGCTTTATAGTTATTTGGGTACGAGCTGAATATGGGGTGGTAGGCCCAGATGACGTCACTTCACTGGGGTGGATTGGTTGTTGGAGCTTAACGTCCTGGCAACATTTAAGGTAATATAAGGACACTTCGCTGGGAGCCTGCTGCATGAAGGCTACACAAGGTGCCATGTTGGTATCAGTACATCTTCTCTTGCTCGCCTAGGCGGCGCCACCAGTCACTGAGATATGTTGCAAATTCAGGAATGGTGCCCGCCCCCCCCCCCCCGACACACACATACACATACACAACCCCACAAGCCGTCTTTTGTAGTCGGTTTGCATTCCTCTCCTATCTGCTTCTCCATGAATCTGTTATCTGTACCCGGCCTCGACTCCACCTGAAGACCACCACCACACCACCTCACCACCACACCACCACCACCCCACCACCCCACACAACCACCACCCCACCACCACCGCACCATCATCACCGCAACACCACCACCCCATCACTACCCCACCATCACCACCCCATCACCACCCCCCCACCACCACCCCATCACCACCACCACCACCCCACCACCACCACCAACCTACACCACCACACCACCCCACCACCACACCCCACCACCACCAACAACTACCACCACACAACTACACCACCACCCACCACCACCACCACACCACCACAACCTACCACCACCACACCCCACCACCCCACCACCACCCACCCCCAACCGACCACCAACCTACCACCACCCCACCTCCACCTCACCACCACATCTCGTGTGGGAGATCAGGGGCCATATGCATGGAGCAGTGTTAGGAGGCAAAATGCGTTTAGCGTGGGATTTCTGGTTTAGCGCGGACAAGTTGGTATGCATGGAGCAGTGTTAGGCCTAACACCGACCGTTTAAACTCGGAAATTCTAACTCCGCTGATATCTGGTTTACAGCGGTGTTAGTGCTAGGTTAGTGTCAGGATGGAACCCAAATCTACTCAATGCTATCATATTTAACAGAATTACATACGCAATAAGTGACATTTTTATCAATTTAACCCTGAATTCGAACCCTCCTTAAGGCTACCGCCGCATTGGCGGCGATATTACTAGTTATATTTTCGAATCGACGAACGTACCGTCAAGAAACCGCCGCCGCCGCCAGTATGGAAAGCGACGTCGATGCGGCGCCATCGGCGATTTGTTTACTTTACGTTCGTCGATTCGAAAATATAACTATTAATATCACCGCCAATGCGGCTGCTGCGTTAATATCGCTTCCTTTTTATGGTTAATTTTCTTAAATTTCACTTATTGCATATGTAATTCTGTTAAATATGATCGCATTCAATAAATTTGAGCCTAATATATGGCTACAAACGCAGAGGGATTTCCCAAATCTATAAATACATTCACGTTTAGCTAACACTCACCGATTAAGCGCCCATGCATACGGCTTGACATAGTTCTCAACGCCGCCGATAAATGGTGATAGCTACCCAGTGTTAGAGGGATAACACTACACGCCTTTAACACTGCTCCATGCATATGGCCCCTGGAGTTTGAATCCCGTTTGAGTGAAACCAAAGACTTACAAACAAGATTAATACGTGTCACTTCCTAACCAGGGCCTGTATGCAGGAGTCGGTGGTAGCGTGTTTTGGTGTTACAGCCTATTACCGGGTAGCTATCGCCGACGTCGGGAACTGTGTCAAGTCGTATGCAGGAGCGCCTAACACTTTCATTATAGCTAAACGTGAATTTATTTATAGATTTTGGAAATCCCTCTGCGTCTGTAGCCATATATTAGGCTTAAATATATTAAATGCTATCATATTTAACAGAATTAGATATGCAATAAGTGAAATTTCATGAAATTAACCCTAAATTCGAAGCGAGATTAACGCTGCCGCCGCAACGGCGTTGATATTAATATTTATATTTTCGAATCGACAAACGTAAAGTAAACAAATCACCGCCGCCACCGCATCGACGTCGCTTTCCATACTGGTGGCGGCGGCGGCGGCGGTTGCTTGCATTCGTCGGTTCGAAAATATTAATATTGCCGCCGTTGCGGCGGCAGCATTAATAATGCTTCGAATTTAGGGTTAATTTCATGAAATTTCACTTATTGCGTATGTAGTTCTGTTAAATATGACACCATTGAATAGATTTGGGCCGAATGAACTCGCTATACCTCCTATTTATCAGGGGTAGGGTACCACCGAGAAGGCGGCGGCGGCGGCGGCGGCGGCGGCGGCGGCGGCGGCGGCGGCGGTGGCGGCGATCATATTTAATTCTGTTAAATATGATCGCCTTCAATAGATTTGGCCCGAGTCGGTCCCTACCCCAGCCCTTATACCTGCTACTGAGTGGGGGTAGCTTACCCTACTTTTACCCCCCGGGGTTTGCATACCCCGGTCACATGCATACCGACTTTTCGCCACTACCCCGGATATCCCCTCTACCCCCAGGAGTAGAGCGCTACCACCGCCCCATGCATATGGGCCCTGGCGCTTGGCATTAATAGGATAGGGCAAGGACTGGTTAACTCAGTGTCAGGATAATCAGACTGAGCAGCATATCGGGTCATTGTATCGCCGGCCTGATTTCCCAGTTGGGCAGCACCATAAAGTCGCCATGAGTGTGCACTGTCACAAATCAGTACCCATCCTGATATGTCCATATATGTTGCGAGGACACAAAACCCCAACAAACAAACAAAACATAAAGTGGCGGTGCCCTGCTCGCCTCCTCTGCGGAAATACTCCGCTCGGAAATGGTGTAAGTAATCTGCACTGCCGCTACCATTCTACCCGCTACTACGCCAGGGCACACCTAGCGATTTATTAACAAATCACCAAAAAATCTAACTGAGAGCGGAGAACAAACAATTCAACAAACATTTTGATTTTATTCGGGGTATAAATCAGGGATGAAAGTGGTCTCCGGGAAAAAAGTGGAAATGCGGATATTGTCCCATAGGTTTAGCATTATCAGGGAATCGTGACAAATTTCCCGAAGTCTGGTTTCATATATATTGGTATACACTGATAGTGCTGTACCATTTGAAGCATGTATTACTAGTATACGCCTATAGTGCTGCGCTGTTTGAAGAATGTATTAGTAGTATACGCTGATAGTGCTGCACCATTTGGAGCATTGATTAGTAGTATATGCTGATAGTGCTGTGGCATCTGCACCACATAGTATATGCCGATGGTGCGGCGGGATTGAAAAATCCCGGAAATCCTCAGAATCGCAGAGATCTTTCATCCCTGCGTAAATAGCCATCCACTTGCAGTTTGTAAAGCTTCTGTTGCAGGCAACCATGAGCATTTTCAGTGTTGCTAATTTGGTGGTACCGAGAATCCTTGAGGTTTTGCATTGTGGACGTGGAACCCGATTAGCGGCAGTCACAATCTTACTTTGTTTGTTGTTGTTTTACGTCCTAGCAACATCTGAGGTCATATCAGGATGGGTACCGACTTGTGACAGTGCACACTCATGGCGATTTTATAGCAGTGCCCCACTGGGAGACCAGGCCACCAGGACCATGACCTGATATCCCACTCAGTCACATTATCCTGACACTGAGCCAACCAGTCCTTGCCGTATCCTAATAATGCCGGGCGCGTGGCTAGGAAGCGATAAGTATCAATTTTTAAGTCATTGGTTTAACTCGACCATGGTTCGAACCCATAACCCCATGGTCTACAAACACGGGAGACGGGCGCTCTAACTCATCAGGCCATTCAATCTGGTTGCTTACTTCTAGGAGTGGGGGTGGGGTGTCTGGGGTCATCCCCCCCCCCCCGAAATATTCTTTCAAATGGGTTATTTGAGGGCATTTCTAATGGGTTATATAAGCTGATATTTTAGCATATCATGTGAAATTTTCGGGATTTTGGCCATATTGCATGAAATCGGTGGGATTTTGGCGGTCGATCCGTGGCTAGTGAGGTGACTGATCAGAACCTTCAATTTCCGTGACTCTAAAACGAGAAATTTGTGAGAGTTGGCAACACTGCGTTTTCGTGAACTGGCTGGGCTGGACTGTCGGTGAAACCCGAAACCTGTACGTCTAAGCCGGGTCAAAGACCGTATAATACTAAGACGGCTCACTCCCTATCTCTCCAATGGTAATGTAAATTTTGCAGTGCCACCTTGATCAGCCCGGCTGCTGGTTGGTGTTTCACATGTAAACACATACAATTATATTATACATGAGATAGGTGAGTATGAATACACATCAATATGAAATTGCTATGAACAAATACCCATCATCAGCATCATCATCATCATCGCCATCAATCCACATCTTTCACATTCATTTATACATTTATACATATAATATAGCACCTGTTTAACCAAGAGAACAGCCAGCGTACCAAGTGGTGGGTTTGATCATTTTGATTACACAGTACAGGCTGAGTGAGCCGTCTTAGTATTATAGGGTCTTTCGCCGGGTTAAGGGCGGATATGAGAGTTTGAGTGGGTCATACCCAGCATTCCCAGCGCAGCTCTTCGTCCAATCAGCAGCAAGCAATGGTGCATTGTGAACCGAACACTGGAACCCATAACCAGCCACTCACACACACGGAATTGGACATGCTCTCTCAACCCCTCAACGCCCCTCCCTCCGCACCCCCCTCCACCCCCCCCCTGCCACCACACTCACGCCTTATCATGGCAAGGGATTGTGATATTTCTGCTTAACTAATAGACATATATATATCAGGCATGTGATTGGGTGCATGAAACAAAAATTCAATTTTGTTTAGGTTATCGTGGGGACACACAGCATCCCACTGAGTTGCGAGAGGGATGCAAACAGTTTATTTCAGAGGTGTTTCGGCAGCCAGAAAACAAAACGGAATTCTTAAAAAACTGGAATTCCAGTTTCGGGCGGCCAGAAAAAAATGGAATTTCGGTTAAAACTGGAGAAATCATATGCCTGATGTATATATATATAGTGTTGGTCTTACGGAGTATAACAAATAATAGTAATAATTAACCCTTACGTATCTTTATACTCGCAGAATTCGTTATACATCATATATATATAAATAGATAGAAAGATTCAATTTTTGGAGGGGGAATAAACCTAGCATAAATAATTTGATAACTGCTGTTGTTGTTTGTTGGAGTTGTATATCCTGGCAACGTCTAAGGTCATATCAGGATGGGTACCGACTTATGAAAGTGCACACTCATGGCAACTTTAGAAAGCTGTCCCACTGGGAGACCAGGCCACTGGCACCATGACCCGATATTCCATTCTGTCATATTATCCTAACTCTGAACTAACCAGTCCTTGCCCTATCCTAGTAATGCAGAGCGCCTGGATGGGTAACGACAAGTGTCAATTTTGTAAGTCATGTAATGCCTGGTACACACCTACTGTATACGATTCGCGCACTAAAACTCGCGACTCGACCCGACCCGCTTAAAACTGAAAACGGGCCGATTCATTTTTGGAATCGCGAATCGCAATCGTAATCGCCCCGTTTTAGCCCTAAAACTGAGTTTTTAGTCGCGAATCGCAATCGCTAGGCATGCGCGCGGAGCGCACACCTAGCGATTTGTGTGCACGAAACAGGCAGTTTTAGATCGTATATGGTAGGTAGGTGCGCACAAACGGTAGGTGTGTACTAGGCATTATGCCTAGTACACACCTACAATGCAGACTACACAGGTGGAAGGCTATCAGTTCGAATTCCAGCCGAGTCAAACGATTCTTACAAATTCTCAAGGCCCAGTCACATACACGTTAGTGGACATAGTTGAAAGTAGTGGAGGCTAACATAGTTGAACGTAGTTGAACATACCAGAATCTGTAGTTCTCCTTGATAATAACATAGATGGGCCTTGAGTTCAGATATAATCTTTGGACATGTTCAAAAGAGTGCTACGTTAGGGGCTGAATTTGCATATGTGGTGCTAACATACTCTAGTGTACTATAGCAGAGTCTAGTGTACTCTAGCATGCTCTAGTGTACTTGGACAAATCCCTGGTCACATAACCGTTAGCAGACATAGGTGAACGTAGTGGAGGCTAACGTAGTTGAACCTAGTTGAACCTACCGGCATTTGTACTGTGGCATCTTTATCCGTACCAAAACCTGCCGTACCTTAATGTATTTCAACGTAGTTTAACATACTTACACCACATTAGCTTCCACTACATTCACCTAGGTTTAACTACGTCCATTAACGTGTATGTGACCGGGGCATAGAGACCAAAGTCTTGTTGCTTTGCCATGGCGCAAGTGAAGTCTTCGTCTTGCATTTTGGGATGGTTGCACTTGGTTTATTGGGATTGTACGTCCTAACAATATATATTTAGAACGCTGGCACTTTCGCTTTGAGTCTACTGGTACCCGGTCCGCCTTGGTATGCATCTCGTATTCAGAATATTCATGCTGCATATTCATGGATATGTCCCTGGCTGACCCGGGGTATCTGACTCTTCTAGTTGGCCGACCAACACTTCCCCCTCACCTCAATACTTCACTCCACCCTCCTCCTCCCCCAAATAGACTACATCACGGTTCCGACAGCGCATGCGCTGAAAACGGCCGTGGGAGCAAAGCAAAGGCGTACGGCCATTGACTTTGCCTATACGAGCATTGAAAAATGTCAGTTTTATTCAAAACTAATAGAAATCCAAAACCCTAACCTTATAAATCTAATATAATTTTTTTGTTAAACATGTTTTCTATATGTGTTCCAAGCGGTTTGTCTCTAGGTGGTGTGGTTTTATCAATATTTTACTTTTTCTGTATGGAGATTACTCATTGCCATTGACAATGCATTGAGTACTCTGGCTGTGGCTCTAACACTAGTCTGAGTACCTAGATCTTTCTAAATCTAAATGCACATGGCATAAGATGTGCTGATTATATTGATGTAAATGCAATGCTGGATAAAAGATTAATATCTTAATGTATTATATATACATTTTTAGTTAGTATTCTATGTTTCAAACAAGAGCTGAGATGAGCTGAAACTAGCACATTTCATAGCTGCACCCAGTGTATTAGCATGTGCCATGTGCTTTTGGGGGGGTTGTTTTGCTCTGACACATCCCACAATGCACCGCGCTACTGGAACCGTGATGTAGTCTATACAACTAGATTCTTCCCCTCCTCCACCAGTTCTCACCCTCCCACCCACGCCTCCCCCCCCCATCCAATTCCCCAGTTCCTCCTCCTGCTCTTAGATCCCCCCGCACCCCTTAGACCTACTCCCCCACCAACCCTCCCCCCAACCCCTCCTCACCTACTTGTATATCTACTCCCCGCCTACCCCTCCACCCCCTCCCCCTCCCCCTCCTCACCTACTTGTATATCTACTCCCCACCACCCATCCTCCCTCCCACCTCCCCCTCCTCACCTACTTGTATATATATCTACTCCCCTCCCACCGCTCCTCCCCCTCCCCCTCCTCACCTACTTGTATGTCTACTTCCCCACCAACCTGCCCTTCCCCTCCTCACCTACTTGATATCTAATCCCCCACCACCTCTTCATCCCCCTCCCATCTCCCCTCCTCACTACTTGTACAGTCTATGTCCTACCAATACCTCCTCCCCTCCCCCATTTATAATCTTACTTGTACATCTACTCCCGCACCACCCTCTCCCCGCTCCCCCCTCACCCTCCTCACTAATTGTAATCTGCTCCCCCACATCCCCCTCCCCATCCCACTCTCACCTGTATTGTACATCTACTCCCCACCACCCTTCTCCCCCTCGCCCCTCCTTAACCTTATTGGTATATCTACTCACCCCCACCCTTCTCCCCTTCCACCTCACGCTCCTCCCTAATTGTATATTGCTCCCCAACCCACCCCTCTCCCCTCCCCTACTAACTACTTGTATTCACTCCCCACCACCCGTCTAGTCTCCGCCTCCTCACTTGGTGTACTATCCCCCCCCCAACTACTTGTTTATCTACTCCCCCCATCCACCCCTACTCCCCACGCACCTGTCCTCC
This sequence comes from Branchipolynoe longqiensis, assembly GCA_030323885.1. Lineage (NCBI taxonomy): Eukaryota > Metazoa > Annelida > Polychaeta > Phyllodocida > Polynoidae > Branchipolynoe > Branchipolynoe longqiensis. The sequence goes on along the minus strand of CM059202.1, from coordinate 9,063,744 downwards.
CATCCTCCTCCTTACTACTTGTACATTTACTTCTCCCACCACCTCTCCTCCCCCTTCCCCTCCTGACCTACTTGTACATCTTACTAGACCCATCTCTTACTAGACCCACCTCTTACTAGACCCGCCTCTTACTAGACCCATCTCTTACTAGACCTCCTCTTACTAGACCCACCTCTTACTTACGCCTTAGTCCCCTACCCTCCACCCTCCACTCTCCACCGTTCCACTATCCCACTCCTCCTGCCCCCCCCCCCCCACCCCTCGCGCCCGACTCCAACCACAATCGCCACAGGCACCCTACCACAGTTAATATAATCCCACAACTACCCCTTGACAGATAGATGAGCCTGTCTCAAAAGGTGATCTCTAATAGTGTTGTTGTCCGGGTAACGATTGACAGAAAACAGCACAGAAACGGTTACACTGAAAACACAAGGATATTTGCTTCAAATTAATATGTATTCTATTGGGATTTTGAAACACCATGTAAAAAACAAATCAGTTTATCCTGACCAAATGCATAAGCAGATGGCATGTTGATCTTTACAATGGACAAAGTTTTGTCCCATATTGCTTATCACCTTTTGAGACAGGCTCAGTTCATCTATCATTATCATCATCATCATGATGCTGTCGGTCGCGATGCGACAAAGACTGCTTTCATTATTTGACTGCCGATCTCCTTTGTGCGGTTGTACATTTCATGAAAGCTTCCTGCAAAAGTGTTGAAGCACTGCTGGCTTTTGCAAGTTACCAGCGGCACTCTCTCGGGGAGCAAATAGAGGTCTCACACCGGCAAGAACATGTCCAGACAGGCGCAAACCTATTTGTCCCTGCAGTGGCTGGTCGGAAGATGTTGGGAGTTCCATACATCAACCCCCCTTGATGCTGCCACAGTGACATGGTTTTCTGTTCAGGATTTGTTCCCTTAGTCTTCGGTTCTGTCAAGAAACTGTACCACAAGGCAGTGGTTTAAAACTGTGCAGTGCAGGGGTGTCAAACTCCCTGAGGTATTGCCATACCTCCCTGAGTTATTGCCATACCTGCATACCCATTCATCTATACCCCTCACATATACGCCCCCTTACAAATTGATTTGTATAATGTTTCTTGCAATAACCCACTGTTTGAGATGCCTCATTATAATGAATAATTATCGTTCTATTTTTCAGGGAGTACGCTTGTTCACAACCAGAGTGCAGCACTTGAGGATGAGATAAAACCTAGTGGTGAGTTCACATATTACATTGCTAGTCATATATTACAATCAGGGGCGTAGCTAGACCTTTAACGATGTGTACTCCTAATTTGGGAAGGGGGTTTAGGGGGCCGCTTATGACGTCACACCCTTCCGAATATGAAATCATATTTAAGTACCCCCCCCTCTCTCTCTCTCTCTTTATTATTTTTTAATAAAAAAATGTTTGGACAAAATGATGTGGACGTTTTGGCATAAGCGCGTACGCCTAACTACGCCCCTGACAATCTTATGTAAATACCAATCCAACAATGAAGAGAAACATTGGAATCAAACTCTCAAAACATATATTTGTTTATATTCCTTCTTTTTTGTGCATTTCTCCATAAGCATGTGATCAAATGAAAAGTGGATTTAGTGAGAATTAAAATTATTTTCAGGTCAGAATCTTTTTTTTTTCTTGAAGATTTATACTGCCTATCATGGATAAGTCTGAATAGACCTGTTTTCACCATTAGGCAGTTTGTCGATAGAAAGCCCGAGCCTACACTTTTACCGACCCAAGGGATTTTTAACCTCCCACACCACATAGACATGATATGAGAGCAACTGGCCATTGATGACGCTATAAGTTATGCACAGCGGTAAAAATCTAAATTGGCAGAGGTGGGGGCATGGGGAATCGAACCACTGACCTTCAGATTAGGAGTCTGACATAGAAAAAAGTCAGACACTCTAACCACTCTGCCACACAGAACACCACATCTTTCATTTAAGCTGCATTTTTGGATTGCCGTTTATATGAAGAGTTCGGGCACAAAACCTGTAAAGGTCAATCCAAAAATTAGGATATAAACATTGGAATCAAACCTTCAAATTTATTATTTATTTACATTTCAATGTGTTTGCTCATTTCTCCACAATCAAGTCACCACAGTAAAAGAAGAATTAGAGTGCATTAAAATTATGTTCAGGTACAAATCTTGTATTTTAATTCAATTTTTGGATTCGGTCCTGAACTCTTCATATATGAGACTGCCTCAAAAGGTGCTAAGTAATATGGGACAAAACTTTGTCCATTGTAACAATCAACACACTATCTACTTATGCATTTGCTCAGCATAAACTGATTTGTTTTTTACACGTTGTTTCATAATCCCAATAGAATACATATTGATTTGAAGCAAATGTCCTTGTCTTTACAATGTAACCGTTTCTGTGCTGTTTTGTGTCAATCATTAATATGGACAAACAAACGAAGAGTTAGCACCTTTTGAGACAGGCTCATATATGTATGGATAGTGATAAGATCGTTATCATGTTTAATAAGATCTGGAGTGCCCCCCCCCACCCACGTGGGTGGGGGGTCCCAGCATGCACCAGTCACCTCCTGCCCGGGGCTTGACACTCCACTCTACTTGTTTATATGTCTTTGCATCTTGTTATATATTATCTTCTTTGTTATATATACTTACCTCCACTAACGGAAGAACTATTATATATATATGAAGAGTTCAGGCACAAAACCATGTAAACGCCAATCCAAAAATGCAGATAAACAATGGAATCAAACCATCAAAACCTTTATATTTGTACATCCCTTCTCTTTTGTTCATTGCTCCATAACCATGTGATCATATGAAAAGTGGAATTAGTGAGAATTAAAATTATTTTCAGATAGAAATATTTTATTTAAACTAGATTTCTGGATTGGCGTTTACATGGTTTTGCGCCTGAACTCTTCATACATACATGAATATATGCATAGTGGTTTACGTACCTGCCAAACAAACAATACAGACTGGTGATGGGTTTGACACATTTAATTGCATCCCTGTTAGGCATGAAATTGCCCACCGGTACAAAGTTTGAAAATATTCCTACTCCCGCTACCAAATGTACTTCACAATAATCATATACTCCACCCCTTTCAATCAATCAATAGTTCCGTCCTCTAGTCGAGGGTTGGATGCAATGGTTCTCCACTTGTCCCGATGTTGTGTGTTTGATAGATGTAATCAAGCTGTCACTGTGAAATATTTGTAACCATGATGTTTTGGTCTCCCTCTCCTCTGCTGCATTCACCTTCCTTCACAATGACGGTTATTGAACTCTGACGATGATGTGGCCAAAATAAATAAGTTTCTTTGTCTGTATAGTGGCAAACAAGCTTTTCTTATTTTTAATTTTTCTGAGAACTTCTTTGTTGGTGATCTTCTTTGTCCATGATATTTTCATCATCCTTCGATAAGTCCACCCCTTTATATAGGCATAATTCATTATACTGTATTTATATATATATATATAAATGAAGAGTTCAGGCGCAAAACCACATAAATGGCAATCCGAAAATGGAGATAAACATTGGAATCAATCCTACAAAAAGTAAATCTTTTTATATTCTTACTTTGTTGTTGATTGCTCCATAACCATATGATCATATGAAAAGTAGAATTAGTGGGAATTAAGATCATTTTCAGCAAAAATCTGTTATATAAACTACATTTTTGGATCAGCGTTTACATGGTTTTGCACCTGAACTCTTCATATTATGTGTATGAATGTGTGTCTGCATGTTTGTGTATGCGTGGCCCGTCCTGATATGTCCTTAGATGTTGCTAGGACTTAAAACACCAAACAACGAATCTCTATGTGTGTATGGGTGTACCTATCGGTGTCAGTGTTTACCCTGAATATCTGCTGTTGGTGTGTTCTGTGTGTATAATAGGTGTGTGCTTATTCCTACTCCCCCTACCAAATGTACTTCACCATAATCATATACTCCACCCCTTTATATAGGCATAATTCATTATACTGGATTTATATATATATAAATAAAGAGTTCAGGCGCAAAACCACATAAATGCCAATCCGAAAATGGAGGTAAACATTGGAATCAAACCTACAAAAAATAGATTTTGTTATATTCCTTCTTTTTTGTCCGTTGTTCCATAATGATGTGATCATATAACAAGGGGAATTAGTGAGAATATAAATTATTTTCATGTAAACATCTTTTATTTAAACTACATTTTTGGATTGGCGTTTACATGGTTTTGCGCCGGAACTCTTTAAATATATATATATAAGGCTTGAGCATTGAACTTAATACATTCAAACACAGACTCCATTGAAAATAATATATCCATAATAGTTAATACATTATATATACTACATATAAATATATGCATACATATTTATATAAATATATATATATATTAAAATATAAATATATATATAAAAAATCCCCAGGTGTGACTGCCACTGGTCAATATCCGGTGGAGGCGAGGAGGCCGCAGGTGGCGCCACCAGTACAATGTTGGATTTTACGGAGCATAATGTAGTAGTCTGCACTGACCTCTCAGGCAAGTAACCACATAGACAGGTAGGCGTGGGTAGTGTGGTGATATCAGGGAGCCTAGGTGGTGTAATGGTTAGCACACTGGCCCGGAATGCAAAGAGATGTGGGTTCGAGTCCCGCTCTAGGCACATTATTTCCCATTTTCATCACCCCATGACACTGGTTGCCGTGATCAGGATCCTGTACAAGCTTTGCGCTGTATGGTTGTTGAACCTACCCTGTGTATGTATGTGTTAGTGCATTGCCTGTATGTATGTAATTGTAAGCATTAAAAGACTTGCAATTCCAGGGGGACGAGTGTAGTGGTCTGCACTGACCTCTCAGGCAAGTAACCACATAGACAGGTAGGCGTGGGTAGTGTGGTGATATCAGGGAGCCTAGGTGGTGTAATGGTTAGCACACTGGCCCGGAATGCAAAGAGATGTGGGTTCGAGTCCCGCTCTAGGCACAATATTTCCCATTTTCATCACCCCCATGACAATAACAATAATGATAATAATTCCCTTATGAATCTATATACTCACATAATTCGTTATACATCACATATATATGGGTCATTCTTTAAAACTGGGCACCAGTTATTTGGTTTCCAAATTATGATGCTGATAATTTGTTCTTTCTTTTATTGATTGCAAGTCAAATAATTATTGTATCCTCTGTGTATTAAATATGTTAGCAATGGTACATTATTGAAGCTATCCCAAGAAAGAAATTAAAAGTTTACTTATATGATTTTGTGCTAATGTGAAAAAGTGAAAATTGACATATTTTTTTGTGACAATTTTTTTTTTTTTTTTGACAATTTTTTTTATTCTGCCCATAACGTATAAGCTCCCGTGAGGGTGCTTGTTTTCAACGCTTTACACTACGCATGTAGCCAAACTTTAGTTCAGCTTATTTTAAAACTTTTTTCTTATAAGTCATAAACTTGTCTGCTTAAGAGTAATCAATAAACTCTTGTTTGATTATGTTGTATATATTAAAATGAGGTGTTGGATGTGTCTTTGATTTTTATGTTACATGAGTGATATTGATGTATTGCTCAAGTTGTATAAGGTCTAATTCAAAAAGTGAAATTCATTTTTTTCAACTCTGACATATGCACAACCTGCAAACCTTCATAAGACATTGGATTAGGCTATTATTTGGAAGGTTTTTTGCTATTATTTGGACAGTTTTCCTTTTTGGTTTCCATGTCGGACTTTCATGCCCAGTTTTAAAGAATGATCCATATACGCATACATACATACATATATATAAGTATATGCACATAGCTGCATACATAAATATACTATTGGCAAGTGCCTTCAGGATTTCTCATTCAATATGCTGCTTAGTGTGTGGGGTGAGAAAAGGTGTGATTCACCGGATTCATAAGGTTAAGGTTCTGCATTTCTATTAATTTCGAATAAAATTGACATTTTGCAATGCGCGTATCGGCAAACTCAATGCATTGTCAATGGCTATGAACAATCTTCTTACAGAAAACGTGAAATATCTTTAAAACCACACCACCTAGAAACAAACAGAATGCCACACAAACAGATAACATGCTTAACAACCAGTTTATAATAAATTTATACGGTTAGTGTCCTGTATTTCTATTAATTTTGAATAAAATTTACATTTTGTAATGTGCGTATCGGCAAACTCAATGCATTGTCAATTGCGTGAGCAATCTTCTTACAGGAAAAGTGAAATATCTTTAAAACCACACCACCTAGAAACAAACCACTTGCCACCAAACAGATAGTATGCTTAACAAACAGACTATATTAAATTTATAAGGTTTGGGTTCTGGATTTCTATTACTTTTGAATAAAACTAACATTTTGCACTATGCATATTGTCAAACTCAATGGCAGTGTGCCTTCATTCTGCAGCCAAGCTGCACGCGCATACACAATGTTTGTAAACATTGAAAGGGGTCTATAATTGATGCCATTTATGCAACGGCCATGTTGAAACCAGACCGAGGCCAGGTATGCATCTGCGAGGTGCCGCTCTGCATTTGTGTATGAAAAGTGATTTTCATTGACCAATTCCTCTCGAAATCATTCAAATTTGAGGGTATTCAGTTTTTAAACTACCATATCCATGTTTGCATACCTGTTTTATATATATTGACCAATTTTCACGAAGATTGGGTGACCCTTGCATGGTGATTTTCCCGTTCTTTAATTATAATGTCAACTTCAAGTCTGGATAGTTATGGTGGTATCATGTACCATGCAGCACTGTCATCATAGTTATCTGCGTATCACGGTTAAACATTTAGTCTTAGTAATCACAAATCAATAAAAGCTTTAAAAGGGTTATATATATTAAAAATATATATATGGGTCATTCTTTAAAACTGGGCACGAAAGTGTGACATGGAAACCAAAAGTGAAAACCTTCCAAATAATAGCAAAAAACCTTCCAAATAATAGCAAAAAACCTTCCAAATAATAGTCTAATCCAATGTCCTATGGTTGTGCATATGTCAGAGTCGAAAAAAATGAATTTCACTTTTTGAATTAGATCTTATACAAATTGAGCAATACATTAATATCACTTGTGTAACATGAAAATCAAAGAGACGTCCAGAACCTCATTTTAACATATACAACATAGTCAAACAAGATTTGATTGATTACTGTTAAGCAGACAAGGTTATGACTTACAAGAAAAAAGTTGAAAAATAAGTTGAACAAAATTTGGCCACATGCATCATGTAAATGTGTAAATTTTCACTTCTTCACATTAGCACAAAATCATATAAGTAAACTTTTTACTTCTTTCTTGGGATAAGTTCAATAAATATACTGTTGCTAACATACTTAATACACAGAGGATACAATCATTATTTGACTTGCAATCAATAAAATAAAGAACAAATTATAAGCATCGTAATGTGGAAACCAAATATGTGGTGCCCAGTTTTAAAGAATGACCCATATACTGATGTATTTATTAAGCATTTGTGGCTGCATAGAAGGGAATAATCCTAAGTCAATTTAATGGAACACGTTACTACTGAAGCTGATGATGTCAGAGTTTGTGAGAGGCTTGCATGTTTGCACTTAAAATGTCTCAAAAGTTAGCCATTTAAAATGAATATTCCTTCAAACAAAAGCAGGGATGAAAGTGGTCTCCGGGACAAATAGCGGAAATGCTGATATTCTCCCATAGGCTTAGCATTGTCAGGGAATCGTTGAAAATTCCCGGATGTCTGGTTTCATACATATTGGTATACGCTGATAGTGCTACGCCGTTTGAAGCATGTATTAGTGGTATACGCTGCTAGTGCTGCAGCGTTTGCACCACATATTGGTATACGCTGATAGTCCTGCGGCGTTAGAAGCATGTATTAGTAGTATATGCTGCTAGTGCTGCAGCCCCGTCCTGATATGACCTTAGATGTTGCTAGGACGTAAAACAACAACAAACAAACAACAGTGCTGCAGCTTTTGCACCACATATCAGTATACGCTGACCATGCTGCGGCGTTTGAAGGCATTAGTAGTATACGCTGCTAGTGCTGCGGCGTTTGCACCACATATTAGTATATGCTGATGGTGCTGCAGTGTGAAATAACGTATTGGTTGGTTGGTTGTTGGAGTTTTACATCCTGGCAACATCTAAGGTCATATCAGGACAGGCGCAACGTATTAGTATACACTTGCAGCTACAGGAAAAATCCTGGAAATCCGTGAAATCGCGGAGATCTGTCATCCCTGCTAAAGTAAGCTAGATTATATATAGCAATCAAACCTGATTTATTTATCTGAGAAAATGACAAAAACTCAAAACAATCCGATGATGCAATTTTACGCAACATTAAAGCGGTGTCAGTATTAGGGTGTCAGAGTTTTGATGTTCTCGCCAACATTGAATTTGCATGTTTGCACTTAATATATCTCAAAAGTTAGCCATTTAAAAATGAATATTCCTTCAAACTAAAGTAAGCTAGATATATATATAGCGATCAAAGCTAATATATTTATCTGAGAAATTTACCGAAACTCAAAACAATTGGACTATGCAACTTTACGCAATATTACTACCGCGATAGTACTAGGGTGGGTGACTGCCTAGAAATATGAGATGCTGCAGATATCCTGCTACAGGGTTATATAGCCTAGCAAATCAGTAGTTGATGAATAATAGCTCGCAGCACAGTGACAGGAAGTGACCTCATGGCTTACGTAGATTGGATAGCTATCCACTTCCTTTATATACCCACAATGCAAATTGGTTCTAGGGCATAGCTATCACGCTTGGGTACTTTGCCCGGTCTTATTCACAATATGTAGTCTAACCAAAGGCCCTATAACACTAAGACAGCCTACTCCCTATCTCTCCCATGGAAATGTAAATTTTGCAGTGCCACCTTGTGCTGGCTTTGATCAGCCCGGCTGCTGGTTAGTGTTTCACATGTAAACACATATAATTATATTATACATGATATAGGTAAGTATGAATATACAACAATATGGAATTGCTATGAACAAATACGCATCATCATCAGCATCAGCATCAACATCGCCATCATCACACATCTTTCACATTCATATATACATTTATACATATAATATAGCAACTGTGTAATCAAGAGAACAGGAGCGCATCAGGTGGTGGGTTTGATCATTTTGATTACATAGTACAGGCTGAGTGAGCCGTCTTTGTGTTATAGGGTCGTTGGTGCAACACCCAATGAAGAATATAATGGCAAGAGGCCTACGATGGGAGTGAGAATAAAGCAACTTGCAGCTGAACATGAGTTGCAACAAATGATCCAGCAGCCAACCAGGGTAACTAAAACCACTAACAAAACAATAGACCTGGCACTTAACAATATCAAACATTGTACAAAGGCTGTAGTCCTTAACTATAACATAAGCGACCACAAACCAATATTTATAATAAAGAAAAAAATAAGAAATGACAAAAGAATCACCACTCACTGGGGACGCTCTTATAGGAACTGCAATTTTAATGAATTGGCTGGCACACTCAAAGAAATAAACAGTGCCGAATTTCTGGATATGAGAGACCCCAACCTATGTTGGGATATGCTAAATGCAACAATCACTATTGCAGCTGACAGGCACTGTCCCCTAACCGAGATCACCACCAGAATCACCATGGGAGGTTACCTTAATGATGAACTACTAGAGCTTCAAAAGGATAGAGATTACTTTATCCAAAAGTTTGAGAAAACAAAAGATCCAGGGATGAATTCATAGCTAAATGTATGGTCAGAAAGGCTAGGAGTGAAGTAAGGAAAGCCAAAGCAAGGTATTATCAAGTCCAGATAGACAAATATAAACAGAATGCCAGAAAATGTTGGTATGAAATAAACCAAATCGAACCTAAAAACGAGACAAGAATCAGTGGCCTTGCAAGTGAAGAGACTGGTATTAAAATCCCAGATGAATTACTGGCAGAGGAAATCAATAACTATTTCATAGATATAGGTGAGAAACTAGCCAATAAATTCAAACAGAAGGATGATCAACACAAAACCTTCCATGCCAAACTAAATAAAGAAAAGTATGACCTTCTGGCAACCACCCAGGATGAAATCCTTGATAGAACTAACAAAATATCTATCTACAAATCATCAGGAATGAAGGACATCAGTACCACTTTGATAAAAAGTGCGATCACAACACTGAGTGCAGAATTTACACATTTATATAACCTAATAATCAGAACAGGCATCTTCCCTGATGACTGGAAAGTGGCCACAGTGACGCCCATACCTAAAGTCAACATCCCGCAAACCTGTAGTGAACTACGCCCAATATCGATCCTCCCACTGCCTGGCAAGATCATAGAACAAATAATACATGACCAAATTAAGACATTCCTTGAGTCCTCTAACTATTTGACCTACCAGCAAAATGGCTTCAGGAAAAATAGGTCCACCACTGGAGCACTGGCCTCTCTACTGGATGAACTTCTGTCAAACATAGACAAGGGTGATCTTACTATCGCAGTCTTCCTTGATTTCAAGAAAGCATTTGATACGATCGACCACAAAATCCTCATGCATAAAATAGAACGAACTGGGCTAGGCAATAGAGCACATAGCTTCCTCACAAATTACCTCTGCAATAGAAAACAATACACAAAACTAAGTGATACCAACTCGACCACTCGAGAAATAAAAACAGGAGTTCCGCAGGGTTCCACTCTGGGACCCCTACTGTTTCTAATATTTATAAATGACCTACCTCTAGTTTCCAACAAAGCATCTTTCACATTATTTGCCGATGATGCAGCACTAACAATACATAACAATGACCTTGCCATAGCCGCAACCGAGGCTGGAATGGCGCTGGATGGAGTGAATACATGGTGCAATGAGAATAAACTAACACTAAATGGCACTAAAACTGAGTACATAATCAATGGAACCAAAGCCAGGAAGGTGAGGGCCTGGCCAATACAACTGCAGATGGGTGGCTCAGTGCTCCGTGAAGTGAACTCCTATCAGTACCTAGGCACAACTCTAACTGGTACCCAACAGATGGCAAGACTTAACCAAACACTGGCACTAAAAATGAACACATTCAGAAAAATAAGGACATATGTAAGTGAGAATACTGCGCTGCAGCTGAACAAGTCAACAATATTACCAATTATAGACTACAATGATTTCATCTATGGATTACTAACGAAGCAGCAAGAGACCAAATTACAAAGAACGCAAAACAGAGCCCTCAGAACAGTATTCCAAGGCAAGATACTAAGTGTGGTTGAAATGCATAGCAGAGCAGGGCTGGACACTCTGGATGGACGTAGGAACCTACACCTAATGACGTTGATGTATAAATGTGCGAGTGATGACAAATACATAGATCGCACAACCAGGGTAACAAGAAGGGGGACATCGACTCTGCTCTGGGTGCCCAACCTTAATACAAATAAGTTAATGAGAGCTCCGATTTACAAAGGAAGTGTCATGTGGAATGAGCTCCCAACCAAAACCAGAGAAGCGGGTTCGATCCTTGCCTTTAAAAATGCATACAGAGCTCACCTGGTTATTCAGGCCCACAACTCCCTCCCCCCCCCCCCCCCCCCCCCCCCCCCCCCCACCCCCCCCCCCCCCCCCCCCCCCCCCCCCCCCCCCCCCCCCACCCCAACCCCCACCTCCGCCCCACCACCCCTCCCCCCCACCCCCCCCCCCCCCCCCCCCCCCCCCCCACTGGCACTGCAAATATATAATATGACCTGGTGAACGACCCATTGACTTTGCCCTCTCTCATGCCTGCTCTCTCCCTGCGTGTCCACCCCCCCCCCCTGCCCATGGACCCCTCCCCCCCATCCACATTTGACAAACAACTATTATAACTCAATGACTCGAGACCCACTATCCATACTTTAGACCCATTACCACCACTGAATAACTACATCTTCAACCAGCAATGCATGCAATATAAACCACTATACATGCACAACATGGCACTATTTAAAGACTAACCGTTATTAAAACCAAATCTAACTGATATACAAACACAGCATATGATTTAACTGCTAGTGTACATTATTGCACACTCTACCTTGATGCATATACCTTGCGCTATGGTGAGTGCATATGCTGTACACTATGCAGCATAGGCTGCTCTCCCACTTTCTTTTATGTTCAGAATGGGTTTTGCTGCACACAATGCAACACATTCCACTTCCACTATGTACAGATGAAATGCGACCACTCTGACGGCTGGAAGACCAGTGCCCCGGCGCTGACAAAATATGTATTCAGATGAATAAAAATATTTCCCCCCCCCAAAAAAACACAGACAAAAATAGATCACCAAGACAACCACGCCGTGGTGGCTCCCTCTGTTAGGACCGGACGTCGTGGCTGAATTCGTAGAGTGAAGACCTCCCGTGCGGGAGATGGGAAGCTTGATTCCCAGTCGAGTCAAACCAGTGACTTACATAATTGGTACTTGTTGCTTCCTAGCCTGGCGCTCGGCATTATTAGAATAGAGCAAGGATGGGTTAGCTCAGTGTCAGGATAATGTGATTTTGTGCGATATCGGGTCATGGTTCTGATGGCCTGATTTCTCAATAGGGCAGCACTATAATGTTGCCATGAGTGTGCACTGTCAAAAGTCGGTACCCGTCCTATGACCTTAGATGTTGCCAGGATGTTAAATTCCAATAACCGACCAACCTTCTGTTAGGTGGTGTCAATGGCAGCCGTGATGCTGTGAACTCTTTTTGCCACAATCTGGAATTGATTCTTTAAGTATATGTAAAACTGGATGTATTAATGGATTATTACTTCTAAATCATCTTATGTATGCCGATGACTTGGTAATATTCTCACCATATAGTAGTGGACTGCAAATGCTACTTAATATATGCTCTGAACATGGCATAGAAGCTGATATCAAATACAATGCTATTAAAAGTATGGTAATGATCATTCGATCAAAATATGACAAGGATACTGTATTTCCTGATTTTATGTTAACTGGTGCTCCCCTGTCAATCTCTACTGAAGTCAAGTACTTAGGACACTTTATGACTGATGACTTTAGAGATGACAGGGATATTAATAGACAGTGTTGCAATTTATATGCTCAAGGAAATATGCTCATCAGGAAATTTCATGTGTACAGCTGATCTCAAGGTAAATTTATTTAGAACTTTCTGTACTCCCTTGTATACTGCACAGATTTGGTGGAACTATAGAATGTATAGCATTAGCAAACTGAATTTAGCATATAATGACATTATGAGGTTATTACTCCGTCCACCTAAGTATCACAGTGCTATTCTGTTGTTTGCCAATGTTGATGTACCAGCCTTCTAGGCTGTTATCAGAAATCTAATATTCAAATTTATTACTACACTATCAAGTCAGAACATGTTATAATACGGGGACTTGTAAAAATAGAAGAGAGTGATCTCAGATTTACATCTGCCATATGAAGGCATTGGTACAAACTACTGTATGTAGACCAACATTTTGATATTAGTTAGTATGGCAGTATTCATTCTATTACTTATATCCTATTCTCATTAATTTTTATATCTACCTACTATGGACCAAATTATGTAACTACCATAATCCTGAGTCTGAAATAAAGAATTGAATTGAATTGAATATATTCCCTTTGTGGCACAAGTTAATGTTTGTTTGTTTCGTTTGTTTGTTTTTGTTTTACGACTGCAGGGATGATAGCCGTGTCGGAGGAAACAAAATCGGAAATTGACGGTGAGGTGGGCCATAATAGTAATACAGTCCCATTAATGACAGCAGAATGCTCTTGAGGCAGACCTGGTCATATGCATTGTGCAAAACGTATGCTTGGAGAGTACTACAGGAAACGTACCCCCATCATTTTTATTTCTCCTCAAATTTACACTTATATCAAAAATGTCCCCAGACTGAAAAAAATTTGTAATCCGCCGTAAATCAGAATTTCTCATCCCTGATCCTAGAAACAGGTTAGGGTTATATCAGGACGGGTACCGACTTGTGACAGCTCCCACTTATGGCAAGTTTATAGTGCGGCCCCACTGGGAGACCCCGTCACCGTCAACATGATGGGATATAGGGTCATGGTGCGGCAGCCTGATCTCACAGTGGCACAGCACTATAAAATGGCAATGAGTGTGCACTATCACAAGTCACACATCTGATATGGCATTAGATGCTGCTAAGGCGTAACATAACAATAAATAAATAATCGCTAATATTGGTAAGTCATCAGCTGTTGTGAGATGACGTCCAATGTTGTTGGGACCTTAAACCCCCAATCCCTCAATTACTCACTGACTCACACAAGCTCACACTGCAGCAGTTCAATATGACCCACCAGCAAGCACCGCCGCTCTGAAATAATGAAGTCTCAAGATTGGCAAGCGCCTTTTTTTTCTACCCTCCTTCCTGGAACAGGCGCGAACGGTATTACGCAACTTTAAATGAGCCGAATTAGGCAGTAATTGTCAGGTCACGTGGGAATTAAGTTGTAAACAGAAAATAACGCGGAGTGAGCGGCAATGCTGACAGCCTGATAATGGTGGATACCTCGACAGGAAATGAAGCAGCATTTCAAGGCTGCTTGTTTTTGTGTCGCAAAGTCGAACAAGTGAAGCTCTTCGGTTCCACCTGAAGTGTTATTATTACCTCACACCAGGAATAATTTACGTGACTGTCAACTCTGCGATAAGCCAAATGAGTTGAGCACCCACTTGCCGTGTGACAGGTCATGGGATTTTGCAACGCTAGGTTTGAAGCCGAGCCGAGTCAAATCAATGACTGAAAAAAATGTATACTTATCATGATGTTCCTGGTGTTCGGCATTACTGGGGTAGGGTATTGTCAGCGATTGGAATTGACCCCGCTTAATCAACAAATCTAACTATGTTCTCTGTGGCGGAGTGGTTAGAGTGTCTGACTTTTTTCCAGCTCGGACTCCTAATCTGAAGGTCGGTTGTTCAATTCCCCATGCCCCCCATCTCTGCAATTTGGATTTCCACCGCTGTGTATAATTTATAGCGTCATCAAAGGCCAGTTGCTCTCATACCATGTCTATGTGGTGTGGGAGGTTGGGACTCAGGCTTGTTTTCACCATTAGACAGTTTTTCGATAGAAAACCCGAGCCTACACTTTTACCGACCCAAGGGATTTTGAACCTCCCACACCACTATGTTCTCTGTGGCGGAGTGGTTAGAGTGTCTAACTTTTTTCCAGGTCGGACTCCTAATCTGAAGGTTGGTGGTTTGATTCCCATGTCCCCCCATCTCTGCCAATTTGGAGTTTCACCGCTGTGTATAACTTACAGCGTCATCAAAGGCCAGTTGCTCTCATACCATGTCTATGTGGTGTGGGAGGTTAGAACTCGCTTGGGTCAGTAAAAGTGTAGACTCAGACTTGTTTTCACCATTAGACAGTTTTTCGATAGAAAACCCGAGCCTACACTTTTACCGACCCAAGGGATTGTTAACCTCCCACACCACTTGGACATGGTGTGAGAGCAACGGGCCTTTGATAATGCTGTAAGTTATACACCACGGTGGAAATCCAAATTTGCAGAGGTTGGGGTGTGTGGAATTGAACCACCGACCTTCAGATTAGGAGTCCGACCTAGAAAAAAGTCAGACACTCTAACCACTCTGTCACAGAGAACACCAACATAATCCAGGTCATGGCAACCAGTGTCATGGGAGGGGGGAGGGGTGAAGAAAATGGGAAATATTGCGCCTAGAGCGGGAATCGAACCCACATCTCCAGCATGCTAACCATTGCACTAGGTACTAGCATGCTAACCATTACACCACCCAGGGTTCCTGATGTAACCACCCTATCCATGCCCACCTGTCTATGCGGCTCATTGCCTTAGAGGTCAGTACCGACTTGTGACAGTGCACACTCATGGTGACTTTATAGTGCTGCCCCATGGGGAGGACCAGGCCACCATGACCATGATGTGATATCCCACTCAGTCACAATTTCCTGACACCGAGCCAAACCAGTCCTTGCCCTATCCTAATAATGCCGAGCACTTGGCTAGGAAGCGACGAGTATAATTCTTTACGTCATTCGTTCGACTCGACCAGGTTTCGGATCCCACAATCTACCAAAGCGGTAGACAGATGCTCAACTCATTCGGACATCCCGTCTGGTCTCCATAGATGTTGTTAGGATGTAAAACCCCAACAACCAAACCAACAAACTTCCGGCTAATTATGCATTATGGTAAAGTAGGCCCCACTTTGGTTTTAATGACGGGAAGAAGTGCCTGTTATTAACTTCATAATTAGGTGGCTTCATTGGCAGTCGGCTTGCGAAGAGTTGGTGTTAATGTCATATCTGCGATGTCCCAAGAATTACCTTGTTTACAGACCCTTCTTTAAAGGCCCTGTCACATTACGGCGTATGGTGGGAGCGTATTGAAAACCTACGTAGGTCCTGCGCGTGCCGGCCTATGATGACATTTGGTGACCTTTCGGGTGGTTTTGAGCGTATGTGGAACCTACGAGGAGCATACGAGGAGCGTATGAGGAGCGTATGGGAGCGTATGGGAGCGTGCTGTGACATTTTTTGACAGTATGGGCCATACGCCCTCATAGGTCGTTTTTTTTTTAGCATGCACAAAAAAATTTGGACGGACGGATTTATGAAAGCGTATGGCGGCGTATGCCTCATACGCTTCACATACGCCGGCATCTGGCGGCATCTGGCGGTATGAGTAGCGTATGAGTAGCGTATGCGTAGCGTATGAGTAGCGTATACGGCGTATGCCGACGTATATGACGTAACGCGCTTACGCCGCCATACACTCCCGCAAAAAACCCTAATGTGACAGCCCCTTAAGTAATGCAATACTTGGGTGTTCTACATTAATTAAAGGGCCCAGTTATTCGGAAGCACTGCACTCTTTTGTAGAAGAAGTCCAATTGAAAACTGATGACGTAAGAATTGATACTTGTCGCTAGCTAGTCAGGTGCTTCGCGTCATTTGTGGTTGGTTGTTGCAGTTTTACATCCTGGCAACATTGAAGGTCATATCAGGATGGGTACTGACTTGTAAGAGTAGGCGCTCATGGTGATTTTATGGTGCTGGCCCACTGGGAAATCAGGCCGCAGGCACCATGACCCGATTTCCCATTCAGTCACATTATCCTGACTCTGAGTTAATCAGTCCTTGCCCTATCATATTAATGCCGAGCACCTGGCTAGGAAGCGACAAGTATCAATTTGATAAGTCATTGGTTTGACTCGACCGGGAACCAAACTCCCGATATCCCCCACACAAAGCTTGCGCTCCACCAATTTGGCCACCTCGACCGGTCTACTGAATGTTCTACATTAAGTAAAGGGTGAAGCTGTTCTGAAGCACCACACTCTTTTGGAGAAGAAGTCAGTTTGGAAGGTGATGTAAGAATTTATACTTGTCGCTAGCTAATCAGGCGCTTCGCATCATTAGTGTTATGGGAGGGGGGAGATGCAAATGGGAAATACTATGGCTATAGCAGGATTCGAGCCCCACATCTATAGCATTCTGGGCTAGTGGGCTAACCATTACACGATCTATGCTCCCTGATGTCACCACCCTACCTAATGATACAAACAAACATACATAAATGCATAGATACACAAAGACATACATATATACATATGGGGGCGTTATAGACAAAGACATACAGATATACATATGGGGGTGTTATACACAAAGACATACATGTATATGTATGGGGCATTATACACAAAGACATACAGATATACAGATGGGGTGTTATACACAAATACATACATATATACATATGGGGGTGTTATACACAATGGCATACATATATACATATGGGGGTGTTATACACAAAAACATACAAATATACATATGGGGCATTATACACAAAGACATACAGATATACATATGGGTGGTATACACAAATACATACATGTATACATATGGGGGGTTATACACAAAGACATACATATATACATATGGGGCATTATACACAAAGACATACATATGGGGCGCTATACACAAAGACATACATATATACATATGGGGAATTATACACAAATACATACATATATACATGTGGGGGTGTTATACACAAAGACAGACAAACATACATATGGGGCATTATACACAAAGACATACCAATGTACATATGGGGGCATAATACACAAAGACATACACCTACACATATGGGACAGTATACACAAAGACATACATGTGGGGGTGTTATACACAAAGACATACATATATATGTATGGGGCATTATACACAGACATACAGATATACATATGGAGGTGGTATACACAAAGACATACAAATACACATATGGGGCATTATACACACATACATACATATAAACATATGGGGGTGTTATACACAAAGACATACATATATACATAAGGGATGTTATACACATAGACATACAGCTACACATATGGGGCATTATACACAAAGACATACATATATACATATGGGGTGTTATACACAAAGACATGCATATATACGTATGGGGTGGTATACACAAAGACATAAGCATACACATATGGGGCATTATACACAAAGACATCCATATACATATGGGGTGTTTTACACAATGACATACATATATACATATGGGACATTATACACAAAGACATACATGTATATGTATGGGGCATTATACACAAAGACATACAGATATACATATGGGGGTGTTATACACAAATACATATATATATATATATATATGGGGCATTATACACAAAGACATACAGATATATATTTGCATGTTTCATGGTAAATGACCATACCGATACACATATGGGGCAGTATATACAGTACTTCCTTCTCCAGTAGTTTAAGTCGCTCCTCAGACGACATGGCGATGAGTTCAACCCCCCTAGTGTTCTGGTTGTCTGACATTTTATGTTCACTATCAGGTAGCCGGCGGATTGAGCATTGTTGGACCTGCAGTATCCTGCTTTTCCTCGCACTGTGTTTTATTTCCTTTTTCGTGTACTGCCCCACAAGTATCACAAAATTCTTTAGGCATAATAAAATACTTGTGTAAGTTATGTAGTGAAGCAGTACCGGTGTTTGAAGTAGATCGACTGTTAAACTGGCAGTTCAATTGTATATGAGAACCATAGCAAAATCATTCGATGGAGTGATGTTCTATGCTGCTGCCTATATGTTCAATTCTTATGATAATGAGGATGCAGTGTAAAGGTGTATACAATATAATTGGTAGGTATATGAATAAGAATTATGTATAAAATATTAGAGGAGTATAAGTGTAATGCCGGCATTCCAGTTCAGTTAGTTCATTTGTCATAGAGGCAATGTATATCAATGAATATGCTTGACTAGCCTAAGTCCTATGTCTTTTATCTTTCTAAGTACATGCTAAAATATAGCACCAGCATGGTTTTATATATATATATATATGGCAATCTGACAGTCACTTGTTCAAAATGGTTGTCAAGTGCCCGCGCTGTAGTATTGGGGGTCGAGAATATAAGATATATATAAAAACAGTCACTTACAGTTTATGTTCAGCTTGCCTCAGTTATCTGTCATGCCTACAGTCATAGCATTGCATTATTTATCTGTGAATAGCCGTCGAAAACCGGCAAGTCTGCACATAGTACAATTTGGACTATAACGGTATCAAGTGACAGTCTGAGTTCCAAGTCGGTGCACTTTAGTTATTTCCCCGACATCAGTTGACGGTTGACAGATATTTTCCTTGAATGCACGTCGAGACCCGGCGAACTCTTCATGTAGTACAATTTGGACTATAGCAGTATAAAGTTTTCACCAACCCGTGACAGTCTGAGTTCCATGTCGGTGCGCTTTAGTTATTTCCCCGACATCACTTCACGGTTTACA
This sequence comes from Branchipolynoe longqiensis, assembly GCA_030323885.1. Taxonomy (NCBI): domain Eukaryota; kingdom Metazoa; phylum Annelida; class Polychaeta; order Phyllodocida; family Polynoidae; genus Branchipolynoe; species Branchipolynoe longqiensis. Next base: position 9,043,836 of record CM059202.1, on the reverse strand, counting down.
GATATTTTCCTTGAATGCACGTCGAGACCCAGCAAACTCTTCATGTAGTACAATTTGGACTATAGCAGTATAAAGTTTTCACCAACCCGTGACAGTCTGAGTTCCAAGTCGGTGCGCTTTAGTTATTTCCCCGACATCACTTGACGGTTGACAGATATTTTCCTTGAATGCACGTCGAGACCCGGCGAACTCTTCATGTAGTACAATTTGGACTATAGCAGAATACAGTTTTCACCAACCCGTGACAGTCTGAGTTCCATGTCGGTGCGCTTTAGTTATTTCCCCGACATCAGGTGACGGTTGACAGACATTTTCCTTGAACGAACATCGAGAGCCAGTGAAGTCTTTCTTCATGTAGTACAATTTGGACTATAGCGGTATAAAGTTTTCACCAACCCGTGACAGCCTGAGTTCCGCGTCGGTGTGCTCTAGTTATTTCCCCGACATCAGGTGACTGGTGACAGCCGGTAACGGCGCAGGCAGGAACAAAATCGGAGCTCATGTGACCGTGACGCTCATCTAGCTAATAATAAGTGGTGCTGGGAGTGCAATCAAAGCCGGAATGAGCCAAGCGGCAATGAAATGGCAGTCCCAGGGCAAAAGAGTGGCCCGGGGTGAATGTAGTGAAGAATAAATAAGAAATTAATAATAAATAATTAATCAAAGAGAGAAGGGGGGAACTCCGCCTACTTATATATATATAATAAATTATATTCTACATTTGCACGTTTCATGGTAAATGGGGCCAATGTGTTTTACAGTATGTAATGGTCAAAACCAATTATTGAAAGAGGAGAGGAGTTGTTTTCTTGATAGAACTGGTATTCTTACACTTTGGAGGGATTGGTGTTTGTTTGGTGTTTACGTCCTATCAACATCTAAGGTCATATCAGACCAGACGGGGTGGCCGAATGAGTTAGAGCGTCCGTCTCCCGTGCTGGTAGATCGTGGGGTCGTGGGTTCGAGTCCCGGTCGAGTCAAACCAATGACTTTAAAATTGATACTTGTCGCTTCCTAGCCAGGCGCTCGGCATTATTAGGATAGGGCAAGGACTGGTGTGCTCAGTGTCAGGATAATGTGACTGAGTGGGATACCAGGTCATGGTGCCGGCGGCCTGGTTTCCCAGTGGGACAGCACTATAAAGTCACCATGAGTGTGCGCTGTCACAAGTTGGTACCCGTCCTGATATGACCTTAGATGTTGCTAGGACGTAAAACAACAACAACCAAACAATCAGGACAGGTACCTACTTGTGACAGGGCGCACTCATGGCGACTTCATAGTGCTGCCGAACTGGGAAACCAGGCCGCCAGCACCATGAGCTGATATCCCACACAGTCACATTATCCTGATACTGAGCCAACCAGTCCTTGCCCTATCCTAATAATGCTGAGCACCTGGCTAGGAAGAGACAAGTATCAATTTGTAAATCATCGGTTTGACTCGACCAGGATTTGAACACACATGAAAGTTTGGTGTAACCATACTGGAACTGGCCGGGGTCCGACAATTTTGTTTAGATTAACCGATAATTTGGATCAACCGACTTTGGTTTAACCAACTTTTTTATATGATAAATGGTTGTATTTTGCTGGGACGCCGACAAAAGTTTGCATTAACCGATCATTTGGTTTAACCGAGCTTAGTTTAACGGGGTTACACTGCACTACCATTATTCTGAAATCAAACAAATACATTTAAATTCTTAAACCTGTAGGAGACACTCATCCCTGCACTATGTTGAGTACCTATGCTGTACATAGGATAGACTGCTCCCCCACTTTCAATGTTCAGAATGGGGTGTGCTGCAGACAATGCAGCATATTCAACTTCCCCATCACCATCTATAAACCAAATCTGATCGCTTCAACAGCTGGAAGACCAGTGCCTCAGCACTGACAAAGTATGTGTTCAGATTACTCAAATATTTACAATGACAAAAAACAACAACAAAAGCTGCGACTGGCCCAACAGATTTCGGATGAGGGATTATTGACCTATATAGGGCACTGAGCAGTGACATGAGGAAGATCAATTGTGCGCGATTGTAATTTCCTCCCGCTTAATCAACGAATGTAACGACACAAATAGGAAAGTACCAAGCACTCCATGTCTGCGTAATCTAATTGCAATTAGTGCCGTCACATTCTTAGTGAAACGCCATAGAAATGCCTACATTGCAGATTTCCCCTTTAACATAAGATCATCGAGTAGTTTAACATTGTTGTCACAAGAGATGATCACCGAATGAATTGAGCTTCTGTCTCCCATTTTGGTAGATCGTGGGATTCGAAACGCCTGGTTCGAAATTCTAACCCTGGCCGAGTCAAACCAATGACTTACAAATTGATACTTCCTAGCCAGGCGCTTGGCATTATTAGTATAGAGCAAGGACTGGTTGGCTCAATGTCAGGATAATGGGACTGAGTGGGATATCATGTCATGATGCTGGGTGCCTGATCGCCCAGTGGGGCAGCACTATTAAGTCACAGTGAGTGTGCACTGTCACAAGTCGGTGCCTGCCCTAATATGACCTTAGATATTACCAGGATGTAAAACTCTAACAATCAATCAATACATTGTTATCATTAAAGTTGAATATATGCTGATGTTCTTGAGTTCATGTCACTTTCTTTTTTTAGATATATATATACATTCAGTCGATTGTTGAATACCTGTGCATCCGATCTCACAACTTTCCATATTGTCAAAGCTATTTTCCGTATTCTTGAATGACTTCAGTAACACATTTACAATGAAAAATAAACAATTACATAATATCTACAAGCAAACTGTGTATGCTTGATAATGTAATGGCCCACGGCCCTCCGACTCACCCTTTCTCACACGAAAGAACACCAAGATTCAATTCAGTGTACGCTTCACCTGGTTTATTGAACCCTCTGCTCTCCGCGGCGTCAGTAGTTGTCTGACCCGCCCCCTGACTCGCCAGATCCCACATCGACTCTATAGGTGTGTGTGGGGGGGTGGATCAACCACACGCAGTAGAGGTCAGCCCAGTTGGGGTCTGACCGGTGGTGACCCGTATCGCCACCTAGCGCAGTGTAGTGGTACTGCGCTGGTGGCGTTGTAGTCTCCGCTGCTACCGCGTGATAGTAGAGCTCATGTTCAGACTACTACAATAATAACTGAAAGTCATTTTCAGGGTTTTTTTCAGAGACTTTCAGTATTTGTACAGACACGATCAGTAACTTTTAGTGTGATAAAATATATACCAATTTCCAGAACAAAGGCTGAGAAAGCATACTTGTGTATTTACCCTTGCAATCCTGAACAAATCCGGAACAATCCGGAAGGTGCACAGGTCTGTTATTGTAATCTACTTGAGTTTTCATTGAAGTAACTTAGATTATTTTGAAATAGTAAACTTAAGAGATAATTGTAATGGAAGCATGTACACATGTCAACATTCTGACACCATAGGCTTCAGCAGGAACAGGTTACCACCACCCCCCACTGTTATGTATGGTGCTTCGGCTCGATGGCAGGGTATCGGCCCGCCACTACCGAGGGACCAGTGTAGGGAATCGCTGTATGAATAAACCATTAAGTAACTAGACGTCAACGTGTGCAGTCGTTGGTCCTTAATCACATTACATGGTGTCAGAGGCGGAACCTTAGACGGGCATGTCTCTACCGGGATTGAAGCCACCTGGGCCGTTGAACCTGGAGGAAAACGTGGCCTCCAGTTGGAAGACGTGGATTCATGCGTTTAACATTTATGCTACTGCAGCTGGAGTACAGAGCAGAAGTGAAAAGGTGCAATGTTGCATGTTCCTGCATGTAGCTGGTGTGGAGGCTCAGAAAGTGCACCAGGTTTGTGGCAGCTGACATGGACAAACTATGGCCGTTGAAGGAGGCTTTCCGACAATACTGTGAAGGAAAAACTAACATCACGGTACCATGCTATAAATTCAATTCATACGACCAAGGCCAAGAATCTATGGACACGTATGTGCGTGAGTTGAAGCATCGGGTTGGACAGTGTGAGTACGGAGAGTTAGAAGATTCGCTGATGCGAGATAGGCTGGTCAGCGGGGTCAGGTGTGATACGCTGAAGGATCGTCTACTACAGACTCCTGATTTAACTCTGCAGCTGTGTGAACAAATGTGCCGGTTGAGTGAGCATCATGCAAAACAGCTCACAGCTGGTAATAAGGCTGAGTATACACTGGATGCGATACAGCGACGGGAGTCCGCACGATAACACCACAAGCATCGGGAGCACGACAGCAGAACTTCAGACGACCGCCCGGGAGGTTTAATCAGCAAAACGGTAGCGGTACCACACCTACAAAGTGCTGGTGGTGCGGTTACTCACATCGTCAGGGCCGGGACGCGTGTCCGGTGAAAGACAAGTTGTGTGATGCATGTGGCAAAGTCGGTCATTTTGCAAAAGTATGTCGAGGCAGAACTGCTGCGGTAAATGAGCTGATGATGGGCGACGGGGACGAAGACGACGAGGGGCCAGGTGACGAATCGAAGACGGATTTGTTCGTCGGTGCTGTGTCGAACAGCGATGATGAGAGTTCCCAGTTATGGTACGAGACTATACCTGTAGGGGGGATCGATGTGCGTTTCAAGCTGGACACAGGCTCGGAGGCCAACATCCTCCCCATGGACAGTTTCAAGACCATGCGGAACAGGATCTTCAGGCAGCCAAAGTGTCGGCTTGTGACGTATTCAGGGCAACGAATCACACCGATGCTACACTTCCAGATCACTAGGAGTGGGAGAGAGTCCAGGCTATAACTGACATGGCCACACCCACAAATAAACAATCGGTACAGCGGTTTTGGGGAATAATACCGTATGTTTCCAAATTCATCCCAAAGTTGGCCCCCTCCCACCCCCACCACGCCCCCTACCCCCCACCCCCCACCACACCCCCTACCACTATCCACCACGCCCCCCCCACCAGCTACCACCGCCACCACGCCCCCTACTACCCCAACCACGCCCCTACCACACCACCACACCACCACCTACCACCCCCCGTACCACCGCCACCACGCCCCTACCACCCCACCACGCCCCCTACCACCACCCACCCCCACCACGGCCCCTAGCACGCCGAACCACGCCCCTACCACCCCCACCACGCCCCCTACCACACCCTCACCCCTACCAGCGCCCGCCCAACCACGCCCCCTACCACCCCCCACCACTACCCTCACTGAAGTGGCTGATAACAGGCCCTGCTGTGTAATCTATAATTGCATCTGACATGTTATCTGCCGTAACCATGTTACCCAACACCACGTGACACCGGTCATAGCCACGCCCTGGGCGTGATGTACCACTAAGCAGAAGGTCATCTAAGCATCTGACACCTGCAACCTTTAACCCGTAACCTCACCCCATATGGCAGCTCATGGGTTTTGAACCAAGAGTTGAAACCTTAGGCCGTATTCGATTAAAGTTGCATAGTCCGATGCTTTTGAGTTTTTGCTATTTTCTCCGTTAATAATATTATACTAATCGTTATAATCTACTTTACATTAGTTTGAAGTAACTTTAATTTTAAATGGCTAAGTTTGGAGATATTTGATGTCAAAACGTACCAAAATAATTTGGGCAAGCACGCCAAAACCCCTGACACCATAGACTTCAGTAGTAACGGTTTCTATTAATTGACTTATTATGCGCTTCTATGCAGCAACAAATGCTTAATATAATAAGTGCACCAGTGTCTAAGTTGAATATGTAGAATCAAATCTAGATAAGTGTTTTGGTTTTGAAAATTTGTGGTTTTCATCGGAGTATGCAACTTTAAACAACTCGGGTCTTCCGAAACACCTTTTGGCGCAAGTGCCGGCCCTACAACCTTGGGTTGCATTAAGGAACACGCTCGGGGTGGAAGAAATGGTGGCTTAATCAACAACTTTTTTTTGTTACTAACAAATATAGATTCTACTTGGGGCAAAGTGTCTAAATCAAGGACACAAATCAGTTTAAAGGTTTCAAGCCAATGGCGATTTGGGCCGGTGTTGCGGTTTCCGAGGCATACCAGTTTGCCAGGGACACATCCATTCAAATGCATTGTCAACGGCCGTGAGCAAATCATCATACAGAAAAAGTCAAATATCTCTCAGATTACACCACCTAGAAACAAATCGCTTGGTACACATATAGAAAACATTTTTACCATAACGATTATATTAAATATATACGGTTAGGGTTCTTGATTTCTATTAATTTTGAATAAAACGAATGTTTGCACTGCGCGTACCATCAAACTCAAGGCATTGTCAATGGCCGTGAGCAATCTTCATACAGAAAATGTGAAATATCTTTAAAACGACACCACCTAGAAACAAATCGCTTGGTACACATATAGAAAACATGTTTACCAAAAACATTGTATTAAATTCATAAGGTTAGTGACTATGCTGTTCGATTTTGACGCATGCGCAGAAGCGATGTGTCCCTGGCAAACTGGTGTGCCTCGGAAACCGCAACACCGGCTCGGCACCGGAAGTGACGGTAGCGCCAGCAGACTCGGAGCAAATCGTTTATCATAGCAGCAAATAAATAAGTAAATAATAATAAATAAATAATAAAAAGGCAGCATCGCCAATCTAAATACAGATAATGCTTATATTCCACCTTACCTACAGCAAAATAGAATTTAAAGTATTTTATGATTGCATAATTTAGATATATGTCCATTTTAATCTAGATGGTGTTTTTTTGTTTGTTGGTACATTAGTTGTTTAAGCAGGGGAAATTTCAGTCGCAGGCGATTGGTCTTCCTCAGTCCACTGCTCCTTGCCCTATCCTAATAATGCCAAGCGCCTGGCTAGGAAGCGACAAGTATACATTTTTAAGTCATTGGTTTGACTCGACCAGGATTCGAACCCACGACCTACCACACGTGAGACGGACGCTCTAACTCATTTGGCCATGCCGTCTGGTTTTACATTAATAAAACAAAAAATTAAGCTTTGCACTACATGACACACACAGGTACCAGCACAAATGTTCCTAGCACCCCCAGCGAACACGTAGGGCACTGAGGTCGGGTCGTTTTGCACACGGCACTTGTATTTCGAGCTTCAACTCGCGGTGTTCTATTTGAAATCCTAACGCCTCGGATGACCCGAATTGTCCGGAGTGTCATAATCGAATACATGACACACACAGGTACCAGCACAAATGTTCCTAGCACCCCCAGCGAACACGTAGGGCACTGAGGTCGGGTCGTTTTGCACACGGCACTTGTATTTCGAGCTTCAACTCGCGGTGTTCTATTTGAAATCCTAACGCCTCGGATGACCCGAATTGTCCGGAGTGTCATAATCGAATACGGCCTGAGTGGAGCTAACTAGTCCTTGCCCTATCCTAATAATACCGAGCGCCAGGCTAGGGTTTGCGACAAGTATCAATTTTGTAAGTCATCGATTTGACTCAGCCGCGAATCAAACTCCCAACCTTCCGCATGGGAATCCTTCGCTCTACGGATTGGGACGCCGCGTCCAGTGGCTCTGAGGCTCTAAATACATTACCATCTTGTTCAATACTGTCACATCGCACATCTCACCAGACCCCACCGGATACGTCTGCCGCCATCTTGGTTGACGGAATGACATCAGTTCTCGCGATGCGTGAGAACAGTAAAGCTGGGGCTTCCCCTTTTTTCCCCCTTTTTTTCCTATTTCTTTTCCTATTTCTTTTTTCCAGAGTTGCTGGCAGCGCTCCCTCGCGGCCTGGCCGAGTAATTATGATGGATCTCGCCGACTCTCGGCGATAACGAGATTTAGAGACGAGAGTTCACCAGCCGTCCATTTTGATTTGCATCAAAGCCTGCTTGTCAAATCTTTGGGGGCTGCGCTTTACTGACAAAGCGAACCAGACGGGATGGCCGAATGAGTTAGAGGGTCCATCTCTGGTGTTGGTAAATCGTGGGATCGTGGGTTCGAATCCTGGTCGAGTCAAACCAATGACTTAACAATTTATAGCCAGACGCTCGGCATTACTAGGATAGGGCAAGGAGCAGTGGAATGAGGAAGACCAGTCGTCTGCGACTGAAATTTCCCCTGCTTAAACAATGAATGTACCAACAAAAAACTCTGGAATTATCCAACTCCACAAAACCACAAGCGAATATTAAAATCGCTTTCTTTCTCAGCATCTCACTTATGTTTGCTGCTTGTTTGTGTTGGGGGTTTATGCCCTAGCAACATCTGATATCATATCATATCAGCACGGGTACAGACTTGACACTGAGCAATCATGATGACAACTTAATAGTGCTTCCCTACTGGGTGACTTCTCCATTGGTACCGTCACCCATTATCCCACTTAGCCATCCGATATCCCACTCAGGCACATTATCCCGACAACGAATAGGTGCTAAACCAGTCCTTGCCATATCCTATTGATGCCAAGCGCCAGACTGGGGCGCGACAAGTATAATTTTTTTAAGTCGGTCAGGTTATCGAAACCACAACCTTCGCCACAGGACGCCACCAGATGCTCTCACCGACTTGGTCACCACATCCCAGCTGCATGCATTTTGGAATTATATCTCTGTTCACCATCCAATCTTTTTTTTTAGGAGGGCGGGAGAGAAAATGTTTATTCAGTTGAACAAATCTATTTTTCAACACCCTAGGTCAAAACAAGTATAGTTATGTATTGTAGTATTAAGCCGTGTTCACACACATAACTTTAGGCTGAACTAGATAAGGCGAACTAGATGAGGCAAACTAGTGTCGTGTCCACACATGCAGTATTCAGGGCAGTTTAAGGCAGAAATCGATATCTGTGCATGAGCAAGTCCATACTAACCAGCGCCAGTTTTGGTTAGTCGACGTCGCCAGGAGAGAGTGTGGGTTCAACCTAGATATGTATGGACTGAATCGTATTGTTTTGGAACGATCAAAACTTCTGTTGGCAAGTGAAAACCTAAAAATAAATCATGAACAAAATATCTGTACACCTCTAGCCGGTTCATAGATCAAATTATATTATATGGTGTGACATGCTTAATCCGCTTCAAGTAAACCGCTACCGTCCACACAAGCAAGGTGGGCCGACTTAAGCTAGTTTGGTTCATATAAACTACCTCGCGACGCGGTTTACATGAGGCGAACTAGTTGAGGTGAATCAGCCCTAATCCGCCTTAGCATCGTGTCCACACGGCGAATGTGAGCCGAACTAGACAAGGCGAACTAGTTGAGGCGACTTAACGCCCGTGTGTGAACACGGCTTTAGTCTACACTGACCTCTCAGGCCTGGGGCCGTATGCACCAATCGGTGTTAGGGCCGTAACCGCGGCTAGGCTAGCTCCACACGGCTAAATGTGAGAAATCAGTCTGCACCAATCGGAGCTAGCCGATTCACATGCCTCTCCAACCAGCCGCTACCCCGAGGTAGCTAACCGGTGCTAGTGCCTTAGCTCCGGCTAAGCCTATCACCGATCGGTGCATACGGCCCAGGAGCTTATATGTATACTTATACTTATAGACAGGTAGGTGTGGATAGGCTGATTGCAGCCTAGGTGGCTTAATGGTTAGCATACAAGGCTCAAATGCAAAAGGTGTGGGTTCGAATCTCGGTCTAGGCGGAATATTTCCAAAGTTCATCGCCCCCATGACAGCTACATTCAGATATGCACAAATACAGATTCTAGAACGCCATACTAATTCAGGAATGATAATAATAATAATAATATTAATAATGTCAAAATCATGTACAATGTTAGAGCCTTGCAACTACGCATTAAACGGTCCTCATGCATCGCTCCACAGGGGTGTAGCTAGACCTTTAACGATGTGTACTCCTAATTTCGGCAGGGGGTTTAGGGGGCCGCTTAAGCTTAAGCTGGCGGGTATTACACATTTTAGACTTGAGTTTTCGACACTCCGCACTACTACATGCCTCCTCTCTCTCTCTCTCTCTCTCTCTTTCTTTATTTATTTTTTTTTTCTTGTTGACAAAATGATGTGGACGTTTTGGCATACGCGTGTATGCCTAGCTACGCCCCTGCTCCATAGGAAAAACTTGACCTAGCAGGGTGTTGCATCACCAATGCTATCTCTATGGGACCAAACATTTTTAGTTCTCAGCCCTGCCAAATGGCCATATTGTATCTGGTGAGATTTTAAAGATATTACATTTTTATGACATGCAAATTGATTTAGTTCACTTGGCAGCTCGGTCTCCTGACCGGAATGCAGCATTCTGATTGGTTCGTCATGTGGCGTTTACATTTACATGACACAGCCCATGTGCTTTTGTTGATTATATTGTTTTGTGCATTTTGTAATAGGCATTTTATCACAGATATTGCACATATATTTAAACAAGATTGTTTCTATGACGTTGGGACTTAGTTTTGCATGGTGTTTTTTTTATTTTACGTCCTCGCAACATCTAAGGTCATGTCTGGACGGCTGGAATTGCTAAATAATTTGTGTTTATTTACTATTTTACTCGGCTAAAAAATCCTGCAATTGAAAACCAACAGAGTAACTGAGATAATTAGCCTATATTCCTGATGCATAAACTGTAATGATGGATATCATTATAAGTTTGATGTATTTGTAAAGGTTTACATATATTGTAGTATGTGTCAGTTACAGTGTTATCAGATAATATTTAGCTTTGGGAGGGTTGCGCTTTGGGCACTCAGTTTAGTAAGTGATTATGTGGTTATGGTAGGTATGTTGGTTTGGTTAGTTTGTTGTTGTTTCACATCCTAGCAACATATAACGTAATGTCAGGACGGGTACTGACTTGTGACAGTGCGCACTCATGGCGACTTTATAGTCCTGCCCCACTGGGAAATCAGGCCGCTGACACCATGACCCAATATCCCACTCAGTCACATTAGCCTGACACTGAGCCGACCAGTCCTTGCCCTATCCTATTAATGCCGAGCGCATGGCTATGAAGTGAAAAGTATCAATTGTAAAGTCATTGGTTTGACTCGACTGGGAACCGAACTCCCGACCAGACGGGATGGCCAAATGACGTAGAGCATCCGTCTCCCGTGTTGGTAGTTTGTGGGGTCGTGGGTTCGAACCCTGGTCGAGTCAAACCAATGACTTAAAAATTGATACGTGTTGCTTCCTAGCCTGGCGCTCGGCATTATTAGGATAGGGCAAGGACTGGTTGGCTAAGCGTCAGGATAATGTGACTGAGTGGGATATCAGGTCATGGTGCAGGTGGCCTGGTCTTCCAGTGGGGCAGCACTATAAAGTCGCCATGACTGCGCACTGTTACGAGTCGGTACCCATCCTGATATGACCTTAGATGTTGCTAGGACATAAAACAACAAACAAACAACAAAAAACTCCCGACCTTCCGCAGGCGAGGCCTGCGCACTATCGATTATGACACCACGCCTCATGGTTTGGTTAGTAGTGTGCGGGCAGTATGGGTGTTGCACGATAGTGTTATGATACAATGATTAATGGTTAGGTGCAGTTGTCTGCAAATGGCTGGTTGGTTGGTTGTTGGGGTTTTACATCTGGGCAACATCTAAAGTCATATCAGGATGGGTTCCAACATGTGACGGTGCACACTCATGCCAACTGTATAGTGCGGCCCCACTGGGAGACCAGGCCTTCAGCACCATGACTTGATATCCCACCCAGTCACATTATCCTGACACTAAGCCAACCAGTCCTTTCCCTATCCTAATAATGCCAAGCGCCTGGATAGGAAGTGACAAGAATCAATTTTTAAGCCATTTGGTTTGACTCGACCAGGGTTCGAATACTATATGATCCACCAAAATGGGAGACGGAGACACAAGTCATTCGGCCATCCCGTCTACGAATGGGATGATGGCTGATCTATAAGGGAGAAATGTATCTATTTGAGAGTATCGATGTTAATTTCAGAAACAACTATATTTCAGCAGACGTAATCGAATAACCGTTAGTACACCCAGCCCTGAGGATATAGACTGTCAGGACTCCCTGACGCCTGCAAGTTAGATCAATTTCTGGTTTGCTTTTGGAAATGCTTAAAAAAAGTGTTTACTTCAAATCGTGGCATGTCCACCTCGATTTGGGAGTGATAGCGTCAAAATTAATGGTCTGAATTATTGTTGGACAGTTTCAGCTTGATACGTACATTTTGATGGGATTTTATTTAATAAGATGGCTGAGTAGCTTGGGTAGATTTAGATGGTTGACTGCTCAGCACTGATATAGGTGGTCAGGTATATATTAAATGGTAGAAGCTACACGCCAGCTGATTATTTTCCAAAGCAGTGTTCCCATGATCAGTTCACCATCATGATGTCGGTTCGTTGTTGTAGTTTTACCTCCTGGCAACATCTAAAGTCATGTGGTTTTCTCTGTGGCAGAGTGGTTAGAGTGTCTGACTTTTTTCTAGGTCAGACTCCTAATCTGAAGATTGGTGGTTCGATTCCCCGTGCCTCCACCTCTGCCAATTTGGATTTCCACTGCTGTGTATAACTTACGGCAACATCAAAGGCCAGTTGCTTTCATACCATGTCTACGTGGTGTGGGAGGTTAAAAATCCCTTGGGTTTGTAAAAGTGTAGGCTCCGGCTTTCTATCGACAAACTGTCTAATGGTGAAAACAAGTCTATTCAGGCTTATCCATAATAGGCAGTATAAATCTTCAAGAAAAATTAAATATCAAGACATGTATCGACTTGTGACAGTGCACACTTATGGCGACTTTATATTGCTACCCCACTGGGAAACCAGGCCGCTAGCATCATGACCCGATATCCCACTCAGTCACATTATCCTGAACTGAGCTAACCAGTTCTTACCCTGTCTGAATGCAGGCCTCGTTTGCGGGAGATTGGCAGTTCAATTCCCAGTTGAGTCAAACCAATCACTTACAAAATTGATACTCATCGCTTCCTAGTTTGGCGCTAATCATTAATAGGGCAAGGACTGGTCAGCTTAGTGTCAGGATAATGTGACTAAGTTGGATATCTGGTCATGGTGCCGGTGGACTGGTCTTCCAGTGGGGCAGAACTATAAACTTGCCATTAGTGTGTACTGTCACAAGTACATACTCGTCCTGATATGACCATAGATGTTGCCAGGATGTAAAACTCCAACAACCATCCAAATAACTGCTATATTGCACACTTGTGCACAGTCAGGTTTCAAGATAGTGCCGCCATCTCGTCGAATCCAGCGGTACCATTGCGCATATTACGCTGTAACATGTATAATTCGTCACAACAACTGATATCTGGAGTAACCTCGTAAAATATGAACATAGCAATCACCAGTTCCCCTGTCGAGAACCAGTGAAGCTCTAGCTATCCTAGTATTACATCAGGAGTATACTGTGCGTCCCTTACCATAGTAACTAGCCTTAAATTAATAGAAACAATCTCTGCATGCTAGTTCCTGAGTTAAATCCCTCAATCCTGATAGTATTATAGTAATTACGCCAGAAACTGGCTAGCAGCAGCTATCCTGGCACCACGTCACAAAAAATGCCAGATGACCGAGTATCCATAGTAACTTAATGCAGTCACCGCAATCACAAATACAAACTCTCATAGTAACGTAGTCAATGTGGTATTCCTTCGCATCCGTTTAGTCAGTTATTCGATTGAGCTCAAACAGATAACAGTCAACTGACACAGAATTCCTTACCGCCCACCCTCCAACAGCCTTGAGGTATTGGCCGAGTGTCAGTCTTAATTTCAGTTTTTTCAGTGTTTCTGTATGTGTAATTAGAACATTAATAAACTGTGTGTTGTCCTTGAAAGGGACGATCTAGACACGTTTGCCAGCTCTAGCTATTTGTAGTTCCCCTATACTATGAGTTAATGGTTATCTTAAAGTCACTCGATATAATCTTGCTAGGTATCATCATGCTGTCGGTCACGATGCGACAAAGACTGCTTTCATTACTTGACTGCCGCTCTCCATTTAGTTCTCTGCCATGAGAGTGATGTCCATGAGTCGGTCTTAATGTCTCTCAGCTTCAGGTTCTCTTGATGGTATCCTTGAACGGGAGACGAGGGCGCCCTCTCTTCATTTCATGAAAGCTGCCTGCAAAAGTGTTGAAGTGCTGCTGGCTTTTGCAAGTTACCAGCGGCACTCTCTCGGGGAGCAAATAGAGGTTTCACACCGGCAAGAACATGTCCAGACAGGCACAAAACTATTTGTCCCTGCAGTGGCTGGTCGGGAGATGTTGGGAGTTCCATACATCAACCGCCCTTAATGCTGCCACAGTGACATGGTTTTCTGTTTAGGGTTTGCTCCCTTAGCCTTCGGTTCTGTCAAGAACCTGTACCACAAGGCAGTGGTTTACAACTCTGCAGGACAGGGGCGTCAAACTCCTTGAGGTATTGCAATACCTGCAATACCTGCTAGGTATAGACATTGTTATTTATAGATAAGCCTGGTAGTAGTCATACCTGGTAGTAGTCTTACAAGAGTTAACTGGTCTTTTAAGGCACTGTTTCTATTATCTTCAGAGTTAAAAAGTGTCTATGCCATTAAAAAAACTGTCTATGCTGCACACGTCATGTTATTTTCACTAGTCTGGAACTAATAAATGCTGGTCCACTGAATATCTGTTGCCGTGTTATGAATTATGCAGTAAACCAGGTTAGTGGCATCATCTAAGGGTGGAGTTAACAACACTCCCGGTTACGTTACGTGACTTAAAATGGATGCCACTCTGGTCGAACTAACCAAAGTTAGTAAAAAAAAAACATCAAAATAAATATGAAATGTGTACGGTAGGCATACAAAAATGCTATTAACAACCCATACATGGCGAAGCGGAGTATGATGATGTGCGTTGACCGCCACAATATTTGATGATCTGTCAACACATGTCCATGTTCATATTTAATAGTAGAACCTACAGTTGTTAATTATTTTCAATGATGGTGTTCCCATGAGTTGTCACCCACCACGCTATTCCACGGTCCTGTTAGCATATGTTATATATTGGATAGCAGGGGCGTAGCTAGACCTTTAACGTTGTGTACTCCTAATTTCGGCAGGGGGCTTCGGAGGCAGCTTAAGCTTAAGCTGGTGGATTTTACACATTTTAGACTTGAGTTTTCAATACTCCGGACTACTACATGCCTCCTCTTTCTCTATCTCTCTTTATTATTTCTTAATTTAATTTTTTGTTGACAAAACGATGTGGACGTTTTGGCGTACACGTGTACGCCTAGCTACGCCCCTGGGTAGTAGAACCTGCACTCGCTAATTATATTCCATTACAGTTTTCCCATGAATAGTCAGTCACCCACCATGATGTTCAATTGATTAGTCAACACGAAAGGTTTCCCCACTGGGAAGTCAGGCCGCTAGCATTCTTCTTTTTTGTGTGGGTACATTAGTTGTTTAAGCAGGGAAAATTTCAGTCGCAAACGACTGGTCTTCCTCATTCCACTGCTCCTTGCCCTATCCTAATAATGCTGAGCGCCTGGCTAGGAAGCGACAAGTATACATTTTTAAGTCATTGGTTTGACTCGACAAGGATTCAAACCCACGATCCCAAGATCTACTAACACGGGAGATGGATGCTCTAACTCATTTGGCCTTCCCATCTGACATCATGACCCGATGTCACTGTTTGTACGGGTAGTCATGCCAATGTTATTCCGTAACTAGTCATTGCCATGCACTTCTTTCTATAATTTATTTTTCTAACATGAGTTTGTTTCCTTAAAGAGCAATCCGTAGGTTATTTGTATATTAGCTCCAGGGCTCATGATTTTGTATTCCATATTATTTGTTTATAATGGCGAGTGGGAAGACATCCATTAACGGTTACCCTGTTCGTACAATTTCTATTGTCAACAGGTCAGTTTATCTTTGTAGAATGAATATGTGTGGAAATTGTGAATAAAAAAATGTCTTAATGTAAATGTGTAAGTAGACATCGCATACCTGTTTGTTTGTTGTTGTTTTCCATCCTAGCCACATATAATGTATTATCAGGACGGGTACCGACTTGTGATAGTGCACACTCATGGCGACTTTATATTGCTGCCCCACTGGGAAGTCAGGCTGCTAGCATCATGACCCAATATCCCACTCAGTCACATTATCCTGACACTGAGCAAACCAGTCCTTGCCCTATCCTAATAATGCCAAGCACCAGGCTAAGAAGCGACGTGTTTATGTCATTGGTTTTACCCGCATACTTCAACAATAAGGTAAATTGATCAACACAAAGAATGGTAAAAGATGGATTTTGGTATGTTTGCAATCTACAAGCAGTTACAAACCATAAACAAAAGAAAACTAAATTGATTACAAACAACCAAAAACTTCAAAAGATTTTAATTAATTTGGACCAGTGCTGCCCAGTGGTGAAAACAAGTGTTACCACGCTTATCCGTTATGAACAGGGTAAATAAATTGAAAGACCACAGAATGGATTTCTGAAACTAGATGCGGAAAGCTTCTGTCATTGTCAACAAGATGCATATCCATGGCTAGCGACTCCGATGTGTTTCCATAGCAACTGACCACATTAAGATTCCATAACAAGTCACCACACTTTTTGAGTAGTTTGCCAGGACTAGTTGTTTCTAATAATAACTCTTGCGGTAGTCATTTTAAGATGCTGTGCTATAAAATCGTTATTTTCCATATTTACAGACCAGATGGGCTGGCTGAATCGGTTAAGAGCACCGACTGGCTTTACGTACTTGTAACACGGTCATGGAATCAATCCCCATCCGAGTCAAATCAATAACTTACCAAATTTATACTTGTCGCTACCTAGCATGGTTCTTGGCATTAATACGATAGAAGTAGTACTGGTTTACTCCTTATCCAAATAATGTGATTGAGGGGGATATGGGGTCATTCTGACGGTTGTTGGTTGTTTGTTGTTTCACGTCCTAGCAACATCTAAGTCATATCAGGATGGATACGGACTTGTGACAGTGCGCATTCATGGCATCTTTATAGTGTTGCTTCACTGGGAAATCAGGCTGCCAGGACCATGACCTGGTATCCCACTCAGTCACATTATCCTGATACTGAGCGAACCAGTCCTTGCCCTATCCTAATAATGACGAGCGCCAGGCTAGGAAGTGACAAGTATCAATTTGTAAGTCATTGGTTTGACTCAACCGGGATTCAAACCCACAAACTCATGAGTTTGGATCTCCCGATCTTCCAAAATAGGGGACAGACGCTCAACTCATTCGGCCACCCCTTCTGGTCCATGCTGGCGGTGAGCCTGGTTATCCAGTGTGGGGGGAGGAGGTATCACTATAAAGTCGCCGTGAATGTGCATTGTCAGAAGTGGGTGGTTCCCGTCCTGATGTTGATAGGATGTAAAACAAAGACAAATGACAAAAACTATTTGTTGGTTGGTTGAAATTTTGCTAAGGGTTGGAAGGGTTGGTTGCAGTGTTACGCCCTTGCAACATCTAAGGTCATATCAGGACGTGCACTGACTTGGGGCAGTGACTTGACTTCTGGGGTGTTTGTAACCTTATGACGGTACCGGCTGCAGAACTGCAGCATTATAGAGAGGCACCGATAAATGTAGAAGCTGGGGGATGTCTTTACAATGATTAAAGGACGAGTCGTTGGGGCAGTCCAGAATCACTCTGGTCCGGCAGTAGCACAACACTTGTATCCAGCAGATAGCAGCAAGGGTTTCTGAAGAAGAGACGGCTAAAGATTGGTTCAGCGGTTCCAGCAATGAGAACAAAGCGAGAGAAATGTAAAGGTAAAGGGCCCCACCCAAGCAAACAATTCCCTTGATCAGGGGGAGAAGTAAGCCTGCAAGGAAAAAAAAAGGGTAGAGTATAGGAAAGAGAAATAAGGAGAGTTGAGTCAAAGGATGGTGTCTCTTTGCTCTCTGGTGACCAGCCGGCGAGCCAAAGTCACGGACAGAGTAAGAGTAGAAAGTGAAATGCTGGCAGGCTCCCCCTCCTGGAACTTTTTTCAGACAATATCAAGGAGGAGCATGGCCAGAGGAGAGGAGATAGAGAGAGGTGTGGACAAAGTGTGGTCCGGATAGCAAGTGTGGGACAGTGCCCACTCATGGTGAGTTTATAGTACTGCTCCACTGGGAGACTAGGCTGCCAGCACCATGACCTGATATCCCACTCAGGCACATTATCCTGACATTGAGCCAACCATTCGTTCCCCTATCCTAATAATGCCGAGCGTCTGGTTAGGAAGCAACAAGTATCAATTCATAGGTCATTTGTTTGACTCGATCAGGGTCCCCACGATCTACCAAAACCGGAGACAGACGCTCAACTCATTCTGGTAAAAAACTACTTGTCAATGACGTGAGTAGTACAGGCAAATGGACCTTTAGCACAGGTGATTGTCCATGTTGATATGCAACATGAGTAATTGAACATGCGGATCAGCACACATTACTATGGACACTATCGTTGGCAGCCCCTATCAACATACAATATAATTAAGTAAATGGCCGCTGGTCGACGCACCACCTAGAGTAAAAGGCAGAATAATTTGTGACGTAAAAGCATTCAAAACTCACTTCGACCGAGGCGTTTCGATCCAATGGATGTGTACTTCTCTAGCTCAAAATTCACCGTCCCACTCAGCCCAACTATTAAGAATCAGACTCATGTTATTGTTAAGTGCCTGGACACCTCAAACTCTTAATTTCAAACACTATGACTCACTACTATAGTGATATAGAAAAC
This sequence comes from Branchipolynoe longqiensis, assembly GCA_030323885.1. Classification (NCBI taxonomy): domain Eukaryota; kingdom Metazoa; phylum Annelida; class Polychaeta; order Phyllodocida; family Polynoidae; genus Branchipolynoe; species Branchipolynoe longqiensis. Next base: position 9,025,179 of record CM059202.1, on the reverse strand, counting down.
AAAAATAAAACTGCCACTATATATTGATCTGGTCTTGTGTCGCTCAATTAAAGCTGAGGGTCCGATGAAATATCAAATTTTCTAAACCAAACCAATTACCTAGATTTGATTTTACATATCTAACTTAGATACTGATGCACTTATTAAGCATTTGTTTCTGCGTAGAAGGCAATACTGAGTCAATTTAACAGAACCTGTTAATTCAGAAGTCTATGGTGTCAGAGTTTTGGCAAGCTTGCCAAAACTAATGTTCCAGGTTTGCACTCAAAATATCACAAAATATCTCAAAGGTTGATCAATCTAATATATTTATCTCAGAACAAATACAGAAATTCAAAACCATCGGACTATGCAACTTTAACCAAATAATCCAAAATCGGAGAAATAGTACTTGCATTGCACTGAGCAATCCTTTGATACTAATGGCCCTGTCACACTACGACGTGACGACGTCAGCGTAGGGAGAACGTGAAAAACTTTGAACTTCTCGGCATAGTATGCAAATTTGGGCACAAGTTGAACGTGGATGCAGCGTAGTGGACGAGAGCGTAACGTTGGTAAAGCGTAGTGATGCAGTCATTCAACGAGAGAGGACAACGTCATTACGCTCACGGAACGTTATGAACGTTATTCCATCGCCAGAAGAACGGTATGTGACGTTACATACATCATGACACGGTGGCGAAACGTTGAACGTACGTTGAATGTACGTTCTCCTGACGTTCTCCTGACTTTCTCGTGACGTTCCCATTACGCCGCGTGGGCATTTCCACCCGGTTTAATGTGGGTCAACGTAGTGGAACGTAGTTGAACGTAGTGAGCAGCATTTGACTAACATCCGTTTAACGTCATTGACGTTCACTGAACGTGAACAGGTTCGAGGTACGTCGAAAGTTTTGAAAATGTCCAAAACCTCGACGTAACTCGACATAATGTGACGTAGCTCGACGTCATTCTAACGTCATTCTGACGTCATCATAACGTAACCCAACGTACGTCAACGTAATGACGAAAACTTACCACGTTAGGCTCACGTTCGCTTGTTACGTCGTAGTGTGACAGGGGTATTAGTGAACCGACCAGTGTTTACCTACTCTGATGGACCTTCAATCGACCATTTTGTGACGTCATCCAGGGAAGGGATAGAATGATCGAATGGGGGACCTCCGACTTTTTAGTTCAAATTCCTGCCGTTCGCATCGCCACTGAACCAGTGGGCCTATTCGGCACACTGTCACACTGCAAACCCAATGGCTATGAGCAATCTTCATACAGAAGAAGTCAAATATCTCTAAAACCACAAGACCTAGAGACAAACCGCTTGGTATACATATAGAAAACATACAACGAATACATTATCTTAAATTTCTAAGGTTAGGGTTCTGTATTTCTATTAATTTTGAATAAAATAAACGTTTTGCACTGGGCGTACCGCCGAACTCAGTGCATTGTCAATGGCCGTGAGCAATCTTCATACAGAAGAAGTCAAATATCTCTAAAACCACAAGACCTAGAGACAAACCGCTTGGTATACATATAGAAAACATACAACAATACATTATATTAAATTTCTAAGGTTAGGGTTCTGTATTTCTATTAATTTTGAATAAAATAAACGTTTTGCACTGGGCGTACCGCCGAACTCAGTGCATTGTCAATGGCCGTGAGCAATCTTCATACAGAAGAAGTCAAATATCTCTAAAACCACAAGACCTAGAGACAAACCGCTTGGTATACATATAGAAAACATACAACGAATAGATTATATTAAATTTCTAAGGTTAGGGTTCTGTATTTCTATTAATTTTGAATAAAATATACGTATTGCACTACGCGTACCGGCGAACTCAGTGCATTGTCAATGGCCGTTTAGGACCACTGGTACCGATGCGCCATCTAGTGTCAACAAATGAACTACCCCGGATGTCCCCCATTGTTTTGTAATGCTTTGGCATTGCGGGTAATCAGGATCGCGAATAGAGACCAAGGCGTACCAGTACTAAGGACGTCTATTGTGTCGCCGACTAGCGGAATTCTCTATAACTAGGTAACAAACTCGAACGCCGACTGGCGGTTCTTTTCCAACCTGGTCGGCAATCGGGTAAACAGGACTTGATGACGTATTATGCAGTACACTAGAACTGCCGATGCGCCCCTTTTTGGGTAGACTTTTGCTATATAAGGCGGCGCAGCGCCCGGGTTTGGTCATTTTTTTTTTTTTTTTTTTTTTATTGAGGCTGTATTTATACTGTCCATAGCATATAAGCCTGGGTATTCAGGCTTGTTTTCAATGCTGGCCAGCTGTAGTGTTGGTGTTGTCTTATCACACAGTAGCTGCTGATAAGGTATTTGATTGCCTGTATTTCAGTAGCAGATAGATAGTTGGTTGGTCTGGTTAGTACTATAGTAGTCTATGTTAATTTTTTTGGATTTTCTTGGCATATATGTGCTTTATTTTTTCTACTCTTATTTCTAGACTAGCCTACTCCTATTTACATATCATAGGCTTGTACGCAGCTGTGAGGTGTGTTATCTGGGTGCTTTTGGTATGGTTACCTTCCATTGGGCGTCTCGCTGGTGGGCCGTGACATGTATCACCTGCCCCTTTGCGGTGCAGCTTAGTTGGGGGTTCCTAGCCTTATTTTGCACAGATATTTTTTGTATGTTTTTAGGTCAGGAATTTGTCATTCCTTTACTGTTTGGGCATTCCACACCTTGGCAGCCATTTCTAGCGTGCTTCTCTCGTGAGCTTTTATTTGGCTTCTGGTCTGCTTTAGTAGTGGCGCATTATTTGCTCTAGTTGCCCTTTGTGGTTTTGTTAGGAGTTTATTGTCTTGACTATAGCTGTATGCTAATGTTTTCAGATGAATTATTCTCCTATTTTCTAGCAATTTTACTTTGGTTCTTTTGTGTATGTCATAGGTGGGGTGCAGCTTGTCTACTCTGAGGCAGATTTTCAGGGCTCTGTTCTGTAGTGTTTGCAGTTTTTTTAGAAGTTCTTTCTTTGCACCCATGTAGTTTACATCTCCATAGTCAAAATAGGGTAGCACCATGCCCTTGAAGATTTTTATTGACATTTCTTGTGTCATGTAGTCTCTTAGCTTTGCAAATAGCCACAGTTTGTGGTTTACCTTTTGGACAATTTTGTTTATACATAGGTTGTAGTTTAGTTGGCTGTCCAACTCAAGGCCTAGGTATTTGTAATGGTCTACATTTTCTAGTGTTTGGCTTCCTAGCTTACAGTGTAGTTTTCTTTCTGGCATTTGTTTATGCGAGAAGAGAACTGTTTTTGACTTGCTTGTGTTGATGGTTATTTTGTTGGACTCACACCACTCATCCAGTTTTAGTAGGAGCTTGTTTAGTTTAGTTATTACCTCCTCTTCTGTGGTGCCGTTTGCATATATGACTGTGTCATCTGCATATAGTTGGAGGCATTCGGTTTGTAACCATTTTTCAAGATCGTTTATGTAGATTATAAAGAGCAGTGGCCCTAGCACTGACCCTTGGGGTACACCACATGTGACAGGTTGGTTGTCTGATAGTGTATTGTTTATTTTTGTTCTCTGTTGCCTGTCTTTCAGGTAGCATTTTATCCAGTCCATAGTGTTGGATTTTATGCCCATGGATTCTAGTTTTTCCAATAGTATGTTATGGTCTACTGTATCGAATGCTTTGCTGAAGTCAATGAAGGCTGCTCCAACTAATTGTTTTTGGTTCATTGACGCCAATATGTCATTTGTTAGGTTAGCTATTGTTTTAGATGTGGAGTGCAGTTTCCTGAAACCTCCTTGTCTTTCGTTTAGTATATTGTTTTTTTCCAGGTGTTCATTTATGTGTCTATGTAGCACTTTTTCAATGAGCTTGCCTGGGGTTTGAAGAATCGATATTGGCCTGTAGTTTCCCATGTTTTGTTTGTCTCCACTTTTGTGGATAGGGGTAATGGTTGCCATTTTCCAGGCTGAGATAAAATGCCCCTGTTCAAAGGAGATGTTGAATAGGTCGACTATAGTGGCTGGGATGGCTTGGAGTGCCTCTTTCAGCATTTTGGTTGGTATTTCGTCTATTCCACTTGGTTTATTTGTGTCTATGTCATTTATTAGTTTTTTTACTTCTATTATATCTGTTTTGCAGGTGGGGATTTCATTCTGCACAGTTCCTGATCTATTTTCCCACCTTTTTTTAAATTTTCCTGACAGCGTTTGTCCTATTGTGGCAAAGTGCGTGTTCAGTTTGTTTGCTGCATCTTTGTCTGAGAGTATTGTCCCTTCGTTATCTTGGAAGGTTGTGTGCTCTTCTTTGTTATTTTTTGGGAATAATAGGTCTACATTCTTCCAGAATCTGTTTGTATTGCTTCCCCAGTCTCTGTCCTGCTTTATTATGTATTTCTTTTTTGCTGTTCTCACAGCTTTGAGAGAGTTGTTTCTGGCAATATGGTAGGCCAGTTTGTCTTCTATAGTTTCTGTGAGCTTTGCTTTATTACCCAGTTTACTTTTGGCTATGATGAGCGTTAGCAGGTCATTGTCTACCCAGGGGTCCTGGTTTTTTTGTATTTTTATTTTCTTAATGGGGCACATCTCGTCAGCTGATTTTCTTATTTCTGCGATGATGTTGCCCCAATAGATATTAACATCATCTCTGTTTTGTGTGATGTTGTTTATGTTTTGGTGCAGATGATTTTTTAATGCATCTTCTGAGTAGTTTTTTAGGGACCTGCCCATCTTATACTCATAGTGATTTGTGCTTTTTAGTTTTTTCCTTGTTACATATATTAGCTCATGATCACTTATACCCCAGCTCCTGGTGCCCCATTTAGTGGCGTGGTTTGAGTTGGTTAGTATTAGGTCAATTGTGGTGCTATTTTTACTGAGCCTTGTTTTTTCAGTGATGAGCTGTTGTAGGCCTAAGATTTTGATTGTGGTTTGCAGCATTAGTTTGTTTTTATCATTGCTGTTGTAATTTACATTAAAGTCTCCTAGTATGAAGATTTCTGCCTTTGTCAGTTTTTTTATGGTGTTTATGCTCTTCTCTAGGGCTTCAATGAAGAGTTCAATTTCCCCTGATGGAGGTCTGTAGAGGCTTGCTATGGCTATATTTGCTTGCTTTTCATTTTTTATTAGGCACCATAGTAGTTCTATGTGTTCATTTGATAAGTTAGCTGTTATTAGTGCTTCAGGATCTAGAATTTTGGTGTCTTTGCAGTAAAGGGCAACACCTCCACCCTTTTTTGTTTGGTTTAGTGTGTTATTTTGCTGCCTATCATTGCGTACAAGCCTATATCCATCTATGTTGAGGGTGTTGTTTTTGTGGTTGTCAGTGAACCATGTTTCTGACAGTGCCAGTATGTCGAGATTTTCTCTTTTTAGGTGTATTTTTATTGTGTCGATTTTGTTGGATGCACTCTGGCAGTTTAGGTGGGCAAAGTGTGTGCCCCTCCCCAGCTTGCATTCAATTTCTTCTACCATATATATTTGTGCTTTTCGGTGAGTGGTTGCTTGATTTCGCGAATTTTACTTTTTAGTTTTAGTTAGATTGAGTTTGTGTGTGTGTGGGGGGGGGGGGTGTGCTGGTGCATGCAGCACACGCATCTCCCTCTGGTGGGTAGTTGTGTAAGTCACTGCACTTATTACCTGTTTTGTGTGGAGGATGGCATATTTTTAGTAAAGCGTGTTAGTGAGATAGTAAATTTGTGATATTCATGGTTTGGAGCCCTGGTTCCTTTCCCAGTTCTCCCCGATCTGAACATTTGTATAGTTTTGTTTATTCCTTATTTATATTTTTCCTTTTTATTTGTTGGCATTTGTCAGGGTTTCCTTGACTTTTTGGAGGATGTCCCCCATTTTATTTTTGTAACCTGGTTTTATCGTTTCTCCTTCACTGGCGCTGTCCAGGTACCTTCCTGAGCCCCAGTATGGGCACTTTGTGCATTCCCTGAATGCATTTCCAGGGGCATTTATTAGCTTTTCTTTTAGCTCTATGTTTTGTGTGAATTTTGCGTGGACGATATCCTCCAGCACTTTTTCATTTGTTTTGCACCATTCTGGTGATCTCCATATTTTTTTGGCCATTGCTTTTATTGTGTACGGGTTGTCCGTGTTTTCGATCATTCTCATTATGTCATGTTTATCGTGATATTTGGCCATTATTGAGCAGTAGTATTGCTCGGCCGAGGTGTACTTTTTCCCATCCTTTCCTGTGACTTCGCATTTGTACAGGTTACTAAAGGGGGAGTTGTGGCCTTGGAACGACACTCCCCAGGGGTGTTCCCTTGTTGCACCCTTTTCTGGTGTGATCTCTTGAATCTCAATCTCTCCGAACTCCTTGGGTGTGTAGGTTTTCCCATTTATTTCTATGTTACACCCTTTCATTTTGATCGATTTTATTTTGTCACTTTTGGTCTCGAGTGCAAGTGTGTACATTTGTTGTACTGTTTTTTCACTCAGCATTTCCGTTTCTGTCCTTACTGGTCTTATTGTGACTTTGTTGTAGTCTTTTTTGGCCTGGAGTGTTTTTTTCTTCTGGAAGAGTTCTTTTTTTTGCGACTCTTTCTCCAGCTGGATTTTTATACTCCTCGGCCTGGTTTGGACTTTCTCTGTGGCCTGGATTTCTTGTTCTTTTGTTTCCCCACCTTGGCTTTTTTTTTCAGCCTGCTCAGTATTGCCAGGGTGTTTTTTTGGTGTTGTTTCTTTTTTGTTTTTTTTTCCTAGACGGAAGGCCTTAGTCACTACTGTCCAGCCAAAGTCACAGTCCGCTTCTTTTAGCATGTCAGT